>JAJTJO010000017.1:470811-1027888 GCA_024550625.1 Dendroctonus valens | reverse complement strand
CTGTCTACATTTTACCTTACCCCTACGTAAACGGACCTGATACACTTTCTGACTACATACACCGAACCACTCCAACCGAGAAAAACATAAGGACTTAGGCGAGCATATAAATTGCAAGATGTATGAGGCGACTTAAACTTGAAAACGAACAAACGCGACGAACAATTTAAAAGATTTTTGCAAAAACTCCGACTGATGAAAACAGCACAACCCCCCCCACCAACTTTCGATGCCGCAAGCCCAGATCAACACCAGAGTTCTACTGACACAAAAAAACTTGAAAAAACACCAATCAACAACATAAACTTACCACAACGAACTGGATCCGACACCTGGCTATTACGTTTAAATAGACTTACAACAACAGCCAACCTCCTCCAATAACCTCCTATAGAGAAAAACTTAAACCTAACCAAAGGACTGACATAACAAAGTGAAAACAACATATACTGACTAATTCAATCACAAGCACAGCCACATTTCAATGACAATAGAAACCATACAACAACAACTTTCACTAGCCCTAGGAAATTTAGCCCGGAAATAAAAAATGCTTTCTACCGACATACACTACCCAAATACATACTGAGACTAATAAACATAAGAGAGAACTGTAACAGACTAATACAAACACTCAAAATACCGACCTAAAAAGACAATGAACCAACTTATACAGAGAAACATTAAACTCTGATTGGACAATACCGACAAGACAAATGGCTAGAAACATGTAAAGAAATACAAGAAGGACAAAGGCCAAAACATCTGGCGAAAATTAAGAAACTGGCGCAATACAGGAAGACTGGCACTACTGACACAATTGACGAAAACGGAATAGAACGTCTACCACAGACAAAGAGAAAGCGGACGCATTCGCCAGACACTATCAAAGGGCCTCAGCATATCGACAAACCCTAACTTCGACAATGACAACTGGAACTTGATCAACGACTGGTACTTGAACTATTTTAACAACTCACCAAACTATGCCTGCACACTGATCACAGACACAGAGTACGATGAAGCCCTAGCGCACATCAAGAACACTGCACTGGGGAAAGATAAAATTAAGGCATAAGTCTTGAAAAGCCTAACTCAAGAAACACACAAACTGATCCTAACTGAATTGAACAACTGCATCACAAATGGCAGACTCCCAGAAACATGGAAAAAAACGGCTTAATAATCCCTATACCCAAAAATGGACTGGACAATACACAACCGAGCAACTACAGACCAATTACACTGCTTCCAGTACTGGGCAAGATTTTGAAGGCATAATGAAGCAGCGGCTTAAGACAGTGATTGGAGGGTATATACCTACCTACCAATTTGGTTTCAAACAGCATCACTCGACTGTTCATCCGCTCTTTATTTTGGCCAACAATATACAAACTACCCACCTAACTGACAGAAAGACAGCTTGCCTGTTTATGGACATTAACAAGGCTTTTGACAGTGTCTGGCATAGAGGCTTACTATACAAACTATACAAACTACACACACCAACATATCTACTACACACCATAAAGAACTTACTAGAAAACAGACAACTACAAGTACGAATTGACAAAACACTGTCATTTTCTTTTTCCCCTGAACAAGGGCTCCCTCAAGGATCCCCGCTCTCACCGTTTCTCTACAATATATACTGCCATGACATATACAATTACAACTTACCAGACAAAAATCAAATCGACAGATCGGCATACATATTACAATACGCAGACGACACGGCACTTATTGTACATGACAAAACTACTGAGAGAGCAGCGCAAAGACTCCAAACACTAACAAAGAACACAATGACATGGTTTTATAAATGGAGACTAACACCAAACGCGTCAAAAAACCAACTTCTGCTCACAACCACAGACTCAACGCTGATTCCCCTACAATAACTGCAGACGGCCAAACGACACAACCAAAAAACGACGTAAAATACCTTGGAATCACAATCGACCACAAACTTAAATTCACTAAACACATACGAAACATCAGGGCAGAAACAATAAAGAGAACAAAACACTTTCCGATCACTAACCTACAAAGACAGAGGAATTAGCACAAACACCGCCACCAAAATATATAAAGCTATTTGTAGACCCTTGCTAGACTTTGGACATGTACTCATGACCAACGGAACAGAAAGGACAAAACGTTATACACAAACAACAGAACAAATTGCACTAAGACTAATAACACGAATAAGACACCCCCAAAACCCACTACACAACCCCCCCACCCAACTACTATACGAACGCACATGACAAAGATCTCGGAAAGACTCATACAGCTACAGACAAAATGGACAAACAACCCCTACAACTGGACCATACTGAATCCCCCTTTGTCTTACAAGACCAACCAGACAATCCCGCTTTCCGTTTCCCTACATTAACGCTACTCGAACACTTACAAACGCAACGGACTAGTGGACAATAAAATAATTTCTTCTTGCCACTGAAATCTTATTTATTTAATAGTATTGTTAACCTAGAATGGGAGAATTTTCATATTTGTTTTTTATTTAGATTGAGACTGCATGTATTAAACAAGGGCAGAAATACCGATAGGTCGATAGCCTTTTTTAGAAATAAAGATGTTTACTACTACTATTGTTAACCTAGAATAGGAGAATTTTCATATTTGTTTTTTATCTAGATTAAGACTGCATGTATTAAACAAGGGCAGAAAGACCGATAGGTCGATAGCCTTTTTTAGAAATAAATATGTTTATTACTACTACTTTAAATCGTTGCTTGGCTCTGTTTTTATTTTTAATTCTCTTTGGTGACATATTAGCGCGCTAAATATTTACACCCATGTTCCCGCAAAAGAGAAACAGTTAAAATTAATTTTCAACTTTGAAAACAATTAATATAACTTTCTCACATGAAAATACCACTCATCAATAAAACAATGTATTTCTCTAAGCAACTTTTTTATAGTGCGATCAACCAACTTAGAAAAAGCGTTGTCTCTAATCGGCGCTGTAAGTTATTTGCTCTTAAAGTTCATAATTACTTTATTACAAAATGATAAATCGCCGAGTCAGTTAAAGGTTATTTACTTAAAAGTTTGCCCATATAAAAAGTAAAAAATGGTAAATCAAGATGTATGAGGAAAATCAAGATTTCTAAGTAAAAGAATGTCAATCAGAAGAATGAAGTAGATGAGCGCTTTAGTTTTGCTAGAAATCGGTGTTGAAACTATAAAAATTATAAATTAAAATGAAAAACTGAGTATTTGAAGAAATTTGAGAAATTGCACTAAAATTATTGAAATCAATTATGAAGAGGTACTATTGAACGAAATTTTATATAATTTTTATGTGAAGTCGATATAATTTATAATACAAATACTCTGTCGAAAGCCTGTTTGAAAGCAATAAACATTTGGTGGAGTTCACTGTCAAATTCCCAGCATTGGCATTCGCATTCCATGCTCCATTATTTGTCTAATGGCAAAAACTTGGTCGACGGTGGACCATATTTGATCTAAAACCACATTGGTAGCCCCCAACATGCCTTTTCGGTATATGGTTTCATTCTCTCCAGCAGGATATTGGAGAGTATCTTATAGCATGTATTCAGAATTGTTATTCCAAGCGTTTGTTCACTTCTTTTTGTCTCCTTTTTTACGTATAGGGACGATTAGCTCCTTCTTTCCACCCATCCGGTAGGGCCTCTGTCCTCCAGATGATTTGTATAATGTATTTATGGATGGCCTTATGGAGTGTTTCTCCGCCAGATTTTATGCATTCGGCAGGTATGCCGTCGCTGCCTGAAGCTTTGTTATTTTCCAATTTCCTTCACTGTTTCTTCGTACGATGGTTGCTGTATTTCTATTTCGGCTATTGGTATATTAGTTTGTGGCGTAATTGTATTTTCCTCATCATTGAACAGTTCACAGAAGTATTTCATCCAGGTATTTAGAATCTCCTTTTCGTTGGTTATGAATTCTTCACTATTTTTTATGACATTTTTTTCTCTGGGTTGGTATGATGCTTTCCGTTTTGAGATTCGCTAAAAAACTCTTTTGTTCTGTTATTCTGTATATTTTCTTCCATTTCCCTTATTATTGAGAGCTGGTATTCCTTCTTTTTCCGATTCACCATTTTGCGTGCTGCTGTTCTTTGATGTTTATATTCTTCTATATTAGGTATTGTTGAATGTTGTAACAATTTTTTTCCTGTCCAGGTTCCGTGTTTCAAGTGTCCTATTCCAGTCATCATCGAAACATACGGATACGGTGGCTATTGCCTCTTCAATGTTAGGCTATAATTCATATATGCTATTTTCGCCTGGTGGCTCGTTATTTGCCCAATTATTTGTTCTTGGGGCCTTTCTTGTGTCTCTTCGGTTTTTAGTTTTCCCGTATCCCAACTGTGGTGGGCCAAGTGGTCCGTATATGCGTGTGCTCCTCTGAGCTTCTGACGCCCAAGCAGTTACTACCATATCTTCCATCTATTATGACGTGGTTCGATTTGGTTTCTTGTGAACCCGTCTTTTCAAATCCAGGTCTCTTTGTTGTATGTTCTTATGTTCGAACATGGTCGATTTTATTGGGAGGTTGTGGGACGTAGCCAGGTCGACAAGGCTGGTTCCATTATCGTTGCTATTGTCATGGAGGCTATGCTGGCTTATAGTTGTTAGAAAGGCTTCTTCTTTGCCGACTTTGGCATTAAAGTCTCCCAAAATAATTAGCATATCATATTTGGGTATACTCAGTATAAGATTTTCTAGTTCGTCATAGAAGATATCCTTTATTTCCTGGTCTTTCACGTCTGTCGGCGCATGGGCTGAGACCACCGAGTAGTTACTCTCCTTTCAGTCTCATGTATACAATACCACTCTCCTTTCAGTCTCACATAGCAGAGACGTTCGCTTATTGGTTTAAACTCCCTGATTGTGTTTCCTATGGGTTCCCTGACCATAAAGCTTGTCCCAAATTGGTGTCGTCCCTAATCATTTCTGCTATAGATATAATAATACCCCGAATTTCCCACTCTTCGGGTTCCATTCCCTGGCCATCTGATTTCTTGAACGGCTGTTGTGTCCATCTTTTGTTTTTCCAGTTCTTTAACGGCCTGTGAAG
Organism: Dendroctonus valens; assembly: GCA_024550625.1. Lineage (NCBI taxonomy): Eukaryota > Metazoa > Arthropoda > Insecta > Coleoptera > Curculionidae > Dendroctonus > Dendroctonus valens. The sequence continues at coordinate 1,022,788 of JAJTJO010000017.1, read as the reverse complement.
AGGCACAAGGTCTAGAGAGGCTTAGTAAGTTCCATGTTCCGAAATTCGGTGTCTTTTTTGTCGCGTGTTTCGTCTAAGATATCGTCCGGGTCTGAGACCTGTGCTTCGTTGTCGTAACTATGTTTTTTTCCAAGAAGGGATAGTTAGTCCCTCGCTTAACTCTCCTCTTTTATCCGGGCTTGAGCCGGCAACAGTACTACTGTGCTACTCAATCCACCCAGCAGCTCTGCAGGCAGAGTTATAAATAATTTCTTACAACTCGTTAAGTTTGGAAAAAATATTTATACTGATGTTAGTATAAAAAATATAGGCAATTTACCTAGATTTGCAGAAGACCTGCTTAATCATGATGGAATAACCAACCTTCTTCAGATCAAGCCATTTCACTTGATTAGCAGGATTTACTTTTAATTTAGCATGAAACAGTCAGAGTTCTTAATGAAACTACGCCCCTTGAGCGCGGCTTTTTTACATAAATCTCGTTAGTTGGACGGCAAAATAAATTAATTAGTTTGCTATTTATTGCCGTAGTATCTACCTAAATATGTGCAAAAGACATAACACAATAAATCGTATGTGACACTTTTGGGATGCTCCATTTAAGTACAGATTTACCTTAAATAGAGGTAGAATTAAATAATAAATGTGTCTAACAATTTCTCTGATGGCGCCAAATGTTGAGTAATGGGAGCACCGCTAACAATAGTCATTTCTGATTAATGAATGAAATGATGGAATGCGCAAAGACATTAATATTCCTTATGGAACTTTTGACGAAACTGTTTCATAGACATGACTAACGAAAACAATTTTCAATGACAATAGTTTTAAACAAATTGTCTAATGCACATTAAGCTGACTTACTAATGACTTCGACAGAAAATGTTGGCTCAGGTACGACTCCTAGTTTCAATTACAAATAATATATAAAGGGTGTTCCAATAAGAACGCCGGATTTAAATTTTAAATAAAACATATATATTTGTGGCATAAGTTTGAAACAGTAGTAGTAAACATCTTTATTTCTAAAAAAGGCTATCGACCTATCGGTCTTTTCTGCCCTTGTTTAATACATGCAGTCTTAATCTAGATAAAAAACCAATATGAAAATTCTCCTATTCTAGGTTAACAATAGTAGTAGTAAACATCTTTATTTCTAAAAAAGGCCTTCGATCTATCGGTATTTCTGCCCTTGTTTAATACATGCAGTCCCAATCCAGATAAAAAACAGATATGAAAATTCTCCCATTCCAGGTTAACAATGTTATTAAATAAATAAGATTTCAGTGGCAAGAAGAAATTATTTTATTGTCCACTAGTCCGTTGCGTTTGTAAGTGTTCGAGTGGCGTTAATGTAGGGAAACGGAAGCGGGATTGTCTGGTTGGTCTTGTAAGACAAAGGGGATTCAGTATGGTCCAGTTGTAGGGGTTGTTTGTCCATTTTGTCTGTAGCTGTATGAGTCTTTCCGAGATCTTTGTCATGTTTGTGCGTTCGTATAGTAGTTGGGTGGGGGGGTTGTGTAGTGGGTTTTGGGGGTGTCTTATTCGTGTTATTAGTCTTAGTGCAATTTGCTCTGTTGTTTGTGTATAACGTTTTGTCCTTTCTGTTCCGTTGGTCATGAGTACATGTCCAAAGTCTAGCAAGGGTCTACAAATAGCTTTATATATTTTGGTCGCGGTGTTTGTGCTAATTCCTCTGTCTTTGTAGGTTAGTGATCGGAAGTGTTCCGCTCTCTTCATTGTTTCTGCCCTGATGTTTCGCATGTGTTTAGTGAATCTAAGTTTGTGGTCGATTGTGATTCCAAGGTATTTTACGTCGTTTTTTGGTTGTGTCGTTTGGCCGTCTGCTGTTATTGTAGGGGAATCAGCGTTGAGTCTGTGGTTTGTGAGCAGAAGTTGTTTTTTTGACGCGTTTGGTGTTAGTCTCCATTTATAAAACCATGTCATTGTGTCGTTTGTTAGTGTTTGGAGTCTTTGCGTTGCTCTCTCAGTAGTTTTGTCATGTACAATAAGTGCCGTGTCGTCTGCGTATTGTAATATGTATGCCGATCTGTCGATTTGATTTTTGTCTGGTAAGTTGTAATTGTATATGTCATGGCAGTATATATTGTAGAGAAACGGTGAGAGCGGGGATCCTTGAGGGAGCCCTTGTTCAGGGGAAAAGAAAATGACAGTGTTTTGTCAATCCGTACTTGTAGTTGTCTGTTTTCTAGTAAGTTCTTTATGGTGTGTAGTAGATATGTTGGTGTGTGTAGTTTGTATAGTTTGTATAGTAAGCCTCTATGCCAGACACTGTCAAAAGCCTTGTTAATGTCCATAAACAGGCAAGCTGTCTTTCTGTCAGTTAGGTGGGTAGTTTGTATATTGTTGGCCAAAATAAAGAGCGGATGAACAGTCGAGTGATGCTGTTTGAAACCAAATTGGTAGGTAGGTATATATTTTCCAATCACTTTTTCAAGCCGCTGCTTTATTATGTATTCAAAAATTTTGCTTAGTACTGGAAGTAGTGTAATTGGTCTGTAGTTGCTCGGTTGTGTATTGTCCAGTCCATTTTTGGGTATAGGGATTATTAAGCCGTTTTTCCATGTTTCTGGGATTCTGCCATTTGTGATGCAGTTGTTCAATTCAGTTAGGATCAGTTTGTGTGTTTCTCGAGTTAGGCTTTTCAAGACTTTTGCCTTAATTTTATCTTTCCCCGGTGCAGTGTTCTTGATGTGCGCTAGGGCTTCATCGTACTCTGTGTCTGTGATCAGTGTGCAGGCATAGTTTGGTGAGTTGTTAAAATAGTTCAAGTACCAGTCGTTGATCAAGTTCCAGTTGTCATTGTCGAAGTTAGGGTTTGTCGATGTGCTGAAGGCCCTTTGACAGTGTCTGGCGAATGCGTCCGCTTTCTCTTTGTCTGTGTAGCGTTCTATTCCGTTTTCGTCAATTGTGTCAGTAGTGCCAGTCTTCCTGTATTGCGCCAGTTTCTTAATTTTTCGCCAGTATGTTTTGCCTTTGTCCTTCTGTATTTCTTTACATGTTTCTAGCCATTTGTCTTGTCGGTATTGTCCAATCATAGTTTTAATGTTTCTGTTAAGTTGGTTCATTGTCTTTTTTAGGTCGTTATTTTGAGTGTTTGTATATAGTCTATACAGTTCTCTCTTATATTTTATTAGTCTCAGTATGTATTTGGGTAGTGTATGTCGGTAGAAAGCATTTTTTATTTCCGGGCTAAATTTTCCTATGGCTAGTGAAAGTTGTTGTTGTATGGTTTCTATTGAAATGTGCTGTGCTTGTGATTGAATGTAGTCATGTATATGTTGTTTCACTTTGTCTATGTCAGTCTTTGTTAGGTTTAAGTTTTTCTCTATAGGAGGTGTACTGGAGGTAGGTTGCGAGTTAGAGTTTGAAACATTTATTGAAAAATGAAGGTACACATCATGAGGTTATGAATGGAATAAGACATCGGACAAATGACCGCTTCGGCTTTGCTGGCACAGACGTGCTCTTTTCATGAAATTTTCAAGGACTGTTGCGAATAAATTTTGCGGTATTCCAGAGGTACAGCATTGAATTTCATATTTTAAGGCTTCAATTGTTTGCTGATTTGTTCACATAAACTTGTGGCCCCAAAAAAACCCCAAAGAAAAAAGTCCAAAGGCGTTAAATCGCATGATCTGGGCGGCCCATGCCGATCTCCAAAACGAGAAATAACACGACCAGGAAATGACTCGGGCAGTAATTCAACAGTTTCTCTGGCTGTATGGCATGTTGCACTGTCCTGTTGAAACCACATGCTGTTGGGATCCATATTTTGCAATTTTTGGCTGAAAAAACTTAGTTAACATTTTAACTAACTTTTTTTGTAACGAACACCACTCATGGTTAATGCTTGGCCAACTGCAGTTTCGAAGAAAAATGGTCCGATGATGCCTCCAGCCCACAATGCACACCAAACAGTGACTCTTTTTCGATGCATCTGTTTCTGAGCGATCACTCGCGGATTTTCGGAACCCCAAATGCGATAATTTTGTCGATTAATGAAGCCCTCAAGATGAAAATGGACCTCGTCACTAAAGGTGATTGTCGTTGAAAAATCACCGTCCAATTGTCGTTGTTCCAAAAACCAATCAACAAAGGCTCTTCGTTGCCCATGGTCTTCCGGCTTTACCTCTTGAGCCAATTCAACTTTGTACGCATGAAGCTTCAAATATTTTGTTAGAATTCGATGCATAGTGGTTGTGGAAGCGCCAATTTCCTGAGTTCTCTGCCGAATTGATGTGACCAGGAGGAACGCGTGTTTCTGATTTCACTTCATTAACAGACACAATTTGCTGAAATTTATTCATTAATTTTCTCACTTCTTCTTCTTCAGTTTGAGCATTCCGATGGCCCATAATTGTACGCATTTTGCGAACTGTGGCTGCAAAACTTCCACCACTTTGATAATAATTTTGCACAATGAGAATTCGTTTTTGTGTATTGAACCGCTCCATTTTACTTTGGGGGAGTCTTTTTTTAATGTCTTTTTCTAGTGTTTTGTTTTAGTGCAATTTGTTCTGTTGTTTGTATGTATTTCTTTGTTTTGTCAGAAGCATTTGCTCTCAGTTTCTGAATCCGAACTGAGAATCATCAAGATCTTCCTCATATCTAGGTCTGATGCGAGCGTGAATGATCCGTAGCAATGCTTTGAGCATGTGGGACATGAGGCTGATTAGGCTATAATCACAACATTTTTTTTGGCTGATATTTTTTAGGTAGAGCAATAAAGGTTGATGATAACCAGTCAGATGGAAGTTCACCTGTCCCATAGATACTATTAAACAGTTTAACTACCAAGCCAATATTTTCTTCTGTAATGAGCTTTAGAGCCTCGATCGGAATCTCGTCAGGGCCAGACGCTTTTCTATTCTTTGCGATATAGCATGCATGCATCACCTCGGATTTAAGAATAGTTGGTCCCATACCCTCATGCACGAATTCCGCATCAGCTCTATGATCTCTAAAGTTGGCCTCTATTTAACTGGTCCATGTGTTTTTTAATCCTTGTTCCTCCAAAATTAGTTGGTTACGATAATTTGTAAGTGACATAGTGGTTCTCTTCCTGTGGGCTCCAGCTACTTCCTTTACTTTTCTGTACATATTAAAAGTATCATGTTTGGAGCAGAGGTCTTCTATTTCTGCACATTCCTCCTCCATGCATATCTGCTTGGCTTCTTTGATCTCCCTTCTTATGACTTTTAGTGTTTTTTATGTTTGTCAGGTTTGCTCTTCGCCAGTCTTCGCTGCTCCATGAGGGCTAGAATGTGATCTGTCATCCACTTGTTTTTCGGTTTAAAGGTCTCGCGGAGATGTAATTTACACGTGTCCACAATGAAATTTTTGATGTTATTCCAAAGAGACTCTATATTTTGGAGCTGCTTCTCCTACAGACTTGTTTCGGTTCGGTCGGTTCTTCACTTAAAAATATTAAATACAACATGAAAATTATTTAATTCCAGCAATTCAATATATCCAAAGTTTTAGCTACTATTTACATTTTTTTTTGAAGAAACTTGACCGAACTTTGCAGAACAATTTTCGCTAATGTACTTTTCACACCTGGATGCTACTAAACTTGCATTACAACAATCATTCGCTTCGCAAGCGTTTGGAAAGAAGCACAGGGGACATTAAAAATGGAAGACCCCCTAATAAAAATCTGTTTACCTCTCACAATACCGTTTACCTTAGGGGAAAGAACAATGCATTGTCGTTTACTTATAATACGTGGCCGCACGTCTACAATAAACAATGACTAATTTGAGAGACCACAGATGACGCAACCCATTATTAAGACTATTACATGTGTGTGTGTGGATAGATTATTTGACCATACAAATTAGTAGTAACATGGCTATAAATGTATCTGCTTCTTTTATCAATCAGCTCGAAAATCGAGTTATAATATTGGATGCATCCAAAGCAATTACTTTGCTTTGCTGTAATTTCAACGGCTGAAGACGCTGAAGTTATTGAGAAAATGGCTTTGTGGGGTAAAAAAGTTAGTGTTAGCGCTACAAGAAATAAGCTCGATTGGTTTTAGGATGCTTAAAAATATTTTGAAATATTATACTGTAATTATTTCAGTCTAGGAAGAGTTGGCAAAATGGCAAATATTCAATCCGATTTTTTGAAGGTATCAAAAACGATGTTCACTAACTACACCATTTTAAGTTATAACATATAAGTAAACATATAGTTTAGCATTTAAAATGAATCATTCTGCAGATTTGCCCATTTTCAAGTCGTTTATGAGTTTTGTATTTAGTTCTGAATACAGTAAACCCTCATACTCCTCGGCGCTGATCAAATGCATGACTGTGTCTGGAAATCGATTTTTATTTGCAAGTCAGAGGTCATGAATAAACTGGTTAGACAACTAATTGCTCGCAACAAATACTGCACGTATATTTTTCATACATTTTAACAAAACACAACCTGAATTACAATTAGGGTTGTCTGACTTTTTTGTACTTTGTCGATGGTTAAGTGCAAAAACAAAGAACTGTAAATCAGTAGTAATATATTTATTGTTTCCCGGAAAGGAAATTTCGTCATTTATTACATTCGGCATCAAAAGACTTACTTTCCAGTAATTATATTTTTTTAATACTTGAAATTGTTTCCCTCCATGTTTGATAGTAGTAGTAAACATCTTTATTTCTAAAAAAGGCTATCGACCTATCGGTCTTTCTGCCCTTGTTTAGTACATGCAGTCTTAATCTAAACAAACAAATAAAGGTAAAAACTATCTTATTCTAGGTCAATAATTTAATAATTTTAATTCTGTCAAACAGAGATCTTAGATTTATTGTCCGGTGGTCTGTAGCTGTATGAGTCTTTCCGAGATCTTTGTCATGTTTGTGCGTTCGTATAGTAGTTGGGTGGAGGGGTTGTGTAGAGGGTTTTGGGGTCTTATTCGTGTTATTAGTCTTAGTGCAATTTGTTCTGTTGTTTGTATATAACGTTTTGTCCTTTCTGTTCCGTTGGACATGAGTATATGTCCATAGTCCAGCAAGGGACTACACATAGCTTTATATATTTTGGTGGCGGTATTTGTGCTAATTCCTCTGTCTTTGTAGGTTAGTGATCGGAAGTGTTTTGTTCTCTTTATTGTTTCTGGTCTGATGTTTCGTATGTGTTTAGTGAATTTAAGTTTGTGGTCAATTGTAATTCACAGGTATTTTACGTTGTTTTTGTGTCGTTTGGCCGTCTGCAGTTATCGTAGGGGAGTCAGCGTTGAGTCTGTGGTTTGTGAGCAGAAGTTGGTTTTTTGAAGGGTTTGGTGTTAGTCTCCATTTATAAAAGCATGTCATTGTGTTGTTTGTTAGTGTTTGGAGTCTTTGAGCTGCTCTCTCAGTAGTTTTGTCATGTACAATAAGTGCCGTGTCGTCTGCGTATTGTAATATGTATGCCGATCTGTCGATTTGATTTTTTCTGGTAAGTTGTAATTGTATATGTCATGGCAGTATATATTGTAGAGAAACGGTGAGTGCGGGGATCCTTGAGGGAGCCCTTGTTCAGGGGAAAAAGAAAATGACAGTGTTTTGTCAATTCGTACTTGTAGTTGTCTGTTTTCTAGTAAGTTCTTTATGGTGTGTGTAGTTTGTATAATAAGCCTCTATGCCAGACACTATCAAAAGCTTTGTTAATGTCCATAAACAGGCAAGCTGTCTTTCTGTCAGTTAGGTGGGTTGTTTGTATATTGTTAGTCAGAGTGAAGAGTGGCCATGTTTGATATTAAATGGAATCTGTTACTATTAGTAAACCATATCTGCATAAACTTGCAGTCCTAAAATTCAAAATGGTAAAGAATCTGGTCAAAATAAAAGCAAGTAAATCTAGAAAGCACTATTTAATTTCTTTCTAAATTTTAAAAGCTGCTGGTGGCAGTTTTGTATTGATTGCAAAGCCAACAAATGTTGAACCGAATGGTATTGAAATGTTTTGTGTTTGAGAGTTTATGAGAAAACCCCTTCTTATTATATACAGGTGTTATTGTTTTTAGGAAACTTTTTCCCAGGTAAAGAAAGATATGCAAATGATTTATTTTCAATATATAAAGTGTTAAAGTTATTCCTCCCACTTCAATTCCTAATTTGTTCAAAATCCAAAAGTGTATATCTTTGATAGAACGACTTTGTTTAACTTATCTCATAAAACTACACCTTGAAATATTGGGTCGGAAATTGGAACATCGAAATAGAAAATCGTTATTTTTACAAATTTTGCATTTGTTGTGAAAAAGTGGTTTTTTTAATAGCTGATATTTCGGAAACATTTGGTCTAAGACAGTGATATATTAATATTCGAAAACAATTACCTGAAATGCGAAGACTTAGTTATTATATTAAAGTTTCTGGACATTTTTTCCCAAAAACATTCACCTCTTTCATATAATATATATCATAAACTGAGCATTTACATACATTTGCTTATATGGAACAAGAATGATGATGCTTTTAGCTATAGAGTATCCAGTATATACAGTTAAGGTATCCACTGTTAGTCTCCAATCAAGCATGTACACGTAACAAAATAAAACATTATTTTACACTAAGGGTCAGAAAAAATTGTTGAAAAATCTTTCAAGTCTTCGAGCACTAATCTAGTCACTAGTATAATTTGCTTAATGTTTATGTTACTAGGTTTTTTTGAGTTTTTGTCAATAGATCACAATCGATCCTCCATCGATTAACTTCCAATCTAAAGCCAGTAGGAACTTGAAATTTCGACATTATATAGAAGACATTTGAGTCTGAAATTCCTGAGATGTTCATTCAAGTTGCACAAAATTCTGAGTTTTGCGCGCTTAGCAAATGTGGGTCCGAAAATGGACGGTTTTACGCAACTGCAGACCCTCAATTAAAAAATTCTAACTTTGAATCTAAACCCAGTAGGAACCTGAAATTTCTGCGTTATAGAGAAAATCTTTGATGCTAGGAACACGCAAAAGTTTGTTCAAATCGCACCAAATTCTGACTTTGAGGCCTTACGCAATGTGAGTCCGAAAATGATCGGTTTCATGCAAGTGCAGACTCTCAAATAAAATTTTCTAACTTCGAATCTGAAGCAAGTACGAACTTGAAATTTCCATCGTATATAGACGAAACGTGAATCTAAAATCTTTGAAATGTTTATTCATATCGCACCAAATTCTGACTTTTGTACGCTTAGCAAATATGGGTTCAAAAAAGGACGGTTTCACGCAACTGCAGACTCTCAAATAAAAAATCCTAACTTCGAATATAAAGCCAGTAGAAACTTCAAATTTCGACGTTATATAGACGACACGTGAGCCTACAATCCCTGAACAGCTCATTTGAATTACATCAAATTCAGAATTTTGCCCGCCTAGCACATGTGAGTGCGAAAATAATCGATTTCATGCAAGTGCACACTCTCGATTCAAAAATCCTAACTTTAATTTAAATTGCACTAAATTCTGAGAAATGTGCGCTTAACAAATGTGCGTCGAAAAATTCACGGTTTCACGCAACTGCAGACCCTCAAATAAAAAAATTTAACTTCCAATCTGAAGCCAGTCTGAACCTGATATTTCGATATTGTATAGAAGGCACTTGAATCTAAAATGCCTGAATACACATTCTAAGAGCTGGAAAGCGTATACAAAATGTAGCTTTTTGAATCCTTGCCTCAGAACGCCACAATTCACATAAAAAAACAGAGTCTAAAAGAATTGATTCACTGCTTACCAGCTGTTAATCATCCTCAACACAAACGCAACTTTTAGCGTCTGTAACGCCAGTAGTAAGTACCTAGAGATGGTGCTTACCATTAGAAAGTAAGACTAAAATTTGGCATAAACTATTAAAATATCTGGTATTTAATGATCCAAAGAAAACAGAATGGAAGAATATTGTGCTAGTTATTGGGTTGGTTGTTTTGTTACATCGAGACAGTCAGTTAATCGCCATCTCTTCAATTGATAACGTAGAGAACAAGATAATTTATGAGGGCCCCCTCGTAATGTCTTCATCTATTTCCGAATGCATACTTGAAATTTTATTACAGCATCAAGACGTCGGTCGCCATTTCCCGTCTGCATTGCGCCTATTTTCGACGCTGTGCGTCTGGGCGCCTGTGATCCCCTGCGAACTCGCGCCGCCAGCTTCCGGTACACGAGCCTTTTTTAAAGTGTAAAATGCTGAAAATAGTGCAAGGAAGTCGAAATTGTAGAATTACACAGCATCCTGTGGTTTTCCGGTCTTTGCCGGACAATAGGGCATAAATAGTATCTGTTAAGCAGATCGAGACGCAGAAAATTTAGTTCAAAAGGCAACCAGAGCCTGAAGGGCGCTCATTACTGGACAAAGTCAGCACATATTTTGAGTTAAGCCTAAGTACATTTGCAAGATGAGTTTGCTGTAAATTCCGTTTCAAAAATCGAATATTTAAACGTGCATGTTCCACAAAAGTAGACGTAGGCTAAGAGCGGGTAATGGTAGTCACCCATCTCTACACAAAACTACACCTTTGAAAGGCACAAAAACAATCGTTTTGCCTCGCTCTACATCTCAGAACATTATTGCAAACAACCGGCGTCTGTAGCAGATGTCGCTCTGAAGGGCACTTAGTTTACGCACTCTTCTGAAGTAAAATTTCATGGAAATAAAATAAAAGCTACATGCGAAAAACCTTATTCAATGGGAGAAGCCAATTCATGAGATAATTTTACGCAACGCCTGTTGAAATGGAAAACAATAAAGAAGGCAGTGGTCACATTGAGCAGTTTTAATAAAAATTACATTGTCATTGGGCTTTTATTAAAGTTATTGTTTTCCAAGTTGCTGCTTAGTGCTGGTAACTTATGAGGAGAGTAATTATGTTATTGGTAATCTTTGAATCTTAATTACCTGACAGTCACTATAGTGCTGGAAACATTTCCAAAATGGTTATGGATCTCCACTTGTCCTCTAACATGGAGCAAATAACTTGAAATTTATTTCTTTCATTGCACCCAATACTTTTTCTTGGAAAACTTGCAGCTTCTTTATTTGAGCCTCATTTTTTGTTTTATCTCTCAAGTATTTTCCTAAATATCGATACCTTCTTGCAAGCCAAAACCACAGTTTGCATGATATTTGAATTTCCATTGAATTTACAGTGTTGAACTTGAACTGAACACTTTGAACTGAACTGAACACTTTGAAGAAGTAGTAGTAAACATCTTTATTTCTAAAAAAGGCTGTCGACCTATCGGTCTTTCTGCCCTTGTTTAATACATGTAGTCTTAATCTAAATAAAAAACAAATATGAAAATTCTCTTATTCTAGGTTAACAATATTATTAAATAAAATTCCAATGGCAAGAAAAAATTATTTTATTGTCCACTAGTCAGTTGCGTTTGTAAGTGTTCGAGTAGCGTTGATGTAGAGAAACGGAAGCGGGATTGTCTGGTTGGTCTTGTAAGACAAAGGGGATTCAGTATGGTCCAGTTGTAGGGGTTGTTTGTCCATTTTGTCTGTAGATGTATGCGTCTTTCCGAGATCTTTGTCATGTTTGTGCGTTCGTATAGTAGTTGGGTGGGGGGGTTGTGTAGTGGGTTTTGGGGGTGTCTTATTCGTGTTATTAGTCTTAGTGCAATTTGTTCTGTTGTTTGTGTATAACGTTTTGTGGCGGTGTTTGTGATAATTCCTCTGTCTTTTAACTTAACTTTGTAGGTTAGTGATCGGAAGTGTTTTGTTCTCTTTATTGTTTCTGCCCTGATGTTTCGTATGTGTTTAGTGAATTTAAGTTTGTGGTCAATTGTGATTCCAAGGTATTTTACGTCGTTTTTTGGTTGTGTCGTTTGGCCGTCTGCAGTTATTGTAGGGGAGTCAGCGTTGAGTCTATGGTTTGTGAGCAGAAGTTGGTTTTTTGACGCGTTTGGTGTTAGTCTCCATTTATAAAACCATGTCATTGTGTTGTTTGTTAGTGTTTGGAGTCTTTGAGCTGCTCTCTCAGTAGTTTTGTCATGTACAATAAGTGCCGTATCGTCTGCGTATTGTAATATGTATGCCGATCTGTCGATTTGATTTTTGTCTGGTAAGTTGTAATTGTATATGTCATGGCAGTATATATTGTAGAGAAACGGTGAGAGCGGGGATCCTTGAGGAAGCCCTTGTTCAGGGGAAAAAGAAAATGACAGTGTTTTGTCAATTCGTACTTGTAGTTGTCTGTTTTCTAGTAAGTTCTTTATGGTGTGTAGTAGATATGTTGGTGTGTGTGTAGTTTGTATAGTAAGCCTCTATGCCAGACACTATCAAAAGCCTTGTTAATGTCCATAAACAGGCAAGCTGTCTTTCTGTCAGTTAGGGTGGGTAGTTTGTATATTGTTGGCCAAAATAAAGAGCGGATGAACAGTCGAGTGATGCTGTTTGAAACCAAATTGGTAGGTAGGTATATATTTTCCAATCACTTTTTCAAGCCGCTGCTTCATTATGTATTCAAAAATTTTGCTTAGTACTGGAAGTACTGTAATTGGTCTGTAGTTGCTCGGTTGTGTATTGTCCAGTCCATTTTTGGGTATAGGGATTATTAAGCCGTTTTTCCATGTTTCTGGGATTCTGCCATTTGTGATGCAGTTGTTCAATTCAGTTAGGATCAGTTTGTGTTTCTTGAGTTAGGCTTTTCAAGAGTTTTGCCTTAATTTTATCTTTCCCCGGTGCAGTGTTTTTGATGTGCGCTAGGGCTTCATCGTACTCTGTGTCTGTGATCAGTTTGTAGGTGTAATTTGGTGAGCTGTTAAAATAGTTCAAGTACCAGTCGTTGAATTGAAGAAATAAGTTCTTATTTTAAGAAATACTTTTCAACGATTTCAATCCACGAATATTTCTTTTCATGTATTATAAATCACTAATTGATTTCTTTCGGTAATACATAAAAATTACCATCAATACATGCTATTATTGCACGTATTTGCGAGAATATCCTACATCTGAAGTGCAACTGTTCATCAAACGTAAAAGAATGGTAATATATTCAGTATTCTTTCGTTTTTCTACTGTTACCAGTTGTATTTTGAATTTGCGAACAAATAGAAACGCATAAGTAATGCATATCGTAGCATATCTAGACAAGGCACAAGATTGTTCATGAAAAATGTAAATGGAAATAATGAATGCAACTAGAGAACATACATTCAGTAGTAGTAGTAAACATCTTTATTTCTAAAAACGGCTATCGACCTATCGGTCTTTCTGCCCTTGTTTAATACATGTAGTCTTAATCTAAATAAAAAACAAATATCAAAATTCTCTTATTCCTAGGTTAACAATATTATTAAATAAACTTTCCAATTCTAATGACAAGAAAAAATCATTTTATTGTCCAGTAGTCAGTTGCGTTTGTAAGTGTTCGAGTAGCGTTGATGTAGGGAAACGGAAGCGGGATTGTCTGGTTGATCTTGTGAGACAAAGGGGATTCAGTATGGTCCAGTTGTAGGGGTTGTTTGTCCATTTTGTCTGTAGATGTATGAGTCTTTCCGAAATCTTTGTCATGTTTGTGCGTTCGTATAGTAGTTGGGTGGGGGGGTTGTGTAGTGGGTTTTGGGGGTGTCTTATTCGTGTTATTAGTCTTAGTGCAATTTGTTCTGTTGTTTGTATATAACGTGTTATCCTTTCTGTTCCGTTGGTCATGAGTATATGTCCATAGTCTAGCAAGGGTCTACAAATACCTTTATATATTTTGGTGGCGGTGTTTGTGCTAATTCCTCTGTCTTTGTAGGTTAGTGATCGGAAATGTTTTGTTCTCTTTATTGTTTCTGCCCTGATGTTTCGTATGTGTTTAGTGAATTTAAGTTTGTGGTCAATTGTGATTCCAAGGTATTTTACGTCGTTTTTTGGTTGTGTCGTTTGGCCGTCTGCAGTTATTGTAGGGGAGTCAGCGTTGAGTCTGTGGTTTGTGAGCAGAAGTTGGTTTTTTGACGCGTTTGGTGTTAGTCTCCATTTATAAAACCATGTCATTGTGTTGTTTGTTAGTGTTTGGAGTCTTTGAGCTGCTCTCTCAGTAGTTTTGTTAGCTCCAATATGTTAATGTTGGCAATATACACTTGTCGAACACTTTTGTGCGTATTCGTCGAGGGAGCTTTTCATTTTTTAGTATCTTTGAGAGTTTGCCGAAAGCTGCTCTCTCAGTAGTTTTGTCATGTACAATAAGTGCCGTGTCGTCTGCGTATTGTAATGTGTATGCCGATCTGTCGATTTGATTTTTGTCTGGTAAGTTGTAATTGTATATATCATGGCAGTATATATTGTAGAGAACATACATTGATTTGAAGATTTTCACTGACTTTAATTCAAATATATTGAAAAACTTTATTCAAGAACTGTGTTGCATTTATTGGGATTTTCTATGTGTACCTAACAGTGAAAAATCCAAATTAAATTATTTAGGTAAATTGGGCAAATTCCAGTGTTGGTAATTAAATGAATAATGGTGCAAGGAAATGGATTCTAGCACAAATGAAGTAAAACCAATGTAGGAAAACCGACCAGCTGTTATAACAGAGCCTCAAATCACATACATGAAATCGTGTTGGCTAATTGATAATATTACAGAGTAAGCCTCTAATTTACCAGAAAATAATTAAGCGAATTTCGACATAAATACATATTATCCTGCTGTGTGCATGCAAACGCCGTAATATTAAATTAATTAGTTAAGTTTGGAATTATTACATTTATACCACATTATAGTAGCTGCTCGTAACATAACTGAATACTAATGGTGTTGTTCTTAACACGAGCAATTTTTTTTTATTTGCGTTCTTGCAAATTATCTGCTTTTATTAAAATGCTTCCTTAGATTCTTTAGTTTTGCAAGTTTTCGAATGTTTTTAAAGCTGAAACTCGAAGTTGTTGATTCGATAAAAAAAAGTTGGAAACAATGATATTTGGAACATGGAATGTGCAAACAATGGCACAGCCTGGAAAGCTGTAAAACACAATTCAAGAGATGAAAAGTCTTAAACTGCAGATTTTAGGCATTAGCGAGATGAGATGGCCGGGTACAGGAGCTAGTAACAACGAGGAGGACTATTCTGTATATTACTCTGGGACATTAAACAACACTTTCCAGCATGGTGTTGGCTTTATAGTGCACAAACAAATTGTAACGTGTGTTACCAACTTTGTACCAATATCGGAAAGGATAGCTCTTCTACAAATCAATGCAAGGCCCGTAAATGTCAATCTCATCCAAATTTATGCCCCTACTACAGACTACAGCAACGAGGACGTAGACCAGTTCCATAAGCAAATATCAGATATCATCAAAGCCTTGCCACAGCATGATATAAATATTATTATGGGTGATTTCATATATTCATGATATTTTCAACGCGTGGTGATACTTTTAGTACATTCGCAGAGGGACATGATCTGATTGTGACCAATACATTCTTTCAACATCATCCTAGAAGATTGTACACGTGGAAATCGAATGATGGAAAAACTAGTAATCAAATAGACTTCGAACGCATTAATAAGAGATTTAGAACCAGCATCAGAAATATAAAAACTATTGCAGGAGCAGATGTTCAATCGGATCATTACCCGTTAATAGGAAGAATGGGAACCAGGCTGAAGAGAGTAGAGAAAAAACATATAGGGAGATATGATTTCGGAAGAGTAAACGACACAGCGACAAACAATTTGGTAAGGAATGAACTTTTGATATAGACTGAAGAGCAGGAAACCATGGAGATGTACAAAAAGACCTTAAAATGCTTCAGGGAAGTATACATAAAGTCAAAGAAAAGTACTTAAAGTCTCTCAATCAAATGCTGGAACTGATGGAAAAAAACATATTGTTTAAAAAGAAAACGAGAGAATACATGAACATACAGACAGAAGTAAGGGCGAAAATAATAACAGCTAAGGAAAAAGAGACACTGGAAAAATGTGTAGAAATCGAACAATGCCAAACCAAATTTCATAGCTTTAATCTGCACAAGAAGATTATTTAAGGATAACCAAGGCCGAGTTATAGTAAAGAAGTCGGAAAATAAGCAAACCTGGGAAGAGTACATTAAACAACTGTTTAATGACGTGAGAACGGTGCTCAATATTGATAAAACAGATGGTCCCCCAATCTTAGAAGGAGAAGTACAGGCAGCTCTGAAAAAATGTTAAAGATCAAAAGGCTTTGGGTCCCGATGGAGTTCCGGCTGAGAAATTAAAGTTGATCGAGGGGAAGAATCTAGGGTGGCTTACAAGAGTGTTCAATGTGATCTATGATACGGGTGTCATACCCACGGAATGGCTGAAATCTGAATTTATTACCCTCCCCAAAAAGCCGAATGCTAGGAAATGTAGCGAGTTTCGTACAATAAGCTTGATGACCCATCTACTGATGATATTTCTAAATATAATTCACAGTAGAATATTTAAACTGTGTGAGGAACAGATGTCTGAGAACCAATTCGGCTTTAGAAGGACTGTAGAGACTAGAGAGGCTCTATTTTTGATCCAGGTGCTGTTTCAGCGCTGCAATGATGTGAACTGCGATGTATACGCATGTTTCGTTGATTACAGGAAGGCATTTGCCCAAGTGCGACACACGAAAATGATGGAAGTTCTGCAAAAAGATGTCCTGGATGGGAAGGACCTCAAAATCATCAGAAATCTCTACTGGAAGCAGAGGGCTTGTGTCAGGGTAGACAGAGAGACAACGGAGGAGATACAAATATTGGGTGGTGTGAGACAAGGATGCATACTGTCTCCTGTAATTTTCAATCCGTACTCGGAAGGCATCTTCAGAAACGGCCTGCAGGATACTGAGGCCGCAATCCTGCTAAATGGAGAACGATTGAATTACATAAGGTTCGCGGATGATACCGTTACTTTAGCCGACAACCTAGCTTCCTTGCAACTCCTAATGGGCTGTGTTTCATTATACAGTCGACAATATGGTTTGGCGATAAACACCAACAAAACAAAGTTCATCATAATCAGTAAAAACCAGAACACCCGAGGTACTTTATTGGTGGACGGAGCTCCTTTAGAGAAAGTCAACAAATACACATACTTGGGCACGAACGTAAATGATAACTGGGACGATTCTGTGGTAATCAGAACGAGTATTCAAAAGGCGAGAACAGCATTTATCAGGATGAAAAAAGTCTTTACCAGCCACGACTTACAGCTGGCAACGAAAATTCGCCTATTGCGATGCTACGTGTTTTCGACCCTTTTTTATGGAGGCGAATCGTGGACAATTACGGAGGCTACTCCAAAAAACTCGAGGCATTTGAAATGTGGCTGTAGCGAAGAATCCAACGAATACCTTGGACAGAGAGAATGACCAATACGGAGGTGCTGAGAAGGATGGGAAAGGAAAAAGAAGTCCTGAATACAGTTAATACTCGAAAATTACAATTTCTGGGACATATAATGCGCAATGAGAGCAGATATGTCCTTTTGCAGAAGATCCTACAAAGCAAGGTATATGGAGCTAGAGGAGTGTGCAGAAGGAGAATATCGTGGTTGAAAAATTAGTTTGAAAAAATGTTTTATGCTCCACTAAATGTATAATCTGCTCTTTTTGATTTCCAATAGGCAGTTTAACCTCATTCACGCCTTCTTACTTGTTTAGGCACATTTATTTGCATTTTCTGAAAACGTAAATTGGCAATCGTTATTTTATCTGCTTCTAACAAAGTAACTGACTACTAAACGGCGTAAAATTTAAGATTTCCAATTATGCATTTTTTTCGCGTTAAATATTTTCTACACCCTGCTGTGCTAACTATCTATAAATAAACGACCAATACAACCTGCATGTAGCTTTAGAACCACTCATTCATTAGTTCAACAACAACCATACACCTCTCAAGTAATAACAGCGTACAATTACTTTCAAGGCTAAAATTACAAATATGTTATTACATTGTTTTCTGTGTAGTCATTCGTAATAACTGAATGGTACAACCTGCAGTTTATTCGGAATGCGCTTTAAATTAAGTAATAAACCATGGAAAAATAATGAAAACAATTACCTGCTCATTTTTAGTTCCCCAGTATGCGACATACTGGTTGTTAGCCTACAATGTTGCTATTAATCTATGGCACGTGAGAGAAAAAAAATGTGTTAACCACTCAATTATATATTGTAAAATTCAAAAAACGCATTTTTCTTAAATTCAATATGTTACCTAATTCTAATATGACGCAATTTACTTATATGGGTAAACAGCTTGCCTGCATAAGTCTAATAAAGTTTCTTCGGAGGTAAAGCTGCAATGCAAAAAGTTTACATTTATCAATGTTTATTTCATGATTAGACGGGCGATAATTGTGAATTACAGTACACATACATATACACTTACTTTTCTTCAACTTACAGATTCAACATCCAAACATATAGAGAGATGTGCTTATCCTCAGAACGTGTAATTTCCATAAAGGTATACAGTATTGTTTACAAAGATAATTTGCTAGGAAAGAAAAACGTATGAAAACATGCTTCCGCTGAGAGCTGAGATTTTTGCAGGAAAAGGATAGGAGATATCAGAGAACGGATTTGGCGAAATGAAGTCTAAATAATTTTATTACCGACGACTTTAAATGTTTTAAACTTTATACTTTCTTCAATCACATTCACGGGGCATTAATACGAATAGCTATAACACTTTATCATCACTTGTCATCTAGATTCTTCTAGAATTGCTCACAGAAGTAGTGAAGAATGAAAATAAATTTACTCTAGCGTTATTATATTTACTCTAGAATTATTAGTTTTTCCGATTAATTTTTTGCCACTAGATATCTAAATCAAGGTACAACATGTCCTAGGTTGCAATAGACAATAAATCTGCACAAGTTCCACACTTTAAATGTATGTTAAAAAGTTCGCAAAATAATCGTTCTTTATGGAAAACTAGCAGATCTATGGAAAAGTATCTGGCATCTTCTTCTTCTTTGTCAGCCATTATCTGTCCACTCCTGAACAAAGGCCTCTTTCATTTGTTTCCATGCTGTTCTGTCTATCGCTGTATGGTACCAGCTTCCAACCATCTCCTCTGTGGTCTGCCGACACTCCTCCTTGTTTTCCGTGGTCTCCTTGTGCCACCATCCAGTGTATAAGCCTTGATACCCATCTGTCTACACTTAGTCTGGCAATATTCCCAACCCATTGCCACTTAAGCTCAGCGATTCGCTGTATTATGTCCATTACCTTCGTTCGTCTTCTTATTTCTTCATTACGGATTTTATCCCGTAAGCTAACGTCAAGCATTCCCCGCTCTATGGCCCTCTGCATTATTTTAAGGTTATTGGTGTACTTCTTGGTTAAAGCTTTTGTCTCAAGTCTATATGTTGCGTCAGGCAGGATGCATGTGTTAAAAACCTTTCGCTTAAGATTTATAGGGATGTCAGGGTTTTTAACTATATGACTCAGTTTTCCAAATGCTATCCATGTCAGTCGTATTCTTCGCTTTATGTCTGCCGTTTGATTTTCCTTTCCCATTTTAATGACATGACCATGATGTATATCTTCGTCAACAATATCCAAAGTTATGCCTGTTATTCTTATGTTTTCCTCAGTCCTGCTCATTATTTTTGTTTTTGATAAATTCATTCTTAGTCCGACGTTATTTGCAGCTTCAATTGGTTGTTCTAATATTTTCTTAAGCTCCAGGATGTCTGAAGTAATAAGCACTATGTCATCGGCGAAGCATAAATGGTTTAAAAGGTACCATCAACGTTTACTCCCTTATTTTCCCACGGTAGCTTTTTAAAAACTCTTCCAAAGCCAACGTGTAAAGTTTTGGGATATAGGATCACCCTGGCGAACTCCCCTGTTAATAGGATTTTTTTCGGATCTCAGGTCTTCCGTAATTTTTACACGAAGAGTAGCGCTTCTGTATATATTCCTAAGAAGGGTAGAATATTTTGAGTCAATCCTTGCTCTATGCATCGCACGCAGGACCGCCCATGTTTCAACGGAGTCAAATGCCTTACGAAAGTCTATAAAGGCGAAATGAATTGGAATATTATACTCCGTTGTCTTTTCTATTAACATTTGAATGGTCTGCAAGTGATCCACAGGGCTGTATCGCTTTCGAAATCCTGCCTGCTGCACTGGTTGATAGGTATCTAATCTACTTGTCAGTCGGTTTGTGAGGATTCTTATTAATGGTTTATAAAGGGAGGACAGAAGGCTGATCGAAGGTCGATAATTTTTAATGTCCGTGATGTCGCCCTTTTTAATAAGCAGAACAACCTCCGGGTTGTGCCATGTTTTAGGGATGTTGCCTTCAGATAAACGTTTATTAAACAACACCTGTAGAATTTGTTCCATGAAGTCTTCGTCCATTTTTAGCATATCACAAGTTACTGTCTTCACCAGGCGATTTACGATTCTTCATGTGTCCTAGTGCCACCCTTATTTCCTTTTTGGTTATATCAGAAATTTCTTCTGAACCTACATTGCAAATGGTAACTTTCTGAACATTAGGATCCAGCATAACGGAGGTGTACAAACGAGAATAAAAGATTCCCACATGTTTAGATATTTCGTTTCTTCCAGACAACATCACCAGTAACAGTGATCCTCATCCTTCATTTTGAGAATTCTGCTTTTTCTAGGCGAAAGTCTCGATCTAAGAACTTTCATGTTAGAGTTATCCTCAATTAAGGTTTGAATTGTTCTGGTATTATAGGATCTTACATCTCTCCTCACTGCCCTTTGTATCCTCCCATTGAGCTTCTGGTATTCTGCTGCATCTCTGGCTGTTGTTTTCCTTTCTTTTATAAGTTTTAGTGTGCTTGGCGTTATCTTACCGTCTCTTGGTATTTGACATATGGAGCAACAAATTGCAAAGCATTTTAATTAACCGCAGGCAAATAAATATAAAATTACTTAAAACTCGAGAATACACATTTTTGCGCATATAAGGCATTAACGTTTTAGGAGAACATTTCCAGAAATTGGTTTTTATACTCAAATATTTTCTATTGTTGCACTGAAGAAGAATTCCCAGAAGTTTGATCCTATAGTTTTGCATCATCCTGTATAATACTGATATATTATCATCACCATTGATTCGAAAAAACTACTTTTGTAATAAGCATTCTGTATACAAGAATTTGAATAATTAGGCATTTATTTCTTTATTATTTAGGATATTTTTAAACTAAAACACATCTATATCTGTATTTGTTATTAATGTATGTTTATGTTTATATTTGCCTCACAATATTTTCAGTTTAGAGCAAAAAAATGAATTACCAACCTGTCACTCTTGATAATTAGGAATTTAACAGTTAGTTAGGTACATAATATGTAAATTGATAATTCGTAATTTAATTTATTAATTTTGCATCTAATCATATTCCTGGTTTTACAGCCGCCTCAACCAGCTGTTGTGCCTGCAATTTGCAATTTCCTATACAGCATTCTTTATGAGAAATTCCTATACCTACTTGCGGATAATTTCGCTCCTGGTGTGTGAATTTTAGCACCTTTGTGATACAAGTGAAAATATGTTCCGTGAACCAATTAACACGTCTAATTAACCTAAATAAGTATCTTTTATGCGAATGCCGTTTAGCCATGTTTTAACGAGACATAACCCTTTCAGAATTCACGCACGGTCGCTTTATTATTAATATTTCCAAAGGAGCAGACCGGAAAGATTGTTTCCGACATCCATTTTGAACTGTCTTTATCAAAGGGGCGGTAGCCCTTATTGTTGGGCATGATAAAATCTAAACCGTCATTATTAAAAATATATTCGGTTTCAATCCTTAAATATTAATTAACGTCTGTCGGTGCCAGTCAGAGAGTAAATCGTATTTATGTTGCTGTAGGCACTAAACCTCCCGCATTATTTCAATTCAATTAAATTGGTTCTAATCACAAATAAAGATACAGGGGGATTCAAAATTGGCGTCATTCCTCTGGGGGTGTTTTAGGAGTACAGGAAACATAATAAAAAAAGTAATTGTTATTAAAAACTGAACTATTAGCAAAACGGTGCTGCCCACCTTTTTGAGGCAGATGAGTGATATCCCTAAACTCGCCACAAACGCAAGGAAAAAGTTAATTTTAAAGATTAATATTAATCAAATAAAATACAATTAAGTTATTAAATCACAAGAAGTTGACTATATTCTGCTCGTTTAACTCCAAACATGTTTGTGCCCGTGTCACATCACTTTATCGTGCATTCTTTGCAGCAGTTTGGGCTCACATTTTGAGCAGCTCCTCGTATTCGGTTAGTTTGATCGTGCTCAATTTGTACCGGTGTTCGGTAGATCAGAGATTTAATGTGTCCTTGTGTCCTGTGTATCTTACAGACATGGTAGGAATTTAGCCCTACTTTGGGGGAGTTATCGGGACAATTTACCGGTGCCTGGGAAAGTGTCAGTGATTGTGTAATGCTCCGACCACTCCTGGAAAGCTCTGCTGCAATTATCTCCATACCTGTTTCTCTGTGCCTGGAACCCGAGCACTTCTAGATCGTCCATAACAGACTCAGGGTCATAGACACAAATTCTCATAGGAAAATTAGAGTGGATGATGATCATTAGAATGATTGCAAAGTTCCAACAAATGCGGAATTAATTCAGTAAAACGTAAAAAAGAATAAAAGGATTAGTATAAGGCAAGATCTACATGTAGAAGGATGCTTTGAAGAATCCATTGCTTTCAACTTAGAATAGCGTAGAAGAACACTTGAATTCGATTCTGAACTTTTCCTTAACATTTCAAAATATGTTTAAAATTATGGAATTTTCAGAGCATATCAAAGCCTAAGAGATTATACCTCAGAATTAATTTGAAATGTTTAAATATGACCCTTTCGATAGGACACTTGAAAAGCTGTGTTTGACTCAATAGTATTTGACACAAATTTCGTTCCATTAAACAGATTTAGATACCACATGCTCATCACGTGGTATCATAATGAAAATACCGAACATTTATAATGTTTGAAGACATTTTTGCAAACTTTTAAAGGCGAAGATTCGCATATGTAGAGGGTTTGATTAACAACAACCTACGTGTCGTTCTAAGCGGCTCAATTGGCCATCAGGCTCTCAGCATATCGAAAAAAATTCCTTAGTCTATTTTTTCAATGACATTCCATTTATTATCACTGACTTTAATATAAGAATCTGGTTGAATCATTAAACTCGTGGTATAACAAATTCATAATTTTCCTGATGTGATATTGAAGGGATAAATGAGACTTATCATTTTAACTCCACAGTCCGTCCCCTTTCTTGAGTGCTTTGTTGACGGTTTATGTTTTTGTGATACAAAACTTACTAGATACAGATGAATATATATTTTCTGTAAGCGATGAGATGTGGGTAGCAAAATCCCAGTTATCTAAATATGTAGTACAATATTTTTCCTATAGTAAGGCCACTCCACAATTCTCTCAGTGAAAACTCGCGGAAACAATGCTTTAATGTACGTGAGTTTGAATGAAATTTAGATCTTAAAACACGTATTTTCATTGAGTGTTAAAGTCCAGCCAGAAAATGTGTATTTTAAAACCTATAAAATGTCTTTATTGATTAAATATTTACAACTTTAATACAGACATAAAAATGTTCTTCTATAAACTTAACGTTAAATCGTCTCGTTGTATTTTGCTTTTAGAGATCATCAATGAATCAAATTACTAAATTGATAACTGCCAAACAGTGATAACCCGGCAGGGAAAACGGTTGTAATCGAATGTTGTATTGACACTCTCTGATTAGAAAAATCCACGAAAGCAACAACGTGTCCATTATGACAACAAGGTCGGTCTCTAACGTATCTACGTGATTCATTCAGTTCCCAAAGCACAAACATCCAGCTCCCAAAATTATCTCCAGATAAGATAACAGAATTGATGAAAGAAAAGCTCGTTACGTGATCTCAGGTAAAAAAGGCGTTATTCTCACCTAGACGTCTGCTAAATTTGATATGAATGAGCAACAACTTAAACAGCTAAAGTTCTTCAGTCTTTCATGTCCCCTACGAAAGAGTAGGGCAAACTCGAGTGCATTTTTCAATGGGTAATGAGCTGGCAGTCGCATTGGCTGCACGCATGCATAGAGTCCTATGACGGCAGCTTAAAGCTTTAGTTGCATTCTTGTTTAAAGTCCTGATTGACCATCATAAGCCGCAAAAGCGCAATTTGTTTAAGATATTTGTAGTGCGCGGTTGACGTGTTGTCTTTTTCTCCCGGGAAAACTGACCATCGAGCGGTGAAAACATTCACAAACATTGTGATTTGGCTGCTTTAACTGTTTTTGTTAAGTTGCATACATGTGACGACAAGTAATTGATTAAGGTAAGTCTCTTACTGGCGCTTTAAATCAATGCTTAACAGCTGTTAACACAAAAAAGCTTACTCAGCATTGTGTTGTTCAATTTGAAGGGAATTCCGGTCAGTTTATGAAAATTTAAGGAAAAGAGGTACGGCCTAATCCCCATCAACTTCAGGAAAGGGCTGGTAGTTATTTTCTATTGAAAATGGTACCAGGATTTGTTAACCCTGTTTGGAAAACTCCAAGCTTGCGATGATCCTTTTAAATCGACCAACGACTGGAATAATGCCAGTTTGTTCTAACTCAAATGTACTTTTTTTTTCTTAAAAGCGTTACTTAAAGTGAGTCACCTTAGTGATATTTACATCCCTTGTTAGCTCTAGTACAATTATATTATATTTTAGTTCAATATTTGGATCATCAAGTAAGGAATGACGTACGTACTTAAAGTTTTATCGATTATTACGCACACTGCAAAGCGCAAGATTAAACATGTCATTTTGCCTGTATTAAGTTTGTATACGTATTTGTTTAAGGTATGTACTTTACTTTTTAATGTTTATTAGCTTATTTCTAAAGGCATGGTAATCCAGCTCCGTTTACCAAGTGAAGTTAAATAAATCATTCAGGAAACTTGATTGCAGTGTACCCACATGTTTAAAAGAAGAAAGCGCCATTTGAATTTCTATTGCGCCCATAAAATGTCACCAGTTCTTTTGCAAAAAAATCATCCATGTCAGTACGTGTTTTTAAGTGAATCTGACGCTTTATATCAGTATTTCTATCATTGTTTGCATTGTGAAAATAATTTTCTGTGTGGGCGGAATTTTAACATCTAACATCGGATTTTATTTCATCTTTGCAAATAACATTCGTTTATTCCTATCGGCATTTATTTTTAACAATTTTTCGTCGACAATTATCCAAATCCTATTTCAAACATCCTACTTGAAACAGGAACTCAAATACAATTATAACTATAAAAAAAATAATAAAATTAGTTTTTTCTGGTTTAATTAGATTGAACCTCCGATTAGAGGAAAACAGCTGAAGCAAAACATGACTTTGACCTGTTCTTTTCAACACTTTAAGAAATGTGCTCCTATTTAAGGCACGTTTGGCTTGATATGACTAATTAAGTTAGTTATTGCGAAACGTTACAATTTCAAATTTAAAACAATTAAATATACAGAGTGGTCTCAATGCAAGATGTAAGAACTTGATTTAAATGGACAAGAAAATACAAATGCAATTTTTTGGAATAGGAACAGTTTCAGCAAATCAAAGTGGTGTCTATTCGATGCAATTTTTTAATTTCGAAGCATTCTTTTATTTTGCAAAACATCGTTTACACCATTTTTGGGGTGTACTTATGAACTTACTTGTGCTTTGAATTTTTCAAATTTTTGTTTTGGCCAAAACGGTCCACGTAAATTGTAATTGTTTTTCGCTCTGAAAGAAAGAGGATAAAACAATTAGCGAAAGCAAAACAAAATTGGAATTTTTTTATCAGTATTTTTCATAAATTGTTGTTCCGACAGCACGGATGTTCCGTACACAACACTCGCGAAGTTCAATGTTTCAATATCTCACTTTATTATTAATGAATCAATTCATCTTTGTGGATATGTAGACTATACCGCGTTTAAGACAGATTTTCATCTAAAAATATTGTCAATTTAAATAGGTATCAATTTCGTTGAAACTGTAGATTTTCCTTGAAATTTGTTTATTTTAGACTGTCAATAGACAAATTTTTTTTTGGTAAATTGGCTCTTTAAAGCAAAAGTCTTTAAAGAAGAGTTCCGTTTTCATTTTTAATTATAACCTTTAAGCAAAAATCACATCGAATTTTGACCAACAATATTATTTTAATAATGCTTTGAACTGTTGTTTGAACATGCGACGAAAGGAAATATGAATGTATTTTTGAAAATTCGCAATAATCTAATTTAAGATTTTTTTACTATTATTTACCACATTTCCACAAATTCGAATATCATTTTCAATAAGGCATTAAATTGACTAGATTCGCTACTTCTTCTTCTTCTTCAGCCTCTCCCGGTCCACTGCAGGACGAAGGCCTCTCCAGGACTCTCCAATAATTTCTGTCCTGTGCTACTCGGAACCATCTTTTGACATCGTCCGACCATCTTTTCTGCGGTCTTCCCACACTCCTCTTTGTTCCTCTAGGTCTCCAATGCACCAGTCCTATTGCCCACCTTTCTGTATTCTGCCTTGCAACGTGTCCTACCCATTGCCATTTGAGTGTCATTATTCTTTTGATAATATCTATTAGGCCTGTTCTTTCTCTGATGATTTCGTTGCGGATTCTGTGTTTTAAGCTCAAACCGAGTATTCTTCTCCCCATCGACCTTTGTGTAACCCCTAGTCTTTCTGCACTTTTTCTGTAAGCGTGACAGTTTCTAAGCCATAAGTAGCCACCGGTCGTATGCACGTTTCATATACTTTGAGGCAAATTGGTCTTATAGGGTTTCTAAAAATGTAGTTCAGCCGGCCGAAAGCGGCCCATGTCAGTCCTATTCTTCGCGATATCTCCGCGTTCTGATTTTCTTTCCCTAGCCTAAATTTATGACCCAGGTATTGGTAATGGTTGACGTATTGGTAATGGTTGACTGATTATTTATGTTTATTTATATATTTTCTCGGCTCATGATTTTGGTCTTCTGAATATTCATTTGCAGTCCCACATCGGTTGATGCCTGTTGGAGTTGTTGCAGCATTGTTTCTAGTTCGTTTTTGTCAGTACTGATCACCATAATGTTGTCTGCACATCTCAAGTGGTTTAGGTATGTCCCATCTATTTTCATTCCTCTATCTTGCCAAGGCAATTTTTGAAGACGTCCTCCAGAGCTTATAGGACATTAGGTCTCCCTGTCGGACGCCCCTCTCGATTGGAATTCAGTCTGTTATCAGGTCTTCATCAATGTGTCCTCTTAGGTATGCTTTTTCGTAGATATTGCTTATTAGTTTAGAGTATCTTGAGTATATTCTAGCTCCATCCAGTGCTCTACGTACGGCCCAAATCTCAATGGAATCGAACGCTTTTTGATAGTCTACGAAGGTAGGTGTATGTCGATGTTGTATGTATGATTATATGTCTTTTCGATGACTAGTTTCATTGCTTGTATGTGGTCTGGGGTGTTGAAACTTTGCAAAATCCGGCTTGTTCCACTGGTTGGTAAGCGTCATACTTTGATGTTAGTCTATTTATTATTATTCTAGAGAGCAGTTTGTATAAGTGTGACAGAAGGCTTATCGGTCTATAGTTCTCAATAGATTTTATTGACTCCTTTTCCTCCAATCTTCAGGAATTTTACCCTCATTTAAGCATTTATTGAAGAGTATTCGTAGTGATTTGACCAGTGGATCTCCCCCCATTTTTAACATTTCCCATTCTGTTGTCGTCGTCCGGGGTTTTTCTATTCTTCATTTGTTTCAATGCGTTTCTTATTTCTTCCGACATTCATAATCGTTGTTGTTTTTGCATTTGACGTGTCTGAGATACAAAACTTTTGTGATGCTTCGTCAGTCTGTTGAAACAATTCCTTCCTTATCTTTGACCTTTTTTATTTTCCGTTTCGCCCTCAATTTGTTTTTTCATAGTACTTTCATGTTATTGTTATCTTCTATGGCTTGTTGGATTATTTTAATGTTGTAGGTTCTTAGGTCTTTACGTATTTTGATGAGTTCCTGGTAGTAATTCGCTACAGGCATCAAGAAATGTCAAATACCGTAAGATGAGGAAGTTGAACGAACGTATTATTTAAGAGGCAGAAGTTTGCATAGAGAATTAGAAAAGAAATGCATTCAGTATTTGAATATGCTAGCTTTTACTTACGCAATTATACGTTTGTATGAGGCAACTTAACACGTACAATCTGATATATTCGGCAAAAATCAAAATCTAATTTGGAATTTAGAGAAAAACAACTAAACCCAACACAATTATTTTTCTCAACAGAAAATGAATTACTACATATAAACCATTATGTAAATTTGTCTAGCAGAAGAAAACGCGAATTACTGCGTGCCATTTTTTCAGAACCCAAGTGATTTTCAAAAATGTACATGTAAGTTTCATGTAAATAAGTGAACCTAAGTATAATATAAAGACCCAACAATCTTGCATATCTTATATGCCTTGTAATAAAGCATATCTTGCTAAGAAATGGTTTTTAGCAAAAGAAAAAAACTGTGATTTTGGCAATAAAATTGTAATGTTTTTTACTATATAAATCTATATATCTACCTATTAGCGTATTTGTATTATCTACAATATATGTACTAACACAAATGGCTTTTTTAACATTACATTATTTGAGTATTCAAAATGTGTACCAAGCAAAATGTTGCTTTTTTGCACTGTAATACTCAACAACTTAAACTTGTGTAAGGCATAAGTGAACCCTCGGTTATATCGGGGATTGTAAACTTTTTCTTTAATATAGTGAACCTTTCCAGCTGTAGATGTTTAATTAAATATTAATTTCCGATTTAATAATTAATTTTTAATTTGAGTTTTGGTAAAGAAATTATACATGGCTCAGAATCCTGACAGTGAAGGAATTTATTCCAATAACTTTCTAGATGTTCCTGGCTACCTTCACCTAGGCTCAGACGCCGGCAATATCTAGTTAAAAAGAATCAGATTGTGAATCTAAGTAGTTGAAAGACTTTTTGAAAAGAGCAATAGAATGGCGTTTAAAAACATGTGATGAAAGAGCAAAATCGATAATAAAAGTGAATAGATTTTGCAACTAGTAATCCGTGTAGGACAATCAATGAATCAGAATCCGCACTTTGTATGAACTAATTTTTTTTAATTTATAAAAGATTAATTGCTTCAGCGGTTTCCCAAATTAACTATTGGTTTTTAAATATTAACCAAGACGTTTGCTTTATTCGTCTTCACCCTAGAGCATTTTCCTTCTAAACTTTAGCATTTCCTTAGCAAGTTCCAGTACAAACTGCTTACCATATGTATTTGGCCTATTAAACTACTTAGAAGCTAAAGCGTCATGATATCAACTTGTGCAAAATCAATTTAAAAGTAATTTAATTTCCACTAATTGATAACTATCCACATAGTGGTTATTCCGTTCCTAAATGGTCACTTTTTATAATAATATTTGCAAAACATATTACTGTATTTATGGTTAACTGATTATTCAAAGAGCCAACACGGTGAGTTGGCATTGTCTGGGTAACGGTACTTCGGTCTAATAGGTATTTATACAGGACCTAGACTATTTAAAGGCCTTTTAAAAATTAGAAGAATTTTCCTGGTTTTAATAGAATGGTAAAAGCCGCCCGAGAAATTACTTTAACATTGTGGAGACGTTAATTGGTAGATGCACTGTTTTAGTTTTCTATTTTGGGACCGGGAGCGTCCAGCTTTATCTTAAAGTGGCTAAAAAAGTAAACATATATATTTTTCAAACTAGCGCTCAATGGTTTTTATATGTTCCATTATAACTTTAATCGTAGCCAGTTATGAAAACGTCATATATTTTCTTTTAATAGGTTTTTAAAATGAAAATGTTTTTACCTAAAGCTGCTTTAGTAAATAAGATGATATATAAACCTGGAATTTGTGCCGTTTGCCCTTTCACCCAATTTATCTTTTTAATTATCCTTAACTTTAGTCTTTACATTGTTGTATCTTGAGCTCTAAACTTGCCATCAACCATTGACGATGTGACTATTTTAAACGTTCCCTTGGACGCTAATTTATTCGAAGAAAAAATAGATTACGTTGTAAACAAACATAAACTACTAAAGCACATTATTTAGAAGAAATAAACATCTAAACTACTCAGTTTTCGAACTTTGGTTCTCATTGGGCATTATTATGCATTCTCATGTGTAAGCCATTTAAAATTTAAATCCCCATATTACCTCATAAATAAACCAAGGTAAAATTGATACAATTTGAATCGTTTACTTTTTGTTAGCATTTGAAAAACAACTCCTCGTATAGGACATTTGATAATGGTATTTGTGTCGGTATGAGGTCAATTTTTCGTTGGCTTAACAATTACATTTTTTCAAATAGCCGTTCTATGTCGAGATTCAGTTAATCTTAATTACTCGATTAATATGGGATATAACTGTGACAATACTGTACTATTTTCTTAGGAATCATCATGTTTTTAACCCTCTTGCGTCCATACTTGAACATAGGTCTCCCTTAACGACTTCCATCTCTCGCGTTCCTTAGCTATTTCCATCCATTTTAGTCCTGCAGTTCGCTTGATGTCATCGTACCATTTTGTATTCGGTCTACCTCTTGATCTTCCTCCCAGCCATGGTCTCCATTGTATTATTTTGGTGTTCCATCTCTCGTCGTCTCACCTTGCTACATGTCCCGCAAAGTCCCATTTCATCTGTGCTACCCTTTTTATTACACCCTTAACTTGTGTATGTTGTCTTATGTATTCTTTTGTCTTCTGTCTGTCTCCTAAAGAAATACTCATCATTGTCCTTTCCATACCTCGTTGTGTTGTTTTTAATTTTTGTATTCTTTTTTTTTGTAAGGGTCCACGTCTGCGCTCCAGTAGTAGTAGTAAACATCTTTATTTCTAAAAAAGGCTATCGACCTATCGGTCTTTCTGCCCTTGTTTAATACATGTAGTCTTAGTCTAAATAAAAAACAAATATGAAAATTCTCTTATTCTAGGTTAACAATCTTATTAAATAAACTTTCCAATTCTAATGACAAGAAAAAAATATTTTATTGTCCAGTAGTCAGTTGCGTTTGTAAGTGTTCGAGTAGCGTTGATGTAGGGAAACGGAAGCGGGATTGTCTGGTTGGTCTTGTAAGGCAAAGGGGATTCAGTATGGTCCAGTTGTAGGGGTTGTTTGTCCATTTTGTCTGTAGATGTATGAGTCTTTCCGAAATCTTTGTCATGTTTGTGCGTTCGTATAGTAGTTGGGTGGAGGGGTTGTGTAGTGGGTTTTGGGGGTGTCTTATTCGTGTTATTATTCTTAGTGCAATTTGTTCTGTTGTTTGTATATAACGTTTTGTCCTTTCTGTTCCGTTGGTCATGAGTATGTGTCCATAGTCAAGCAAGGGTCTACAAATAGCTTTATATATTTTGGTGGCGGTGTTTGTGCTAATTCCTCTGTCTTTGTAGGTTAGTGATCGGAAGTGTTTTGATCTCTTTATTGTTCCTGCCCTGATGTTTCGTATGTGTTTAGTGAATTTAAGTTTGTGGTCAATTGTGATTCCAAGGTATTTTACGTCGTTTTTTGGTTGTGTCGTTTGGCCGTCTGCAGTTATTGTAGGGGAGTCAGCGTTGAGTCTGTGGTTTGTGAGCAGAAGTTGGTTTTTTGACGCGTTTGGTGTTAGTCTCCATTTATAAAACCATGTCATTGTGTTGTTTGTTAGTGTTTGGAGTCTTTGAGCTGCTCTCTCAGTAGTTTTGTTAGCTCCAATATGTTAATGTTGGCAATATACCCTTGTCGAACAGTTTTGTGCGTATTCGTCGAGGGAGCTTTTCATTTTTTAGTATCTTTGAGAGTTTGCCGAAAGCTGCCCAGCTTAGATGCCTTCTTCGTTCTATTTCGGCATCTTTATTTCCTTTTCCTAATTGTATTTGTTATCCAAGGTATATGTACTCCTCGACGTTTTCCAATTGATTGTTGTTTGAACACGCCTTCTAGCGCCAGCGAAAAAGCTTTGGGGACAATTTGTCTCCATGCTTAGGAAGTCTTCAATAGTAAGAAGATGAAGATCGAATTTTATGTTTGTGAAAAAAAAAAACATTAGGAAATAGCAGTATCTTCCGCACGATACCGCTTAATGGTTGTGAAATATATTTGTTCCAAAAATGTTGTTAAATGTAAATTACAGAATTACTCGCAACTGGATTTTCAGAAGTATAGGTAAAACAGACCATTCAAGCACTAGCAAACATAAAATTATTCTTAATGGTTAGATAAAAACAATGTACGTACAATTTATTGCAAAATTTGGGAATTTCCGTTTTATTTGAATGGAAAGTTAAGCTTCCCGTAACAAACAATGGAATACACCCGAAGTAAAAGCTTTAGCCAAGGAGAAACGTGAAGCGTACCTAAGATATAGGGGTAACCAAACACCGGAAGGAAAGAACCAGTACATCCAAACAAGAAATAGAGTCAACACAGAAATCAGAACAATAAAACGAAACTTCTGGCAAAGGTTTACTTCCGAAATGGAGCACTACCTATACGGAGCGCAAAGGATGGTATGGGGAATGCTAAAAAGGGGGAAATCTCGAAATCGTGGAATATACACGAACACTATAACATGATGAACTCCAATGGAAGACCTATTTTGAACACCTGTACAAAGATATACCCGAAGAGGAAAACAGAAACGATATTGAAGAAGAAGGCGAAGAAGCTGAAGAACCTCCCGAAATAACCGAAAGAATGACGATGGAACAGACAAAGAAGATTAAAAACAGAAAAGCACCCGGACTGGATGGGATATCAAACGAGTTATTGAAATATGGGGGACACCAGTTAATGACAGAACTTCTAAGCTATCAAACAGTATACTAACAACCAAAAATGTCCCAAATGATTGGAAAAGGAGCATAACCATCCCAATATTCAAAAAAGCAGACAAAAAATTTCTGGAAAAGTATAGAGGCATAAGCCTACTAAGCTTAATCATGAAACTGTTCACGAAGATCATAGATAAACTAATTAGCGAACATGTAAAAATATCGGAAGAACAACAAGGGCTCAGGAAGAATCGGTCAACCATGGATGCTATCTTCATAGTCAGCCAAGTTGTGGGAAAAGCTATAGAATACGAAAAGCCCGCATGTATGTAATTTATAGACCTCACCAAAGCAATTGACAAGGTGAGATCGAACGACGTGACAGATATTCATACGAAAAAAACGTACCGAGAACCGTAATAGACGTCATAAGACAACTAAACCACAACACATTTACCCACATATTGGTTAACCAAAAGATGGCAGTGGAAATGAAAATACCAACGGGAATCCGGCAAGGAGACTCCTTAAGCCCACAACTTTTCAATCTAATAATAGATGCAATAATAAACCAGGTTAAAATCACAGAGGGAGGATATACACTCACAACAGGTGAAATCAAAATCGTCTGTTATGCCGACGACGCCCTAATTATAGCGGATAATGAGGACGACTTACAACGGTACTAGACTTATTCTATGTAAAACCAAAAACCTTCAATATGCAGGTATAGACCAGAAAAACCAAAGCCCTTATCATTTCCAAAGAACCAATGAGATGTAAACTTGCCTTGGAAAATAAAACAATAGAACAAGTCATGTCGTTCGAATACCCACACAAATTACCTCAAGCCAAAATAGAACAAATGAAGGAAGAGAACAAGCCAAGAAAGCCATCCGAATCTGAGGTGCACTTCGGGACATTATCTGGAATAACACCAACATGAGCAAAAAGTCAAAGATTAAAATATACAAAACCTATGTTAGACCCATACTAACAAACGCTATAGAAAGAAGAGCTGACAACAAAAGAACAAAAAACACCCTACAAAGAACAGAAATGAAAATATTCAGGACCATTTCAGGGTACACACACTAAGAGAGAGAAAAAGAAACACACACATAAGACACGAATGTGAAGTGGTAGACATCATCAGATGGGGACGTAAACGTCGAAGGGAATGAAAGAGCCACGTGAACAGGATGACAGAGGGAAGACTGGCAAGAGTCGCTAGAGATGGAAGACCATAGACAAGACGCCCCTCCGGAAGACGTCCAAAGAAATGGGTGGAGTAATGGATCTCAACATCTCAAGAGAATTAAGTTGGAAAATACAGGCTCAATGCCTACAATATGAGGAAGAAGAAGAAGGAGTTAAGCACAGTGAACATTCTTTTGCAAGAAAAGGATACTAATTTAAGTACGTTCACATTGTTATAGCCAAATATTTAAATAATTACCCAACAGAAGAACTTAATCTTGCAAAAAGTAATAGAATCAGGAGAACATTGCAAGACAAGTGCTAAAGAAGAGTATTTTCAAATATTTATTATAAGAAGAAGCACTTTCACACACTATACAAAAAATTAAAGGACATTCGTTAAACGGAAAATTAGATCCGTAAGCATGAATAGGGTACAACAAAATAATAGAGCCTTTACACAGTTTTCTTTGACTAAAACCATTAATTTGATAAATGTGCCGGATTAAAAATGCCGCATCGCAATGGTTTTATCTAAGTATGTACGAAACCTGATAGACTACCATTAACTTAATAGGACTAGGTAAATGTTCTTCGTTTGGTGAGTCAAATGTATTGAATACAAAGAATTTACTTGGTGACTTCAACTTTTCTGTTGCGGTGATTTGAAAAGTTATACTGTTTTATAAAACGCCCGGCTTTCGGGAATCATTTGCAGAAAAGAACTTAAACAAGTCAAGGAAATCGATAGTTACCGGATAAAATCGAAAGATTACATTCACTAGGACGTGGCAAAGTAAAGACATTCCATTCCTCTCGTTACCAGGAATTCCCTTTAAGAGGAGATAATGCATTCTTAACACAACGCCCACTTTGTTCACTCCCAAGCTAAACGAATGCTTGGAATTATTTAATTTTTTTTTTGAAAAATGACTTTCTAGTCTTATTGAAAGAAATGCCATTAGATAAGCCATTGAGAATGCATCATCATTACTCATTACCATGCAGGGCGTTAGAAATCGGATAAAAATATAGATAATAGCGGATGGTCGCCAGTTCTCTCCATCTGAGAATTATTATTTGAGTTGCAACAAAGCAATTAAAAACTACTACTTAAAATTATTAAAATCGTTGATTTCAGATGTTTTGGGTAGTCAGTATTGTAAAAAATACGATCTCGGTTGCTTAGTCACTTTGCTCTTGTTGCAAATTCTTTGTAGTTCAGATTTCAGAAATTTTACCAAATACACTCATGTGAAACCGAAAAAAAGAATGTACTCAAATGACCTATAGTAAATTTCTCTGTTTGTACTTGCAAAAATTCTTTCACTGTGCTACAAACTTGCAAAATTTTGTTTAATTAATTTGAAGAAAGCTAAGTTGGTTATTTAATCTGCTTATCTAATACCTTTAAGTCAGCAGTAAGCATAAAAATGTCTCATTTCTAACAGCAATATGTTTAAAATAACGATATTTTTGACCTAAGAACTACTTTTTTCAAAATTATTCTTCAAAATGTATGTTAACGTTTGTCATATTTAATCAGTTGGAGTTAAATATATCAATAAATTTAAAAGTTGTAGTTAAAGATAATCGACAGTATAAGAATGTGGTAGTACTTTTTATAGCGAAGTACTTTCGCACATTGATCACCATATTTAATCCACATTATGAAGAATCGTTCGAAATAATTTTTGACATAAAATGAAAATTACTTTGAATGTATTATTTTTATTTTATTATCCTGTGACAAATCTGGCCGTAATTTCCGGAAATCTTTTAGCAGTCGATCTATTTCATAGGAAATTGCTGAAACCGCGGAAATTGTATGCGAAATATCCACAGTCGTACTTGGATTCTTAGAAATAATCGCGTCTTGCACACGACACCGTACCGAATGTATATAAAAAACGAAAATGTCGGGTTAAAAAACGTATAAGGAAGATGTGAAATAAATAAATTAGTTTAAACTATAAAAAGAAAATAGCATGAAATTCTCCAACCGTTTCCAGTATCGTCTGTACGCCACTGGTAAAACTAGTAGATACTTAGTAAACGTATTTGATACCTACATAAACCTGTATGTCCTGTCTCAATTAATTTACATGAATTTTCAATTGTAGCTTGACTTCTTCAATTTCAAACGGATTCCTTACTTTTTCATCGTTCAACTTCTTCGTTTCCTCGGATTTAAGTCAATAATATAAAATTCAGGAATGCTTCAATATTTATTTTAAATTGATCTATCTCTATCTAACTAATAATTAGTTCGTAACTTCGGTCCATCTTTGAACATAGACCTCCCTCAGTCTTTTCCACTCTTCCCTGTTTGTCGCCATGTTCATCCATTTAGTTCCAGAGTGCTTCTTCAGGTCATCTGCCCACAGTATTGTTCGTCATTTTAATTTTGCAATATATTTTCTAACATCTCTTACTTTCGTTTTATTTCTTATCCATTCGTTTCTCTTTCTATCTATCAGTTTCACATGTAACATTTGTCTTTCCATTGATCTTTATGCTTTTGTTACTTTGTCCATGTTTTTCTGTGTAAGTGTCCATGTTTGGGATCCATAGGTGAAGACAGGGAGTACACATTGATTATATACTTTGGTTTTGAGGTATTGTGGATATATTTTATTTTTTTTGTATATTCTTTTTTCCTGACTGTACTTTAATTCATTCCAATGTATTCCTGGGTTTTCAGTCAATTTTATTGTCACTAATTATGGTGTTATGTGATGAGCCCTGCGTTTCGTCCCGGGTCTACCTCTTGGACTCGTCAGTAAGGCTTAGGTAGACCCTGCCTTATACGCCAGACATCGGTTATACGTGTTCGGACGTAAATGAACCGAGCCGGTGTAGATCTTCTGCGGTGAGATGTTGGCAACCCATGTTGCCGATGCTGCCACTCGTTCCATTCTGCTTTTTTTCCCAAGCATCTATCTTTGTATATTCCTTTTTCCTGACTGTACTTTAATTCATTCCAATGTATTCCTGGGTTTTCAGTCAATTTTATTGTCACTAATTATGGTGTTATGTGATGAGCCCTGCGTTTCGTCCCGGGTCTACCTATTGGACTCGTCAGTAAGGCTTAGGTCACGAGGACGAGTCCAATAGGTAGACCCGGGACGAAACGCAGGGCTCATCACATAACACCATTTTATTTTTAGGATCTAGCTCAATTTGGCGAATGCCGCCCAGCACAATCTGACTCGTCTGTTGATATCTGCTGTTTGGTTTTCTTTGTTGAGTTTAATAATTTGTCCCATATATCTGTATTCATCGACTTGTTCTATTTTTTCTTGCTCTATTCTGAATGTGATATCTTCATCAGTGTTCGTCATGGTTTTAGTTTTGGCGTAGTTCATATTAAGACCTATATTTTTAGCTGCTGTGTCCATTTCTTCCAGCATTTCCGTCAGTTCTTCTTGCTTATCTGTTATCAAGGCGATATCATCCGCGTAACTTAGGTTGTCCACATATTTTTATACCTTTTTATTTCCAGGCTTATTTTTGAAAAATATCCTCTAGGGCCTGGTTGAAAAGTTTAGGTGATATTGTGTCTCCCTGTCTGGTCTGACACCTCTTCTTATGTGTATTGGTCTTGTTCCCTAATAGATTTTAATTGTTGCTGTTGCTTCGCGATATATGTTGGTTATTAGGTCTGTGTATCTGTAGTCTATTCTCCTATTAATTAGCGAGCTTTTCAGTGCCCAGTGTTCAACATTATCAAAAGCCTTTTCGAAGTCGATAAACGCAATATATAGTGGGATGTGATATTCGTTGGCTCTTTCTATTGGGATTTTAATTGTTAATAGGTAGTCGTTCGTGCTGAAACCCCTTTCTGAAGCCGGCCTGTTCTTTCGATTGGTATCCGTCGAATTTTGTTGTTAGCCTAGTGGTTAGTATTTTTGTGACGAACTTATCAACTACATTAAGTGGTGTTATAGGGCGATAGATTTTTAAGTCTGTTCTATTACCTTTCGTTTGTAGGATGATGGTTATATATTAAATCCAGCTGTTTGGGATTCTTTTATATTTTAGTATTTCATTTAGGAGAGTATGGAGAGTATCAACTACAGTTTTTCCACCATATTTTAACATTTCTGCCGTTATTCCGTCCTTTCCAGCTGCTTTGTTATTTTTCATTTCTTTCAGTGCCTTCTTTATTTCCGATCTGTTTATTTCAGGTTGTAGTTCTGAGTTTACGTTCTTTATTCTATTTTGGAGTTGTTCTATAATTTCTTCTGGTGGTTCCCTTTTTGCTTGGTATAGTTCTGTATAAAATAGTTGTGTGGTATTTGTGGTATCCTCTTTAATATTGGTTTCTACGCCCCTCATGTCTTTTATTTCATTTATCCCATATCTACCTAATGTTGGTCTTAAGCATTTCATATTTCTGTTGTTTTCTATAACTGTTTCTATTTCTGTTTCTTTGTTCTTTCTTTTGTTTCCTTTTATAATTTTCCTGATATTTATATGTGGTATTTTATTGTTTTCCGTTTCCCTTCTTTGCTCATGTTCCGCCTTTCCTCCATTAGTTTCTTTGCCTTTGCTGTGATACAATTTTCCTTATTTTTTCCTTTTCTGCCATTTCTTTTCCTACTCTAATCATGGTTTTTGTTAAGGTATCGTTTATTTAAGTTATATTTCCATTATCGCTGTTCAGGTTTTGTGTTAGTTGTTCTTTTAGTCTCTCTTTATATATAGTCTTATTTCATGCAATTTTGGTCATGTCCAGTTGCTTGTTGTTTCCATTTCAAAATTTTCAATTTTCAAAATTGCTATCAATACATATATTTGTTCTGACCATCCTATGATCGCTTCCTGTGGTGAATCTGTTCAAGACTGTTACATATTTTTCAGTACTTAGTATGTAATCGATTTCATTTTTTGCTGTTCCACTAGGGCTGAGCCATGTCCACTTTCGTTGCGGTTTCTTTCTATAAAACGAGTTCATTGCGTGTTTTTAATAAAAAACAAAAAAGCATTAAATATAAGAACATAACTGAAGAACAATTTTGATAGAACACATGAAAACGGCTGCTCTATGAACTGGAAATCTAAATATCAGAAAAACGACAGACTAATATGAAAAAATTAGGGCTCTCTTACACAAAGCAGTAACATTCGTACCGGTAAAATATATCAGATAATGGAACAATGAAACCCACAAAGTATAAATTAATCCGAGAAACAGAAATAGAAATTTTCTAAAAAGAAATAAAATTGCATGGGATTTAAAGATTACAGCGAAATGAACAAAGGGGGAAACACACCATAACATAAAATGTCGAAGAAGCAACTTTGATCGCATGTCGGTATTTATACAGATCCAAGGTTTATGAAGATGCCAAAACGTAACCAGAAACTGATTTGAATTGGAATTTGTGATACTTAGGAATTTTTTTCAAACGACAATAGATCAATTAAGGTACAGTTTAGCCAAGGCATTAGGAAGTTTTTCGTTTAATTTTACCTTCAAATCCAGTTTTTACGTTTTCTCTCATTCATCGTCTTCATTCTCAAATCAATCAATATCCATGAATGTAATTGGTTTTATCTAGGAA
Organism: Dendroctonus valens; assembly: GCA_024550625.1. NCBI lineage: Eukaryota > Metazoa > Arthropoda > Insecta > Coleoptera > Curculionidae > Dendroctonus > Dendroctonus valens. The sequence goes on along the minus strand of JAJTJO010000017.1, from coordinate 983,197 downwards.
AAACTTTGTCACAGAAAGCTGTGACTTTATTTTAAGACCAAATGATTAAAATATGAAATTGTAAACGATTGAATTTTTTACAAATCTGCAAATGCTGTAATGCATTCTATTGCAAATCGCCAATAATTATCAAGTAGCTTTTTTTTCAACACCGTATCATTATTAATAAATTCATTCAAGTTTATTCATCAGTGTCTGATGAGAAAAAAAAGTAATTTTTTATAAAATCATTCATAAATCTTTAATAATTTTAATAGTTAAACATTGAAACCCAGAAAATATAAATTAGATCGGATGAACAGAAGACTATACAATCTAAGAGTAGAAATAACTCATGGTCAAAGAGAAGAAGAAATCATGAAATAAATTGTCGAACACGTAAAGCATGATGTGCTGAAATTGTATTTAAAGTGTATGAATTCTGAAGATTCTGAGAATGAAATACAATATCATCTGTATGAATTCTGAAATGAAATTTGGTAGGTAGCCGAAAAGCACTATAAAAACTGATATTAATTATCACTTGTGAAATGCAGGAAATATAAAGAGTTGCTGTTAGCTAGGTTTTTGGCTTAAATTCATTTTTGAGACAAGAAATAAAAGTTTTAAACGTTCTGTATCTCAACTCGTGAATCGGTGTTAAGTAGGAAACTTTGAGGTATGGAAGATATTGGACACCGGTCTATTGTGGAATTTAGAGCGAAAACTTTTGACGTACTTATCAAGCTTTCTAAAGAACGTTTATTTCCTTATAAATCCTTGAATTATCTTGCAAATTTTACACAATCTACAAGTAGCAATTTTACACCTAGAAATAATTCATACATGTTTGAACATCAGTTTGAATGATGATGGTAACTTTGGTTCATGCACCCAACTTTGAATTGCCATTGGAAAATGATAATTACTGCGCTTTCTCTATTCTACAAAACTGCCCTTCAAATAGGTCCCGAATGACGAAATTCACTAAAATATTCCTACTTTCCTGTCTATTCATACTCAACTCTTACGTCCCAATTCCCACAGAAAACTCATTATCAGCTATACGGGACATGTATTTTTACTTTTTTTCATTATCTAGGCCTAAATCGACATTAAAAATATTATGCGGGCCTTCTGGCTCATAGTCAAGGGTTCAGCAATCGGCGACTCGAAGGAGACCCGCGCTTGGGCAGCCATCCGTCCCACTGTCTGCTACCGAACACGCTTTTCTGACCCTTTCCTGCCGTAATTCTGTTGTAACTTACACTCTAATTAGGAAAAAACCGTAAACCAACGGATCTGATTAGGCAGCAAACTTTAATTTAAATCCTAGCTCTATTACTACTAAGGTCTTTTACCTTTGGAAAGTGTTAAGTGCACCGGGTAACTTGCAAAAAGTAGCTACATTAACTGCTCTTTTATTATGACGCTTAATGTATTCGATTCTTTACTCTTGTTGCCTTTTTCGTTGTATCTTTTCCATGGTAAATTTTCCTCAACAATTTAGAGGAACACTTGAAAAAAATTTTTAACCTCCAGTGTTCAAGATTTAGGAATTCATATTTAAATTGTGAACATCTATATAGAGCAAACAAGTAGGAGATATTGCTATTATACAAACTAACGTCCGTTACATCCACTTGCTAAACTCTGTGCAAAATAAGATGAATAAATAACCATTTTGTGATATTCCACGTTAAAAATGGAGCCTTTGCAAATTGTCTAGGACGTAAATTAGCATGTCTGGTCGTTCGGCTTGAACTGTTTAATGTTTAGATATTATTTATCGTTGATCCTAGAAACGAGTTAAAAGGCAAGATAAACCGAAAAATAATTATGGTTTATTCGACTTCAGGCCGTTAAACTGACTGTTCAGATTACAGTCACGTTAGGCTTGGATTTATAGAAAGACTGTTGCTGCAAACTCCATTCAAACTTCCCTAGTGTACAGTTAATTAGTGCCATAAAACACTATCATCATTGTCTTTATATTTTATTTCATGGAAATTAAACCGTTTATTATTTCCGGGATAAGGCTGATTGCTGTCGCATAAAAACAGAGTTATTTCTTAATCAGTTGCTCATTTAATCTTTTTGTTCTTGAGATTAAGCGATAGGTAAGCGTTGAAAATGGCATTGTAAAATTATTCTTAAGCTACGATTTCAGATGGGCGATTTTAAGAGCTGCTTAAAATTAACACATGTAAGATTTGTCAAATGATACATTTTCTGCGAAGTATCATTCGTATATCTGGAAAAGTTAAACTTTCGAGCGCTTCTGACAAAGATGGTTGGGCAAAGAAGAGTGAAATATGAAAGTTCCAAGCTGAATAGCTGGCAGAAGAATGAAATGTTTTTAACAACTAATCGGTTTTGATGGATTCAAAGTTTGGAAAACCCTGAATTTTTTGAGTTCCTTAAGTTCCTAAGTAAATTAAGTTGTTGTGTGTATTTCAAACTTGTTTTTTTTTTAACAAACAACTTGCTTGCATTATATATTTTTATAGGAAAAAACACAGGAAATTTAGATATTTTATAAAAAGAATTGAATAGTGAAACAAGAATTTAGCAGTCCTGAAAAAACTGGCTTAATCAATAAAAAGAGAATAGAAATGAGAGAAATTGAAAGTTGTGTTCATACGATTAAAGAGACATAAAGCAGAGATTAGTTGACTACTAATCTCTGCATAAAGTAAGACAAATGTTTTTTGATAAATTTAATTGCAAACATACTCTGAGTGTGCACACATACTTACTTCAAGAGTGTAAGATTGGACATTTTAACTCTGCAAATATTTTCTATTAAATTAATTTTTAAATTAAGTGTTTTATTAGGTTCTGATTTGTATTTGCCAATTGTTAATGTTTATCAACATTTTTTTTGAAGTTGCTTAATAGGAAAAAATTGAAAATACGCATTTCAAATGAATTTTTTAATGCTAGTTCTTGGGTAAATTAGTCTAAGCTATAAGGAATTGGTAAATGCTGCATCTGTTTAGTAAGAGACACGGGGAAGTACAAACATGTTTCATCTTCAATGACTTGATAACAAGGCAGATAAATTTGCATCTTCAGTGTCCAATGCGTTTTATTTTAAATAAGTGTTAATTGTTCAGACCTTTCTCACTTTGTTTGTTTCTAAAGTAAGTGTGTGACATATTTCTCCGTTTTTCAACGTTTGCTTAGGTTGTGTGGTGTTCCTGATTAATGGGTAAAATATAAATTTTATATTTGACTTGTGATTCTAATACTGATTGGATTATGCATCGGAAAAAGGAAACGATTCTTCTAAGTCGTTTAATTCTGAAAATAATCCTATTCTGAGTTCTGCAATTAGCTAACTTTCCATGTCGATCTTTTATTCGAGAACCACATGCTAACTAATATAAGCGACTGACAAATCGTTCAATTTTTAGCAACAAATAAATCAAGTAAAAGCAATATTATTTAAATGAAAAAATGTCGCGATGGACTTTGCATATAAATGAGCAAACGTAATAAACACTTTTCATGCTTCGCCCAGTCACGCATGTAGTAATTATTGATTTTGTGCAAAATATAGTAATTTATATCTTTTGAAGTGTTAATTAAGTACGGTGATTAACCATGAAAGATTAATATTCCCGAACACTTGCGAATGTTAACTCGGATTTTGTCCACATTATTCCAGTTAAATTAATTTCGAATCCATTCGAATTAATTGGCTCATATTTTACTCATGACTTTATCAAAACTTCGGCTTCTTCTACTTGATATAATTTTTATAAGTCTCTTTTTCCATGAAATCTCTAGATGATCAGTTAATCTATCTTCCCTTTGCTACATGTTATATATTCTCATGATAAACTGCTCTTAGAAAATAGCTTCCAACTGTATCGACGTCTTCATGTCCTAGTTTACTGCGCATTTATTAGATTTGGCCGATTTCCTGGAAAAATCGTGATTATTTGACATCACACTGGGGACTTACACGAAAACGACACGTTTCTTTTTAATTTGCTTACTAATTTCATTGTGAAATCAGTCAAAGCCATTTAAAAGTATCAGACGAACACAGACAACACAAGCAACCATTTAAGATGTCATCTATAAATACGATTTCGTTTCCTCATTCCTGAGCGGTGATGGTATAAAATTAGTGTAACTAGACGAGACTTTTACGTAGGAGGATCAAAAAGATATATTGTGATGTCGGTTAATATTGAAATTGGATTAGATTTTTTCGGGAGATACGTGCAAGAAATCAGAAAGTAAAAACAAATTTATTCGTCTTACATGGTGAAAATATAAAACAATTTACTTTACAGGCTGGCGATTTTCATACGTTTTATATTTCGAATTTATTAGATTTGAAATATCAATAGGTAGGAACTATTATTCACATTTGAGTTTGCATTCATGAAAGAAACACTTTAAATGTAAAAAGCCTAATTTAATTTACGTATTTTGCAAATAATCCCCTATTAGTTCTGAAGAAATTTGAATATAACAGCTGCAACTTCAATGTTTTTCGTGTCAAGTTGCGTTATTTCATCTACACTATTTAAAATGTCTAAAACAAATATTCGCCAATATTTTCATTTGAAGACTGTGATTAACATCTTTTTGTCCTAATGAGACTACGCGAGCAGAAATTTTAATTTCAAATTAGAACAAATTTGACAAATTTAGTATAAAATGAGAAATACCCAGCCTCTGGACAATAAATCTTCACAATATGTGATATTACAAGGTTCATTTTATTGTATTATGGGAAAGGAAAACGTAAATAGTGAAATTTCAAATATATTTTCTACCTGACCATTCCTAGTGGAGCTACTGTAGATCCTTTCAGTTTCCTTCGCGAACTTTTACATTTGCTAGTTCGATTTATTGAGGTAAAGTTTATAAGTCCATATAGAATGAAGTAAAAATATTGATAATTATGTGAGACTTGCCAGTTATCTGTAAAGTAAGAAAGGATTTTTAAGTTTTTTTAACTGATTTAGAAATTATAAACTCTGAATTGCGTAATTATTTGTTCCGAAGTGCCGATAATTTAATTATATATTTTTTGTGAAAATTTTTTGTGAATTCGTGATTTTATAATATCAATTAAAATTTCTTTTCAAAAACTAGAACTCATAACAAACTAATTTTCATATAGCATCGCAAAAGCAGATTTTAAATAAATGTTTTTAGAATTCGTTAGGCAAACGCCTAATCTACTTATATGTTCGAATTACAATACAATTGCTAAAAAACCCCATAAAAAATACTTTTGTTGACTTTGTTTTACTTTTTTATTAGGCAGCACTCTTTTTATACTTCCACTATAATTTTCTTAACTGAAATAGTTTCAGAATTTAAACCAACAAGATCTGCAAAATTTTAAGTTGTTGAAAAACATCATTTTAACGGTATAAAAATTTATTTTTCGCTCCCAGTCTAGGTATGTACTCGCGGATGCTTTGTGGGTTTTCAGACTGGAGAAAAATTTAATTAAAATATCACTAAACTTGGGAAATGAAAATTCATGTAGGTCGCATCCTACGTCCTACGTATTATGCCAGCCACTGAGTGCCTTCAACCTACATTTACCATGATTTAATTAAAATACACCATTATAAAGTATATTATGCTTAAAATTATCATTTCCATTTTATTGCCATTCGGAATTGCGATCTGAACTGTTTTCATTATCAATAATATGATTATGTTCGAAACTTAGTAAATTCTACTTATATGTACAAACTACCCACCTAACTGACAGAAAGACAGCTTGCCTGTTTCTGGACATTAACAAGGCGTTTGATAGTGTCTGGCATGGAGGCTTACTATACAAACTACACACACCAACATATCTACTACACACCATAAAGAACTTACTAGAAAACAGACAACTACAAGTACGAATTGACAAAACACTGTCATTTTCTTTTTCCCCTGAACAAGGGCTCCCTCAAGGATCCCCGCTCTCACCGTTTCTCTACAATATATACTGCCATGACATATACAATTACAACTTACCAGACAAAAATCAAATCGACAGATCGGCATACATATTACAATACGCAGACGACACGGCACTTATTGTACATGACAAAACTACTGAGAGAGCAGCTCAAAGACCCCAAACACTAACAAACAACACAATGACATGGTTTTATAAATGGAGACTAACACCAAACGCGTCAAAAAACCAACTTCTGCTCACAAACCACAGACTCAACGCTGACTCCCCTACGATAACTGCAGACGGCCAAACGACACAACCAAAAAACGACGTAAAATACCTTGGAATCACAATTGACCACAAACTTAAATTTACTAAACACATACGAAACATCAGGGCAGAAACAATAAAGAGAACAAAACACTTCCGATCACTAACCTACAAAGACAGAGGAATTAGCACAAACACCGCCACCAAAATATATAAAGCTATTTGTAGACCCTTGCTAGACTTTGGACATATATTCATGACCAACGGAACAGAAAGGACAAAACGTTATACACAAACAGCAGAATAAATTGCACTAAGATTAATAACACGAATAAGACACCCCCAAAACCCACTGCACAACCCCCCCACCCAACTACTATACGAACGCACAAACATGACAAAGATCTCGGAAAGACTCATACATCTACAGACAAACAACCCCTACAATTGGACCATACTGAATCCCCTTTGTCTTACAAGACCAACCAGACAATCCCGCTTCCGTTTCCCTACATCAACGCTACTCGAACATTTACAAACGCAACTGACTAGTGGACAATAAAATAATTTCTTCTTGCCACTGAAATTTTATTAATAATATTGTTAACCTAGAATAAGAGAATTTTCATATTTGTTTTGATTAAGACTACATGTATTAAACAAGGGCAGAAAGACCGATAGGTCGATAGCCTTTTTTAGAAATAAAGATGTTTACTACTACTCTACTTATATGGATTATAAAGGGATGGTGTAAAAACAGTTAGATAATAGTTAGAAAGTTTTGAAGAACAATAACACTTTCGGCATCATAAAAGGGGTGAAAGGCTTTTTTACGCAAAAGAGAATAAAAAAGCAAACTGGCACTGTGTTATATGAGACGGAACAAGTGCAAATGCTATTCAGAAGGAGTGTTATTTAAAATATTTATATTTATAAATAGTTTTAATTCTATTGCTCTCATTTCTACTAAATCTATCTAACATTTGTTAAATCTTAAAAGCTAAGACAGTATTAAGGAAAAATACCTATTCAATAAACGTTTAACGAAAAGAAAAAACGTGAAACCGCTTGATATGTTACTAAAATTTTGCAAATGTCTAGAGCTATGAAGTGGACATGTTGAATAAATGAAGCAAAAAATGGTGCGCCACTAATTTATCAAAAAACTATTTTTACCATTTTATTGCTATTCCAAACAAAAAATATCTCTTGAGTTTTCTTCGCGCAACGTACCATTTTCGGGTACAAAAATAAAAATCCTACTAATGCACGTCTTCGAATTCCTCACACCAATAGCTATTTGCAAGAAGAGCCTTCAAACAAATTGGATCATTAGCTTCAGCAGAGAGAGGCACCCTAGTAACGATGACTATTGCAGTATCTGCTGGTTCTAATAGCGTATCTCCTTTTTTTGTATTCCCTCGGGTCCATTATAAAGAACATTTTATCTGCGACGGTCCTCAAGGACGTATGGGAAGCGCAAATAATTCAGGTTGGATGAAGGAAGAAACCTTTATCCTTTTTATGAGGCATTTTGTCAACAATGTCAAGTGCAGTAAAGATAGGCCTGTTCTACTCTTGTTGGATAACCACGAATCACATCTTTCGATCCCAGCATTAGATTTGGCCAAAGGAAATGGGGTTGTAATAATTTTCTCCTCATTGTTTCCACGAGCTGCAACCTGTAGAGAGAAGTGTGTTTGGTCCTCTCAAAAAATTTGTGAATTCTGCTTGTGCCTCATGTATGAAAAATCATCCCGGGTCCTGGAATTGTCGCCAGTTCTTCGGCACATGCTATCACGCCTGTTTTCATTATGTCAGGATTTCGAGTGGCTTGAATTTATCCGTTGAACAGAGACATTTTCCCTGAAGCAGATTTCTTACCAAGCTACGTCATAGATCGCCCAATACCACCAGCAATCAATAATATTCAAAATCCAGCTTCATCGTCAAACCAAGAAGATCGGAGTCACTGTTCTCAAAGCCACTATTCCGGTCGCTGCCCTGAAAGCCATTTTACACAAAACTCGTGTTTCCGAAACCACAGCTACTTGTTCAACGTCTGCCATAACCGTATTATCACCGGAAGATATTCGTCCATTTCCAAAATCTGGTGAGTGAAAAAGAAAAAACGGCGAGCTCAGACAGCAAGCTAATGGGTCTATAGTTTTCCAGCATTGTTCGATCTCCTTTTTTAAATAATATAACTGTTATTCCCTCATTCCAATTCGTGGGTATTTTTTGTGGGTGTTCTATAAAGAGATTGAAAAGGTGCTTTAGTGGTGCTTACCTTAGTATGACAATTTTTTGTGCCCCCTTGACATTTCCGCGATTATATTATCTCCTCCTGGTGCCTTGCTTTTCTTCATTGCGTTTATGGCATGTATAATTTCTTCCTCGTTTATTTCTGGTATCTCTTCAGAGCCAAGGTTGACTACTTTTCCTTTATTTTGGTTTCCTGGTGGTCTTTCTGTTCTTGGTGACTAAAGGTCTTAATAGAACTTATGGGCTAGTTCTTTAATTTTGTCTCTGTTTCTTGTTTCCACACTGTTATCGTCCTTCAGAGCTATTGTTTGGTGCTTTACTTGCTTCTTCCTTAGGCATTTAAAGTTTTTGTTTTATTCAATCACCTTCTCTGCCATTATTCTATAGTTCTCTTCCCTATCCTTCCTTATCATTCTCCTTGCCTCTTTTCTGACATTTTAGTATTGTTATGTTGCGTATAAACCATTTTTATATAGAGTTCTTCTTTCTTCTATCTTTAGTTTTGTTTCACATGATATTTTGTTTGTTTTTCTTGGCTTTCTTTCATGTACTTCATTTGCTACTTTCCTCAGTACCCCTGTTATGTCGGATGCAACTTGGTTGAAGTGGTGAACATTATGTATGTGGTTTATGTGGCTCTGTAGTTTTCCCTGTTGTAATGGAGCATTTCCGTGTATACTTTTTTTTGTTGTTTTTTCCGTATTCCCTGAAGCTTGTTTATTCCGGGATCATTTTGGCTCTCACCAATCTATGGCCACTCCCTGTATTGAACTAGTTCAGAACTGTTACGTCTTGAATTATAGTTTCGGAAGAAGAAAGTATGTAGTATATTTCGTTCCTTGTCGCTCCGTTCGGGCTTATTCAGGTTCATTTTCTTTTGTGTTTTTTGTTAAAGAAGGTGTTTGTGGCATACAATGTTCCGCCATAAAGTTTGTCATCACATTACCCCTTACCCCTTAGATTTCTAGTGCCAAATCCATATTTTCCTATATACTCTTCCTTTGCCTCTCCTTGTTTTCCTAATATGGCCTTAAAGTCTGCCATAACTATTTCGTATTTACATTTATTCTGTGCTCTTGCCAATCTTATGTCTTCGTATATTAGCTCTGTGTCTTCGTCTGAATAGGCGGCTGTGGATAGGTATACTTGTATTAGTTTTAGCTTAAGTTTTCCATTTGTTTTAAGGGTAATATATGCTGCTCTTTCTGATATTCCCATTGTAGCTTCGATTTTTGGGATTATTGATTAGAAAGCCCACTCCCCTTTGACTGACTATATCATGTCCTTTATAGAATAAAACATTTCCAGATTGCAACACAAACAGGCCCTCCTTCCTTCTTCTGACTTCCGAAAGACCAATTATGTCCCATTCAATACTCCTTGCCTCGTTTTCCAAATCGAAGAGTTGTTCGTCCTTCAGTAGTGATCTGCAGGTGTATGTGGCGATTATAATTGTTGTTTTTGCCAATTTCTTGCCTCCCCCAGAATCCATGAGGCAGACATCATTTTCAGTGCGGGATTTTGGGCTTTCTGCCCTACCCGCCTACCTAATCACTTTGTATAACAGAAGGTAGTGATAATATCACAAAAAAGTATCTTCAGACAGATGGAACTAGTCCTAGAAAATCCCTCGGCGATGTTGCGAAATTATTACCAATTCAAGCAGGTAAATGGTATGATATATCCATGAACATTAAAAATTGTTTTTTTATATGTGCTGATAAAAGTAACCAATTAATGTAGGTTTATAGATAATTTTTAATGTAAAACCCATTAAATCGTTAAAGTCGTTGAAAAAATATAATTTATAACTCATGTTATAACAGCATTTTTTGTAATTTTGCAACTTGTTCAACTCGTTTTCGAACCGGTTCCGAATTGACCAATCATGCCCTAAATAAAACCTAGAAAAATAGTTTGAAGACTTTTATTTCGATGCCATTATGATACGGAATCGCTTATCTATCAATGCGCCTTCAATCGAGCTAATTATAGATATAATATTAAAATTTCATGGGATGATTTTAAAATTTTGATTTGGCATCGAAAGGTTCATTGAACATAGTTCAACAAATATTTATGACCCTTAGGCTAAAATCCGAAAATATCATTTCTATAGCCTTTAGAGTGATTGCAGCTAATTTCCGATTCATTTAATCAGACACATTTGCTCCAGTTTACGAAATTATTAGTAACGGCTCAATTTCAAAGTATAGGTTTCATTTACTTGGCGTCAAACAGTCGCAATTTCCTCAATTATGAAGCCCGCAATATGATTTCTTCCAGCTTAGAATGGTAATTACTGTGCACTTAAGCGTGTTTCATTTTTTATATCGACTTGACATTTACTCCAATCCAACTATTGGTCGAATACAAATTTGATATCTGTAACTTTTTTTAGCTGTATCAGTGTCCATCGTCTGAAGAACAGGAACTGGCAATTAATTGGTTGTCAAACATGAAAATCTTTGAATAATCATGAAATTAAGTTGTTTGTAAATTTGACGGCTTTAACAGTACGGACTCTTTTTTTTTGGATTTTTTTCTTAGGCATACTTGGAGTTGGAAATGATTCTAAAAAAAATATCATAATGTGTACTTCATAAATCTGACCTCTGCACTTTTCCTGGCACGACGAAATAAATAAAGTATACGACACTTCGTACAATTAAAATTATAAATTGAACAGTTGAACAATGCAAAATGAATGGCACTGGCTAGTATTGTTGGCACGAAAATCTCAGAAAACTGTATGGCGACTCTCTACTGGAAATTACCATGTTTTTAAAGTTTTCAATAGCAATTACCCACAATTAGGCGGCATAAACAAACTTCGGGCCTTTTCAAAGAGTATAATTAGGAACATTTTTTTATTTTCATATTTCGCCTTTGCGCTACAAGTCTTCAATGACCTGTTGTTTGTGCAATAAATCGTTAATTTAGGCATAGTAACGCAAAATACATATTCTCTTTTCAGAATTCAAGTCGGCGGAATTTGCGAGCATAAAAAAGATCTAAAGTTTTAAAGTTCGAAAACCAAAAATAAATCATCATGATTTTCAAGCTGTGATGCCAACCTGAAAATAAAAAAACAAGGTCAAAGTACTTTGAGACATTTAAAAATTAAATGCCGCCGTGTAGGCGATTGTTTCTATCCGCGATAAATTTTAAAGGTTCTGTATTGGTTCAGCTTATCAACAAAGGATGTAAATACGAAAAAAATGATAACCTAGTCAGCTGACGAAAAACCTATAAATAGTGACCCCAAATTCTCATACAGTGAAAAGAAGGTAATTCTACTGAACATATTTCAGGGCGATCTAAGCTTTTGAGAGTCAGCTACTGACCGTAAGTAAAAGCCTTTGAAATTACGGGACGCACATTGAGACACGTTTCGAGTGTTTTTCTAAGGAAGGAAAGATCAGGGTGTCCGAAAGGCATATGTTCTATCAAAAAAAAGTTGACTTAATTTTCACAAAAGAATATTTTTGCAGGATTCTCAGCCTGTTTTTTCATCTTTTTTGAAAATTTTCATGCTTTCCTGTCTTTTCCAGCAGAAATATGTACTGCAAAGCCTGGGCGCTTAAGTAAAACATTGCTAATCTGTTAATTTAGGTTAGTGGTGTTTAAATTACGCAAGTATTCGTAACTTTAGCAAAGTATCAAGAATAGCACCAGAATAAATATTTCCGTAGCGGGATAATTACTGGCACATTAACAGTTCGCACGTTGAAATATGATTTTCTGAATATTAATGTTTTATTTAATCTACAATGAAAAAACGATATGTTCGAAAGAACTTAAATTGTTTTCCTAATTTAATCACATACTGTACGTGCATACAGTTTCGAAAATCTCATGGATGATAATTTAAAATTTTGAGATAGAACCACTCTGCGAAAGGCACCATTATTCAAAATTTACTTCTATATCAGTAGGATTATACAGTTTCGACCAGACTATGTCAATGTGCCATTTATTGGTATAGAAAGCAAGCACATTAACACCTATTAAAAATGATACTCGTTAGACATTGTCAATGCTAATTTCCGACTCTTCAATTTCGACTTACTGATATTTATTTCGGATTTTGCATCATAATTACAAACCAGCTTACAAATTTTGCCAGCATTTTTCAGTAATTGAACGTTATCAAAAGAGGATTTATCAAATTGCCAGTTCTGCGGCTTTTCAGTGTAGTTTTCCTCAAAACGCGTCCGTGGAATTTTAGCATGCGTCATTAAATCGATGTCTACAGACGAGCATTGACCTGTATTTTCAAGTCTCTCAGAATAGATATTTATTTTATTTGATTATGTCGTTTCTAAATTTTCAACTTTCATTCACAATCAATTAACAGCAGACTTAATTGCATATAAAATCAAGATTATGGAGGAATGTCGAAGGCATTACAATGTTGGAGTAAAACTAGTTACTTGGAATGTTTCTTGAAGTTATAGTAGTAATGGTAAACATTCCCGATTACATTTTTTATGCCTTGGACCATGATAAAGAAAATCGTGGTAGTATTGAACATCTTGATAAATCACCAAATAGCAAATCTGAGCGACAAGCAAAGAAGAAACATGCCAAAGAATTTCAAGACATCACAGCTCATTTTCGGACTCATGAGTAAATAACAAAGAATACAAAATGCCAATATTTCGATTAAATTTAATTAAAATTTAAATGAAACGCCAAATAAAGCTTAATTGCTTTCAAAAAGATTGAAAATGATCTTCTCTAAGCAATAAAAGCAACTTTTGTCGTGACGTTATCAATTTTATTAGTTATTCCTCTAATTTGCCCGTAGTCTTCCTGCTGCCGTTGTATCACCGACTTTTTTTAATAACTTTTTTAGGCCCAATCGGCTTGTTTGTCTGTTCTATTCGCGTTTTTTTCCTAAGATCGCCTCATTTTTCACCTCAGTTTCTTTTATTACATAAATTAGTTCTTAGTCAATTCGACATTTTTTGGTTATCCTGTAAAGAATTTTAATTGTACGTGTTCCAGACAGTTTTCCGCCTATTTACTTGCAATTAATTTTTTTTTGTATAACAAAAAGAACGCAGACTTCATATCTTATTATAATTGATTTGTATCAATGATATATAATGTTTGTACAATTCAGTTTTAACGAACAAATCTATGTGATTCGTCACGTCTTTGTTGAAGGCGTTTAGGTCTTCTCTTTTGCTAGAAACAACCGTTTTCTGCTTCTTTCGTGCTCTGTATCAATTTTTTTTTACTTGGAGTTAGGTGACTTTAATACATATGTTATGTCAAAGAAAACACATTTCAAAGGTTTCATACATTACTGAACCACACAGATTTGCAAATCCTACAAAAGATATCTTGGCTCCCATAGATTTCATATAGGAACTTCTTCGTTAATCATTTAGATCGTTCAATAACGGTGTCTATTATAGAAACATCAAGATTACCATTTGTTGGAAAAATTATTCCTAAATTTATAATTCAGTTTTCCAATCGTTTATGATTTTGTATCATTTTATTCTCCTGGTCAGTTTACATTTATTTTCAATGAACCAGTTCTTTGTTGAATGTTCTAACTATACACTGGTTAACTGAAGTTTGTTCTTTGAAACTCTTGAAACTTTTTATATGGTTTTATAAATGGAGACTAACACCAAACGCGTCAAAAAAACTAACTTCTGCTCACAAACCACAGACTCAACGCTGACTCCTCTACAATAACTGCAGACGGCCAAACGACACAACCAAAAAACGACGTAAAATACCTTGGAATCACAATTGACCACAAACTTAAATTCACTAAACACATACGAAACATCAGGGCAGAAACAATAAAGAGAACAAAACACTTCCGGTCACTAACCTACAAAGACAGAGGAATTAGCATTGCAATTGCTAGACTATGGATATATACTCATGACCAACGGAACAGAAAGGACTAAACGTTATATACAAACAACAGAACAAATTGCACTAAGACTAGTAACACGAATAAGACACCCCCAAAACCCACTACACAACCCCTCCACCCAACTACTATACGAACGCACAAACATGACAAAGATTTCGGAAAGACTCATTTAAGACTACATGTATTAAACAAGGGCAGAAAGACCGATAGGTCGATAGCCTTTTTTTAGAAATAAAGATGTTTACTACTACTACCAGAAAATGTATACTATACTTAATACAGCTAAGAGTAGAGTTATTCGAAAATACTTTTAATTAATCCTCTCGTGGCCCTTCTAGGTATGAAACTCATTCTGCATCTTGTAAATAGTAGTAGTAGTAAACATCTTTATTTCTAAAAAAGGCTATCGACCTATCGGTCTTTCTGTCCTTGTTTAATACATGTAGTCTTAATCTAAATAAAAAACAAAGATAAAAATTCTCTTATTCTAGGTTAATAATCTTATTAAATAAACTTTCCAATTCTAATGACAAGAAAAAATTATTTTATTGTCCAATAGTCAGTTGCGTTTGTAAGTGTTCGAGGAGCGTTGATGTAGGGAAACGGAAGCGGGATTGTCTGGATGGTCTTGTAAGACAAAGGGGATTCAGTATGGTCCAGTTGTAGGGGTTGTTTGTCCATTTTGTCTGTAGCTGTATAGTGGGTTGTGTAGTGGGTTTTGGGGGTGTCTTGTGTTATTAGTCTTAGTACAATTTGTTCTGTTGTTTGTATATAAAGTTTTGTCCTTTTAACCTATACAGAGGAGCCAAATTTGCCGAAACATATTAGGCAAATTGGCTGAAAAATGCGTCACTACACTCAGATTAGAGATATAATTCAGAATGCAAAAGAACACATTTCTATTGAACATGGAATAGCTTCTGCTTAAATTTATGTCAGAGGGGATTTTCTTTTTATTGCCTTTACTGGTTTCGGTATCATCAAATGGATTTTCCGAGGTTTATCAGCATGTTTTGAATATGGGTTTGTACCGACTAATACCTGAAGTCAATAACTTACAATGAATACAAAATTTGCGGAAATGTGCGTAACAACTTGACTAATCGATTATAAAATGTCATGCACCAGATTAATTTATCTGAGTACATAAGTTTTGCAGCTTTTTTTTGTATTATAATACATTAGAATATCTGCATTTAATCGGCAGTTAAAAATATTCATATATCAATTTCGTTCATTTACTGCAAGCGAAGACTTGGCAATTCATTTGCTGGTAAAGAATCACATTTATAAAAAATATCAGGAATTTCAAATGCAGGTCAAAGATAGTAAAATACATGCAATAACAGGCACAATATACTATATGTTTATTATTATTATGCGCAATTATGTGTAATTAGTATTGTTTTGTTCAGTTGAATCTCTTATTAGAAAACAATGACAATAAAATGGTAGTTATCTAAAGGATAAAAATCACTTCGCTGCAATAAAACTACCACTATCTTCTTATAAGTGGAAGAACGAGGCAGAAACAATACTAATTGATAGCAAACATCTAGCTATTGCGTTTGAATATTTTTATTCAAAAAATCACCAACAGAAGTATTGAAGTATTTTCGCTTATATTTAAAGCGGTATTCGGTAAATACTAAAAGGAAATATCAAAAGTGTTCAAAATCAGAGGAATTTAAAGATCGAACACTAAATCACGCTGCTATTAAATCGATGGATAAAAGAAAAATATTGTTGTCAATGAAAATTAGTTTATGAAAATTGAAAATCAGTTTTCAAAGTTAGTGCTAAGTTCTACTAGAACAATTTATTTATATAAAACAAGCGTGATTCAAACTATGCAATTTCAATAATTAGAATTCTGATATAAAGAGAAACAATATTAATTTTGGAAATGAATTAATTGCATATACAGGGTAATTTAAAATTGGCGTCATTCCTCTGGAGATATTGTCTGGGGGTGCTTTAGGAGTACAGAAAAAATAGTAAATTTTTTTTATTGTTATTAAAGACTGAGAAATTTGCAAAAAACTATATCAGAGGGATGGCAACAATGTTTTTCAAGGGAATCTGCTGCTGAATTAACATTACGTAAATACCTGTCGCTCCGAAATTATTAAAAACTCCAATAACTATGGAAAAATACAGAAAGTGACAATAAAATTGATAAGGATGAACGGTAAATTCAACAGGACTCATTAAATGTAGGGATCTACTCTTTCGAAATGTCAATATTGTCAACGAGAATTTTTGTATTGTCGTCATAAAGAGCACTTTTTTAATATCAAAATGTTTCGTAATTTGAAGCAAAGATCTTAATTTTTCTATTCGAATGCTGAAGTATTCCAATAGGCTACCAATCAAACATGGGACCATTTCAAAATAATGCTTAACAAAGTTGAAATTCGATTTTCAACTGTTAAAAAAATGTTCTATAAATTTTCGAAAAAAAATTTTCCAATATTTTTCTGGTCCTCTCCAAGAGATCCCCTATTACCCCTTAAAAGGAATGACACCAATTTTGAATCACCGTGTATTGCATATTTTTAATAACTCCAAAAATCTAATTCGATTGAGCAAATTATTCTAATCCAATTTTATTGATTTTACAGGTCGTAGTACAATTGCAGAGCCTCCACTAACTACCAAGTAAGTGAAAAGTTAATTATATTTTTTACAAAATACATTTATTTAATGTACGAACACTTTATTGTCCTGCAAGTATTTGTTTTTTTTTCAGTAGTTAAAATCCTCTTCTAATATTTTTTTATTTGAAATTTGAGCGCTTCTTCAGTGTAGGGTACCAAACAAAAAGCGATTTGAATAAGACAGGATACAGAGGCCAAAAGGTCGTATAAGTTGGAGACTGTTTATCAGTTATTTACGGGAGGCCTACATCCGGCACACAACTCAGTTCGTGATTAGCATTTCATTATTTAATAATTTATGCTCGAAGACACCAAGTTAATGTGTTTAACAAATCTTTCTACTGACCAAGGGGAAATGAAATTGGGTATAGAACAGTGTGTCAAGGCGAGAAAAATTGATCAAATAAGTATTTTTATGCTTAAAAGCTAATAAAGTCTGCCCAGGTAAAGATTGTAAAAAGGTCGACGAAATAGAAATGTAAATAAAGGCTGTTTTAGGCCCTAGGAATTTCCGAGAAACACCAACCAGCAGTGTCATATGTATATTCTGGTAGGGCTTTTGGGTGGGTTTCAGCCATTCTTTCAGTTTATTCTTGCCTTTTGAACAAAATACACATTAGGGCGCTTCTTCGACAACGCGTCGCAACTAATTTCTTCACTGGTTCCAGTGGTTGATTGATTGATTTTTTAGTAACTGCGATATTTTATCTCACAAAGTGGACTGTTAAATTAATCGTCGGTCAAGTGGAGGTTCATAGATTTGTTGTGTTTTGTATTGAATTGAATGTGACATTCATGGATTAATGAACTTAAAAGCTTTAGTGAATAAGTGAGTTATTAAACTATTCAACGCTATGCAGTGGCAATCGGAATACACCGAAATTGTATTCTTCGATTTTAAAACTTTTTTGTTGCAGTAAGTGCTTTCTATCAATAAACATATTGATTTCCTGCGGGTTCAACTAGTAACTTAAATAACAAAAATACCTTGCAATCAAGCTATTACGCTCTCTTCATAAAGAGATCAATCTTATTCAGAATATATGTATTACAAGCTTTTTTGGCTGAAGCTTTTATATGAGCGAAAGCAGCTTTATCATATACGGATCTTATTTGGTGGTTCAATTCGGAAGGTTTTATAACAATTATTTATTTTCGCACATAGACTTATTTTCGCAAGTTACGCTTTTCTTGTTGGTTACACATTGTAAATCGAATTTATTGAAAAACTTTATTATGATCATTGCGTATAAAATTAAAAACAGAGCAGCTAATAATTTAAAGAAAAAATGGCACTTAAAATTAAAAAAAAAACATCAACAAATAATTTTGATTCAGTAGGATTCCTTATTAAGTGAGCTGCTGGTGGGAGGCGCGTGTTGTTTTCTTCTTAGAGCCAAGTCTAATTTACGATTCGGACAAAGGTTCTCGAAAGTCCATCATCAATTTTTATTATTTTAACGCAGACAAAAGTCTTCTCATCATGAATGGATATTATCAATGAACCCACCAGAACTGGTTATCCGTGTTTTGTGCTGCCAAAAAACTGCTTAAATACCAATATATGCAAATGTTATATAATTTCGATTCCTGGTAGCGTACCCAAAATATATTTTTACATGATCAGATAGCTGCCATTTTGGCATTCTGCAAACTTAACTTTTTTTAAGGCACATTTTAATTATCCAGTGTTATGGCGTTGTTCTTCATGAGAATTTATTAATCGCACATTTTCTTAACAATTAAGTGTTTTTCAACTCAGCACATGTTTCGGGATGGCGTTAATGAGACGTCAAGCTTCGATAGACAGCCGTTATAATATATTAACGCCGTGTGTAAAGTTGCGTCTCCTCTAATGTTCTGTTTCTCCTTCAGTAGTTTACCTGCCGAGCAATTATTAATTTTCAATGTTATTGATTGCTGCATTCGTTACTTTCATTAATTAACTTACTAATGATTTTTATAATTATTTTCCAAAGCGATTGTGAAGGCGCTCCTTGTTAGTAAAGAAAGGAGAGATTTGCTTCTCATTTACGGGCATAGAGATTCGTCTCTTGCAAGTGTTTGATTTAATTTGAGAACGAAATTCTTTGAATAAGTCTGAACGAAAAATCTTAAAAAATTAGTAAAGTTATACACTTTTCTTATATTTGTACTACTGTATTCCTCATGCTTATGGTTCATTAACATTAAATTCTGAATTATACAAAGGGTGAATTCAAAATTGTCGCACCCATGAGTTTCTGTGCCAATTTATTGAATTTCGAATATCATAAAAATGGAAAATTAATGATCAATTCAATAGGCAAAATGTTAAAATATAATTTTGTTTTTTTGTTAAAGTGAAGAAATTTATTTTGTCAATTTTTGTACCAATTGATTTAAAGCGAAAAAAGAGCTTAACCACAATTGCGTGAAGCCGATTTGAAAGTTAAAAATCAATATTAACACTCACTTGCCTTTAGTTTTCTCTTGGAGCTTTTGCATAAAAAAACTGTTAGGACAGAGCTAAATGTAGGCTTAGAAATTAAGCAGGAAATTGATCAGTAGTAGTAGTAAACATCTTTATTTCTAAAAAAGGCTATCGACCTATCGGTCTTTCTGCCCTTGTTTAATACATGTAGTCTTAATCTAAATAAAAAACAAATATGAAAATTCTCTTATTCTAGGTTAACAATATTATTAAATAAAATTCCAATGACAAGAAAAAATTATTTTATTGTCCACTAGTCAGTTGCGTTTGTAAGTGTTGGTCTTGTAAGACAAAGGGGATTCAGTATGGTCCAGTTGTAGGGGTTGTTTGTCCATTTTGTCTGTAGCTGTATGAGTCTTTCCGAGATCTTTGTCATGTTTGTGCGTTCGTATAGTAGTTGGGTGGGGGGGTTGTGTAGTGGGTTTTGGGGGTGTCTTATTCGTGTTATTAGTCTTAGTGCAATTTGTTCTGTTGTTTGTGTATAACGTTTTGTCCTTTCTGTGCCGTTGGTCATGAGTATATGTTCAAAGTCTAGCAAGGGTCTACAAATAGCTTTATATATTTTGGTGGCGGTGTTTGTGCTAATTCCTCTGTCTTTGTAGGTTAGTGATCGGAAGTGTTTTGTTCTCTTTATTGTTTCTGCCCTGATGTTTCGTATATGTTTGGTGAATTTAAGTTTGTGGTCAATTGTGATTCCAAGGTATTTTACGTCGTTTTTTGGGTGTGTCGTTTGGCGGTCTGCAGTTATTGTAGGGGAGTCAGCGTTGAGTCTGTGGTTTGTGACCAGAAGTTGGTTTTTTGACGCGTTTGGTGTTAGTCTCCATTTATAAAACCATGTCATTGTGTTGTTTGGAAATTGATCATTTAAAAATAATTTTAAGAACTGAATAATATCTTTTTTTTAAATATTTATGTAAAAGTTAGTACTATTGTGTTCTTTTGCGGTAAAAGCACATATATTTTGAAGTGAACATAATTTGTTAGCTTCTTGTGCTAAGGAAGAATTCAAAAGTTCATTTAACACACTGATTTCAGAGAAAAAAAACAATTTGTGCTGATTATATTGCAGTTCAAATAGTAATTGCAGAACTAAACACTCAAATAGTTAACCAAATAAACAACAAAAAGAAAGTAAAATGCATAAAACGAAAGTTAATCAAACAAAATTATGCTATTTACGGTTTTTTCTCCCTCAGCTAATTTAAAAATATGAATACAAAGTACAGCTCGTTTAGATATTAAGACAAATTTGTGCATTCTATGGGAAATAGATAATTTTATATAATTTTTTGTGCATTAGTCGAGGCGCTTCACGCATAACGTGGCTTTTATCTTACAGCCATCCGGCTTAAATTAATTCAAAGTTGATTTAACTTGATAATTGTTTTGAAGAACAAATAACAAAAAATTAATAATGTGGTATTATTTCAAAGTTCAATTAATCTGGTACTTACTTCCTAAGAAATCAGCATAACATGCTTTGTTGCGTTAATCCGGAATATTTGACGAAATAAATTCGCATAAGTAATAAGGGAAGGTAAACTAAAGAAGAAGAAAGGGAAGGTAACGTAAAATAAAAACATTCTAAAGTGCATAAAATGAACGTTAATTACAGGCTATTATGGTTCAGTTTATTTTCTCCTTTAGCTAATGCTAGGACGTGATACGAATCGTTTAAATATCAATAAAAGTGAGTACATAATAGGGAAAATTTATTTTATATTTTTTTGATAAAAATTAATGCAGGCCCTTTAGGTGCAACGTTAGTTTATACTACAGCCGTATATCAGATTCAAGTAAAGTGACTTCAAATGTACAGATAGGTAGATAGATAGATAAAAATTTATTGAACATTCCCATTAATAAAACTCACAAACAAAGTTAAAAAACATAACTCCCATGTCTAGCCAGATGTTCGGCCGGTTGCTCGTTGCCCATGATCTAAATAAAACTAACAAAAAAAGCAATAAGGGGGTATTCTTAGAAGGCCCTATAATTTGAAAATTACTCAAAAATAAAAATGACATAGTTATTTGCGCTGATTAAAATGCATTTCAATTAGCAATTGCTTAACTAAAAAGTCCAAAAAAAGGAATATTTGCCGAAATAAATTCACAGAATAAGATAATATAAAAACAAATTGAAATTTATAAAATGAAGGTAATTTACGGTTTTTTTTCTTAGCTAATTTAAAACTACACATACTTGATCCGATTTGATTAAATTAGAAAATATACTGGAGCTATTTCTAATGAATTTAATTATAAATATTTTTCTAAAGACTATCAGAAGAGCTTTAAGCATCCGGATTAAGAAATTGCACTGTAAGTCACTAATGCGACACGTACGACAAATAAATACAGAAAAGTATAATCAAAAGTAAGTAAGAAAATGGATCAAATGAAATAAATGCTATAAAAAATTAAAAAATAATCGTATCAAAACTGAAAACACATAAGTAAAATGATAAAAAATTATTTATGAGGGTAATAAGTAATAAATTCTGGAATTAACTCAAGATTCAAGTAAAAAACCAAGAATTTATATAATTATATTATCAATACCTAAATAACTTTTCTGTTATTGAAACTTGGATAAAAAATTTCGCAATATTTTAGATGATGATACATTTTGCAGTTTTAGAAGACCGTCTTTCCGGTTTTTCCGGAAGGACCCCAAGGATAATTAATTTTTAAACTGATGTAAAACAATGAAACTGTTTTATAAAGTACGAAACAGCAATTTATGAAATTAATAGGCACATTTTAAATGGATCCAAAGTACGAAGTGTAGGTATACCTACATATGGGCAATTTCGAAATGATGAAGGAAATGCGTACTTTGGAAAATGCCAATGTAAATTGCATTTACAAAGTTGCTGGTACATCGGATGTCATTAAGGTAGACGTACCCAGCAACATGATATAAGTAGGAAAAATTCATATTTTATTTGTTTGTTTAGTGGCGATGAAAGTCAGATAACAACACCTGGGGTGAATGGATGAAACGAGCGGCTATAATTGATGTGAAAGTAGATTAGTACATTTTTTGCAATACGTTTCCTACAAAATGTCTATCAATTCGTTCTGTGTCCTTCTCGGTTGCTCGTGAGGCAAACGCCATTTAAAGGTGGCTAGTTGAGGATTTGAGGGCCGTATTGTTAAAATTGTGCACTCAATCACGTTCCCCTATAGCATCTACTAGGCCAAAACCCCTTATTAAGATATCATTTTTTGTACGCCAGCAAATGCTTTCTTCCCCTAATCCCATTGAAGGGAGCATATTTAATTGTTATTTCCTAGTAATTCAATGTTTTGCTTCTTATTACCTGCTACGTATATGAGTCTGTTTATTTTAACCGACTATTATTCGATTTACCCCTTAAGGAATTTCAACCCCATTGCTAAAAGTGAGTCAATTGAACTCTTCTGCAAAAATCACTTGAACTGAAAGTGTATAAAAACTTGAAAATTTCTAGTGTTTATGTGATAAAACTGTAGATAGTCCCCAAATCCGACTGGTTAAAATTGACAAAATACGGCCGTATTTCGCCCTTTGCGGCCAGACCTGTTGATGCAAAGCGTGCATCTCACAGTTTTGCGTTTAAGCAGGGTTTAAGAAATTTTTTCCGATCTTAAAAAATTACGATTTTTTGTCCGTAACCGTTAAACGCATAGGGATGGTGTTGGGGCGACGCTCAAGGGGTAGATCCGTAGATAGGCAGACCAAGTTAACTTTTAGGGCTTTAAAAATTTCATTTCGGTGAGGAAAATAGTAGTTTCTCTGATTTCCGTTCAAAAAAATTAAGGGTTGGATTTTATGGGGTGTAAATTTGTTTTGTCAATAAGTCCTAAAACAAAAATTATAAGTACTGTTTTATAAGAAATATTCATTTTAGAGTCAATTTCATATTTTTCTGGTTGATAAAAATTTATGTTTTTACACTTTACAGCCCTTAAAACTGACATTGAAATTTTAAATTTGAAAAATAATTTGCGTGCCAAATGAAAGCGCTTCATGGGGACTTGAAACTTTACAATATAGCTGGATAATTTTAGCGAAAAATATTCGTGTGTTTGTACCCAAGGAAAGATGCGATTAAAAATACAAAATAAAACAACAGAAAAAAGCATTAAATAATTAATATAAAAATGACAAAAAATTTATTAGACATTTGGGCGTAAGCGGTTATTTCGAATATTAAAATACACGCACAGATTATTTGGTTGTTAACAAGCACTAGTTTTTCTTTGCTTAATAAAACGTTTTAGAAAAATATAAATTTTTATTCCGAGCAGTTTTAGAGAATAATTTAATGTGACGATTCTCTAGAAGCCGCATGTCTAAATAAATGGAATCCTACAGCAACTTTCCGTTCAAATAATTAATTGATTAAATAAAAGGAAAGCGTTGAAACAAATTAATTTTACTAAAAAAGTAAGTTAATAAAGTGAGCAAATATTTTTCTTGTCTGATGCTTGATGGGTGGCTACCCATCAGGCAAAGGATCATGCTTTATAGTATTTGATGATAATCTAAAACTGATAACAACAATAATACTAATAAAATTAATAACAAACAAAGTGTGACAACTAAATAATATCGAATAATCTAAGAGTGAGTGACTTTTCCGCTTGCATTGTTGCTGTTACTGCTGTAGGGGTGGATAAATCCAGGCTTTTTCAGATCTAAATAAGCAGGAAAGTGTCCACTTTCAGAACGTATACAGTAACATGTACGTTTTGGTTGATGATCATTTATCAAAATGAAATTGATTTGAGAGCAATTGATTGGAATAAATGCTTGAAAGATGAATGAAGTGACGAAGAAAAGGATTCGAATTGAAAATATATTGGTAACGGCATATAGGGGTTCTTGATTGTATGTTGAATTGATAATTTATTTGAATGAATCCACTTAAGCCCGATAAAATAGAAAGTTAATTGCCTTCTATTGACAGTAACTGAACACAGGCTTCAAATTTCCGAATGTTTGTGTGTATTTGAGCAATAAATGCTTTGTGATTTTCTTGTTGATATTTCACATTTTTGTTTTTATTTCGATTGTTGCTAAATAACTTTCAATTTTTAGCTAGTTGTGATTGATAAAATGTAATTTGAGAACGGTACATAGAATTATACCTTGTGAATAACGGACAGATAAAGAGGAGCATGAAATTATGCAAGTAGATTTAAATGCGAACTAAAAAACTTTCGTTATTCCAGGTCCAGATATTAGGCACTATTTAGAGCACGAAAAGTGTGTGTTTCAGGGAAATTTTGGAATTTATATCATTTTTATATATTTAATTATGAACCATAAGAGACGATCATGCTTTTGCTAGAAATGCGACTTATTTATTACAAAATGATGAGTCTTTCGGGTATGTCGAAATATTTTAATAAGAAAAAGCAATTTGCAATTTCAAAAGACAATTAGTGGGCTTTTTCGAACTGGTTGCGGCACGTAACATTTTCATTGGTAGAAAGTTTAAAAGTGTAATTTTATTTCTTTTAGTCAAAGTGTATGTGAACATTTCTGAAGCATTGTTAGGTATCATTATGGAGAAATTATTAATTTAAAGTGTCTATTCTAACGAGTTACCCTGGTTCAAGGAAAGCATTAAAGTTGATACTGATGCTTAAGCGAAAATATTTAAGTTTGCACTGACTTTAGGCGATTTTAAGCTCCATGTGATATTAGCAGAGTTCTGAAAGTAGCAAGAAATCGTTAAAATACGACAAATTGATTGACAAATAAAATTGTCATTTTGTGGCCTCAAACAAATTACACTGCGCCACAACTGAGGTTTCACATTTTCCCCTCAGCATTATTAACAGGTAAAGAAAATATTTTCGACTTCCAAGGGTTTTTAATAAAAAATTAAATAACATGAAGACGCTTTTAGTAGCTGAAAGTTAGCGTTAAATCAGTCGCGCATCAACATTTGAGTTCTTATGAAAGATGTTCGAAAAACTCAAGCGGAAATATGACCGAAATCCAGTCCAGGGGGTTGAAAGCATCCAAAACGAGGTCAATGCCTCTTACCAGCCAATAAACAAGGAACCATATAGACTACTGCAAGAATTTTTATGCCCCGTCATCACTTTAAAGCGTAGAAATTCCGAGGCTCGTTAACGTTTTAAGGAAGTCGGATTGGGGGTTAACATATCCAGTTCTTTAAACCCATGTGAAAATGTGCTGCTTCAATTTTCCATTTACCATTTTAAAAGTTAGTATGCGAGTATGAGGGGAGAAAGTAGATATTTTTAAGGTGCAACTTTATATGGTGTAAAGTGAATCAGAAGACAGTTATGAAGAAAAAAATATAAACATTATTAATAAAAGTACTGAAAGTGATAAAACGTGAGCTAGGAGAACGAAAAAATCATTTAAGGCTCAAACAATAACTGATCACGGCAGTTGACCTATTTTATCTACGGTCAACGCCCTTTAAAAGTCGACAAATAAGGGAACAGAGATAACGGCCTATCAAAAGGTTTTCCAGCCAATAAGGTAATGAGTTGGAACTTTAATGAATTTATGAGCGAAATGTTTCAAGGTGTATGAATTGAGGTTTTTTGAGGATCGTTTAGGGAGACCGGTTCTAGTGAATGTTATCAAACCTACGGTATTTAACATGTTTGTTGTAAGAGCTTCAAAGTGTGCTAGAATTTGTTCAGTTTAGAACAGTTTGGCATAGTTCTTGTGAAAATGAGCTTGAGAAATACAAATAAAAAGTTACCAAAAAAAGTTTGGCAATTTAGTTGAGCCGTGCTTGGGCTGAAATTTACTTCAGATGGTTGAAAGCATTTAAAGTAACATTAACCCAAAAATGATCCAAATTTTTGGAGACATTTTTTTGGTTAATCGCTTTAAGCTTTAAGAAAATACTTCCTGAAGGTGGAAATTTTGTTTAAAATGCACTTTAAACTTGGCCCTAAAGCGGCTCCTTGCAGATTGAAAGATGTTCGTTATAAAATTGGCATTCACAAACCCTGGCGGATGGTTTCAATTAAAGTTGGAAAACCTAGGTTCATTTAAAAGGGTAGAATTCACCCCAAAGCAAATATTTTCATTACCAAAACCATAAAACTCATAGTATGCACTTTTATATCATATTAACATTAAAAAGACTCCAGTAAATTCAATTTCCAAAGCTCAACCAAAAACCAACAATTTTCAGCCCTTCACAGTGGCTTCAAAATGAAAACTCTTCAACATATGTGCCTTATTATGGCATTAATTCGCACTTACCATTAAGAATTTGTTGTTTCCGTTCATCAGAGCCACAGGGAAGGTTAATTAGCACCATGTGAAAGTGGAGCGGAAATGGAAATACTTCAAGGGGTTGAACAGATAAGGTTTAAGGTCAACGCTCTTGAAAAGGCCAAAAACCGCAAACCGCCATGTATTTTCAGCTATGTTTTCACCCAAGCACTTATTTGAAGTTTCCAAATAAGTGTTTTTAAATCTGGTTGGAAAGAATGTGACTTAAGGGTTTGGAGGCACTTTTTGCACAGTAGGGTAAAGCACTGTGAAACTTGAATACCACCCAAGTTATTTGGTTCATAGGAGTTTTGAGGGTTTTTTGGGGATGATATTGAGTGATTTGCTTACGAATTCATTTGGGTTTTGTCCCTGTTTGGGGGTTGAAACTTATTAAGGAAGAACAGTTTTATTTGTGGAGCGTGGAAGTCAGCTTTTTGTGTGATTTAATTATAAATGGACTGTCTGGACTCTACTTTTTTAGGCAACTGGTAAATAGAGCGTATTGGATATTTTCCAGGAGAATTCACCAGGGGTAAATGAGGAAATTGTGTGATTTTTGCCTTTAGGGCAGGTTTTCCGGTAAAATTGCTGATGCATTGGACGAAACTGATTGCTAGGGTCGTTTAGAAATTTAAAAGTTTTTCAAAATTGTTAGGGGTGCTGAGGGATTTGGTCTTGAGTTCTTGGATACTTAAAGTCCTCTGGGCGAGTTGTTTTGAGGTTATTGTAGGCATATGAGGTGTGAAACTGTGCAGTTTAAGTGGCTCTTTGCGAGGAGTTGGGTAAGGTTTCAAAAGTCGTCCTACAAGGGGTGCAAATAAGGGAAATATGATCGCCACGTGGAGCGCAGCATGGCAAGCACGGGGAATCGGTCGAGTGGCTGTATAAACGTCCCTAAAGGCTTGTCAAGGTGTTTTTTTCGATAAAAGTCGAACCATAGTGTGGGAAAATAAATAATTATAAAAATTAATTCGCTATAGTGCGCACTTATTATTAGGTTGGCAAAAGGCAGCCATTTTGCGACATCACCTCTCGCGTCTCGTCACCTCCGACTTGGCGATTTTCATTTGGTGATTTCGGGTGGTTTGCGTGAACCAAGTTGGTCCTTTTGGACCTTAAAACGTGCCCCGACGTCTGCATTAGCGAATACGTTGCCCTAGATCTGTTTCCCGCCCGTTTCAAGGGTGAAAACCACCCGAATTCGCATTCCCCTCCTGCAAAGTCGCGAATTCACTGTGCGCTTGCCTCTGACGTAAGTGGTCTCTCTCTATCTCTGTCTGTACAATACAAATCACATATTACCGATTTTAAGTGATTCTCGGTTGGTTACTATGCGATAATATGCGAAGTCGGCCAAGACAAGAAAACACTCGGCAGTCAATGTGAAACCGGCTCGCGATTGTGATGTGCTTCATGCGCTAAGTGCGAACTTTTGACCGGATGGATTATGAGGCGTAGTTTGAGTGTAAGTATTCGACGATTTTTTTTTGTCCATGTCCGTTTTTCAGGGATTTTTCAAATTTTTTGAGATTTTTTTTTGCGAATTCGGCTGCAGCTAACAAGTGTCTGCGAAAATACGTGGACTATCACATACGCACTTGAGTGTGACACACGAAATTGGAAAAGGAGCGATTTTTTCCTGTCATCGTTTCCTTATCGCTGGAAAGTCGTTGTTAACATGACTTTGCCTTTAAAATGTTATCAGCTTGCCCATAAAAATTCGCCTTGTCGTCCGAGCAGCCATTTTTTCGCAACTTTTTATTAGATAGTCTCGGTCATGGGAACGACGAGAATTGCCGACTCGCTTGTTGCCAAATTTAAGGTCTAGCAAGTTGGCCCGACTGGAATCTAATTGTGATAGAGTGCGGGGGACGTGTATGTCTGTGTCTGTAGAAGAAGTCAAACAGCCGAAATATTTTGCAAAGCCATTCGCCTTTTTCGCACCTCGAGTCAGTTGCCTGCCGTGCTGTGTCTGGTCGAGTGACCAGCGACTTTAGTACGTTACTACTGCCTCATTTTCATTCTTTACATTCCACAGTTACTCGCACATTCCTAGAGGCCGCCCGACTACTTTTTTAAAAACATTTGAATCTAAATCTGATCGGGGCACAGGTGCCCCGTTTTTTTTTTTAATTAGACATTCAATGCGGATTTGCCCAATCGGAATCGATGATTCATGTGCGCAAAATTCTTCTTGGTCACCAAATGAATTCGACGACTTAGTAGCCGTAACAGAAAAGGCAGATTCTTGGCGTGAGAACCATCCACGCAGACTTGATGGACATTAATCACATTGCTCTTGATCAAGACCCCACATTCTGAATTCTTTGAAACAATCTTGCTCAGTTGGGGTAATTGTACTTGAAAATATTTAGATTACGCCCCTGTAGCTTTCTGTTGATGCCCCTGACCTAGGCCAAGACATTCAAATCGCAAAAAAATTGCCACTGACAATATGGTGAATGCTTGGCAAATTTGCGAAATTTTTGCGCATTTTGCTTCATGGGCAACGGTATCGACCCGGATCGATCGATGTTAAACTAGAAATTGTGCCAAGTGATACAGAACATATGCCTGCGAAGCAATGGTTCGTGCTCAAATCAAACTAGCCAAAAACATATTATGAAAGCACCCAGTAAAAAGATGGAAATGGATACATTTTTTGAAAAGATCCAGCTTAATGGTAGTGTAATGAAACAAGTGTAACGGAAATTAGTTTTTGAATCGCTTACGTTCCCATTCAACACTGTAGGCTTCCGAACACTTTCTCTGTCTGTCTAGGTCTAGCGAAAAAATGTCGTTGAAGAGGTTATTGACTTACCCAAACGATAATAAGTTCACACAGGTCTTTACAATTGGGTGAACATTTCTATGATAGCACGGGTATATCGTTCGCGTTATACATAGCAGGCAGCCATGAACAAAACCAGTCGATTTGCGTGTAGAAAAACGAAATTTTCTAGTTTTTTCTTTTAATTTTGGCTTTAATTTGACTCGCTTTGCTTTGCGAATTTTCAAAACGATATAATTATATTAACAGTTCACATAAAGAGAAAAAAGTATACGATGTTATAACCTCATGTCTTCGGCGTATTTTGGATTTTTAATCGGGTGTTTATCCCGTCCATATGAGAGATTTTACATTTTCTGTGCATAATTTTTTGTTTTTTTTTGGTTTTGTTTTCATAAGAAAAACTATATTCTTGTTCTCACGCTAAGGATATTGTTTTTTGTTTTGTTTCTTCACCGGGGATTAAATACGTATCAAAATAAACACAGGTTGGCAGCTCTTTGCTTCTAATAAAATTTAGTCTACACATCTTTCTTTGGAATTAAAAAAAGTTTTAAATACAATTTCATGCCGAAATGTGGACCGGTCATAAAAAAATGAATATCTCAGGTGTGGCTCATGATAAACAGACGATTAAAGATCCAAATTACTCAGAAAACATGAGGTACAGCATCGTATGCTTTTTTCTGTCTGAGCTGCCCGAATTACTCACAGACGGATTCACACTTTGAATTCACATTAAGAATAGAGCTGTGATTCGGTAAAAAATGTTCAAATCGGATTACCGACTGAAAAACATTCATAATCAAAAGTTAAGAAATATTTAAGCTAAGGCGTTATATTTGCTGCGCAGTATATATTAAAATATATAAAGGGTGAGTCAGTTTGCAGAAGCAGAACTTCAAAAATCGATTTCCAGCTTTATTTTAATAATGCTTCCATCGGTTTACTTTTCGTAATACAGATTGCTCAAGTTTTGTGGCTCATTTCTTCAGATATTGAAAAATTGGCAGCCAGTTTTGTCTGTTCTGTACACAGCAAAGCGTTAATTATGAAAGTTTACCATAACTTTTGAAAAATCTTTTTATATCGTTTGTCAAACTTTGTTTTAAGTTGCAATTAAAAACTGAAAAAACACTCTAAAACTGATCACTTTCAGTGATCTCAAACAGAACTTTTTTAGAAAGAAATCGAGCAAAAAAAATCATTATATTTAACATTAAAATGTATTTTAATTGTAATATTTTTCAAATATTGTATAACAGTTTTGCCTCAGAACGAGATTGCATGATTTTCAACATCATTCACTGTATATTATGTTACCGTACACCTTAAGTTCTTTCGTTTTCATTCTTGTTTCTGAAGCAAATGCTTTGAACACTGATAAGAATTATTTTTATTTAGTTCTATTTCTTTTAAAATATGAGTATTTGTGTTAATTTAAACATCAAAATTATCATAAACTTAAATATAAAAAAGCATAAAAATAATTTTTGCCAGTGGTTTTTTATTAAATTTATATCTCTTTCAGATATTTCGGAACAAAGTAATGTACAATTTTTTTAGATAGATCGTAATGAACTTTACGACAAACCTAATAATATTTTTGGCCTATTTTTTCATGGCAACAACAAAAATATTTTTTAAAACATTGGACATTCCAAGAAGTTAGACTTTAGAAAGTAGTGAATTTTTCAGGTTTTCAGGCCGTCGTGGAAAATAATTAATATCTGACGTTTCGCAAGCAGAAGTGGCTTGTATCTCCAGAGGTGCTTTTGCTGGACTGACCTCTAGAAGCATTAAAGCGAAAACACCCCTGAAGATGCAAGCAACAAACGCTTGGAAAACGTCCGAAATTTATTATTTTCCACCATTGGTCTAAAAGCCTCCCTAGTTTCATTAGAAATTCCCATACTATATTTGGTGTCTAAAATAAAATTGGTAATTATTACTGAGCTTTTGATACAAGTATTGTAAGTGTGATTAAATAAAATGCAATAAAATATGTGTCATACTTTTTTAAATGTTGCTGAAAATTACTTGAGCCAAAATATTGATAAAATTTAAAAGAAATCACACAGGTTACCCACAACATTGTGCCGTTTTTAATTTTACATCTCACTTAAACAAAATTGGGTATAAAAAGGCAATTTTGTTTTTCTTTCTAAAGCAACGTTTCTCGTATCATTAATTGAGTTTTCAATGTGATTTTATATTTTTAGAAGGAACAAAATGCACATATTTTGCTACTAATAAGTGAATCCAAAAAATGGTAGTTTAGTTTTGTATTTTATGCCCAGTTTAAAACTATAATAGCCTACGTTAAAAAGCAACTTACAGGTTAAAAAATAAATAAGGAAAACAACAACAAAAATGTACAAGAAATATAAGTTTTTCGATCGACATACAACTCGATCTTTTCATGAGTTTAGGATTTTTTTCCCAATTTCCACATGCATATATATACCGGTAAACATTCGGTTTAAATTTTCGAGTGTATTTGTAAAAATGGGATTTTCCTTATTTTTGGTTACAATTTCGGACAAAGTGTAATTTAAAAAAATTGAATGAGTTGGAAACTGGTTTTAAACAAGTAACTGAAATATCATTGTATGCGAAAGATATTCGCAGTTTTAAAGAAAGAAAATGCTTTCGGCAGCAACATGTTTAAACCTGACCCAAGTTCTGAACGAGAAATTACATAAATAAAAAACACTTTATTACTGAGAGCGTTTTCAGCATCGTAATCCAGATAAGGAAGAAAAACACATGTAGTAATGTTTTCCCTAAATATCTGAGCATTATTCTGAAATCACCAACAATCAACACAAATCCTTACAAATTTTATTAATAAACATTTCGAATATTAAATTAATGTATAAATTCGATTTAGGACGGAGTCCAAATTGAAATAAATGATGTCCAATTAAAGTCATTACTGGGTAATTTAACTGCTTTCATTTTAACCCCGAAATGTTGGGTATGGGGAGTGGCAGCTCTAATGGAAAATTAATCTCAAGAGTTGGTTTAATTTAACGTGATTTGTGGTTTGAAATATCATAATGTACATGGTTGAATGAAGGGTCCATTCAAACCGGGGCACTAGCGAAAGAGACAACATGCATACACATAATAGGTTTATTTATTTGATTATTCTGAGAGAATTTTGTTTCTATACATTTTTTTACATACAACTTCGTTACATACAACTTTGCGAAAAGCTTTATAGCTTTTTAATCTAAGCAATCCATTTTACAAGGGCAGACTCGTTTCTCAAGGACCTTTTTACATATTTTCAGGGTGTATTTCACATATTGAGCACTTAAAAATTAACAAAAATATATCTTCGTTATTTATCATACTCTATTTTCTTTTCTTGAAAACGAGTTTTTTGTTAATTAAATACGGTTTCTGCAGAGAAATCCTCCCTTGAAATATCTGAAACCGCTTTTTCATGGCATAAATGGCAAGTTTCCAGCAATTTCCATTTATTCGAGTAAAATTATTGCTCATTAATCCTCAACGAAACTAAACCCAAAAATTTCTGGGGAGACGTTTTGAATTAATTCCAGCTTAACGTCCAATAATATTATGGAATTTTGAGCAGGGTGAATTTTCCAGCAACCAAGACATATTATTGAAAGGTGCTTAGTTTTCCCCAGTAGTGAAACAAACTTGGTCTTAGCATTTTATATAGATGATTCTAAAACAAAAGTTTCTAAAATCAAAAACATTCCTCCAGGTGCTTGTAGCGCCAAATAATACCGATCATTACCAAGTTCATAAATCTTCGTTTTAATTTTATTGTATAAAATTTAATCAATGTAATAATTTGTTAATGTTTAAATATATTATTTATTCAATTATACGTATATTTCTTTTCCCTTATACTTAAGGAAATTAGCTGTGTATCAGCAACAACATTCTCATCCACTTTGGACATGTTTTTCATTTTAATTAAACAACACAATTTGTGTTTGCATTGTTAAAAGCTTTTGTATTTAATTTAATCTTGTACTTCCTCATGTCCTCAAAAACGACATCAGACATTGCTATTACTGGTTTACCTGAAGGTTATCTAATATCTGTTCAGTTTAATATAAATCCGACAAATTGAGGTAAATCTTACATAAAACTTGTTTAATAAACAATTAGAACGCACTAGTTCAGTCTTGGTAATTCAAGTTTGTTATTGCTAAGTGTTTTTAAGGTTGTTGCTTCTGTCAAGGATGTACAAAAGGGAGATTTATAGTGAAATAATTACGCCATTATTATAATACGAAGAGGCGCATCCTGTTAGAAATAACGGGGTCACTTATGAGAGCGAATTTTTAAATAGAATAGAATTATGAATATCTTAACATACATTAGATACGACATGTCTAATAGACCTAGACAATATTATAAATTGTACGTCTAGTTTAATGTCCTCCTTTATGAATGGTTACGGTCTAGGCATTCTCGACGAAAATGTAATGAAATGTAACGGAAATAGCTGGACATCCCCTTCACCAATAAAGTATTTATTTTGGATTAATATTAAACAAGCTTCATTCTCTTTCTGAAGTTTTTATTTATCCAGCCCTTCGTTCATCCCCATTATTAATTTTAGTTGACCTTCACCCCAAACCTGTCTTAGTTACTGTTCGTCGTAAAAAAGTCCTAGGAAGCGAGAGAGAAATAACATAAAATTATGGCCGGAATATCGTCCAACAGTCCTTGACGTGCCATTAAGTACCCTTCCGATGTTAAAACCGGAAGTGTAAAAGTGCACAACTTGAACGGTAACTTTTCGAAAGGGGGCGAAGGAAGTTTGGAGCTATTTATTCAGTTATGTTCTCAATCGAACAATAGATGCCTTGTGTACATTTTATTTTTTTAATCAAAAATAACAGAATAATTACTTGCTTTTGAATTAAGAAGATTTTTTATTAGATTAATAGATATAATAGTGATTTAAAATTACGTTTCCAATGCATTATTTTTAACCAACATTCTTCCATTTCCTACTGTGTTTGTTCCTAATTTTTCCATTCTAACTTTCCACGTTTATTAGGATAATAACTGACATCAACGAAAACGAGGCTCAATATCTCTTTTAACGATAAAACATCAACTTTTTACATTTTCCATGCTCGCACAAACGATGCACTTAAATTCAAATGGATTTTAATTACTTTGGAGTACGAACGATGCGTGGCAATATCGAACGATTATTTCTAAATGTAATTGCTAATTATCATTTGTTAGTTAATAAAAAAATACCGATTGCCTTGTAGTTTTAGCGGTTGGTAGTTAATGTTGTGGACATTTATTGAATTTTCATGTAAATGTGGGGTCTAAAGTGCACCGAAATTGTACTGTACCGATGCAATTTCTGTTATTACGTAAATCCACGGCGCCTACATGTGATTTATTATCTATTGCGTCGTGTGAAGCTCGTACTATCACAATCCGCTAAAGCTCGGTTGATTTGTGAGTCAGAAATTATCAAATATATCTTTCTTAGAACTGCAGTTGGCTTCTTATTACTTCGCTTGGTCCTTTGATCTTACTTCCGTATTTTTTGTTGTTTTTTTTGCCCTAAAGAACTATTCTAAATTCGTGTTTAATAAGGAGAATTCTGGAACATTCCAAGAATCATAGCTCGAGAAAATTGTGGTAAAACAGTTCATGTTTCTGTTGTCCTCTTTATGTGTAGTAATTGTTGATTATTCGTCATAGTTTATTTATGTTTTTTGCATTATTTTTTTATTAATTTCCATCTTTTCGTCTTTCCATCTTTTGGTGAAATCTTGAAGTTGGTGAAAAATGCAGATAAGTATTAATGATAGTTTTTAATTTATTATCACTGCTTCAAAAAGAAAATGTAACTAAAAAATACATATTTTTTAAGTATAACAGTAGCTGAAAAACCAGGAACATTTTTAACGGTTAATTATATTTGATTCTTATGCAAAAAGTGGTAGCCAGTATAAAATTGGACTAAAGTACCGATGAGGATCCTCATTGAGAGGATTAGGATCATTAATTGAAGCATATATTGAACATAAATGTTTTCTACTTTCAATATCCTTTTCTTCATTTTTTTGTTCAGCTAGTGCTTTGGTTCTTGCAGTTATGATTTTGTTGGGGCATTTGAATCTGTTTTTTTCTTGAATGCGCATTTTTCGATCAATGGTTGCTTCTATGGTAGGTTCTGGATTTGAATCCTCTAAAATTGTAGGACATGTGATTACACAGTCATCTATTTTTCATCTATCTAGTATTATGAATAATATATTCACAGTATTTTCCTCTTATAGTTTAGTTAAGACAATACGTAATTTACAAAACTACATTTTACATAGATAATCAGGACTTCTCAACTCCATTTCACAAGCCACAACAACAACAACAACACTGTAGCACTACAACCCTGGGTGGGTCTTGGCTGCTTGAACCCTCTCTCCATCGAGTGCGGTCTAGGGTAACATTTTCCCAGTTATCAATTTCCATTATTTGCAAGTCTTTGCGGATGTTGTCTCTAAATCTCATCTTAGGTTTTCCCAGGGGTCTCCTTCTTATTGGGGCTTCCTCCCATATGTTCTTTATAAATCTTTTGTTGTTAATACGCTAGACGTGGCCGATCCATCTTAGTCTGTTGAATTTTATTTCTTGTACTATGTCGGGGGAGTCA
Organism: Dendroctonus valens; assembly: GCA_024550625.1. Taxonomy (NCBI): domain Eukaryota; kingdom Metazoa; phylum Arthropoda; class Insecta; order Coleoptera; family Curculionidae; genus Dendroctonus; species Dendroctonus valens. The sequence continues at coordinate 946,962 of JAJTJO010000017.1, read as the reverse complement.
TATAGTTGAGAGAGAGAGAGTTATTGGTCCGTCTTGGAATATCTCCTCAATATTTTCCTTTCAAACCTTCTAAGCAACTGTGGATCGAAAATTGTCATTGTCGATGTCTCGCATTCATACATGATGACAGGTCTTATTACCGTCTTGTATATGTTGATTTTTGTTGAGCTTGTCATGTATTTGGACTTCAGCATCTTCCTGCACACGAAATTTATCTCCTCCCTCATATTATTGTCCGCTGTTATCAGAGAACCTAGATATTTGAAAGGCTAGACATTCTCAAAATTGTGGTCGTTCATAGTTACATTTTGTCCCACTCGGTCCCTTTTATCCTTTCGTGTTAAATGCATATATTTCGTCTTCGTCTCGTTTACTGTCAGACCCCTCCTTTCAGCTTCTTTCTCCTTTTGTACAAACATTTCCTTGACGTTAACTGTGCTCTTTCGTACAACATCGATGTCATCAGCATATGCTAGGAGCAGATTAGATCCATTGGCTCTAAATAATTGTGTGTTTGTTTGGGCTCTCTCACTACTTTCTCAAGGGCCAAGTTGAATAGAGCTGAGGTCAGTGCGTCTCCTTGCTTAAGTCCATTTTCTACAGAGAAGATTTCGCTATTTTGCCTCTCCACTTGATCCTTCCACGCATGTCTTCACCATGCATATTAACTTCTTTGGAATTCCGAATTCCTCCATGGCTTCTCACAGGCGCATTCGGATTACACTGTCATACGCCTGTTTGAAATCCACAAATAGATTGTGGAAATCTCTGTTGAATTCCCAGCACTTTTCAAGTAGCTGTCTTATCGAGAACACTTGGTCCGTTGTTGATCTTCCGCTACGTAATCCACACCAACAATTTCCTTAGCAAATGGTGTTATTCGGCTCAGTAATATGTTTGACAGGACCTTATACACACAATTGAGCAGAGTGATGACACAGTAGTTTGTACATATAATCTTTTCATCTTTTTTATGTATTGGTATGATCACTCCCTCCATCCATTCCGATGGGATTATTTTTTCATTCAAATACGTGTTATCAAATGGTGTATAGCTCTATGAAGTGTGTCTTCACCTTATTTTAGACATTCTGCCGGTATCCAATCCCGTCCAAGTGCTTCATTATTTTTCAGTTTTTTGATAACTTCAATAGTTTATACCAAACTAGGCGCTTCTATGTTTGTTTCTGCTGTTTGGAAAGTCAAGCGGTTCTGTGCTTCTTCGTCCGACCGATTGAGGAGTCCTTGGTCTAAACCCTTTCTTTGAGTTGCCGACCTCCTTGTAGAATTGTTTTATATTATCTTGCTATCTGTTACGATCTAGTTCCTTGCTTCTGATTTTTGCCTCATCCCACTTCTGATGCTATTGTATATAGAAACGTTGTGGTTTGATGGATGTTGGTTCATTTGGAGTCTAGCTCTGGTTTTTTGTCTACTTGGCTTTTCGTAATAGGCATCGTACCAACCGTTTCCTTTTGGTTTTTGGTTCGGGCTTGGTCCTATCGTTGAAGTCAGCTATACCTGCCTTTATTTGTTTCGATATATGTTCAATTTCTGTACCTTCTTGTGTTGTTCTCGTGCATATTTGCTCCATTTCATTCTGGTAGAATTGATTTATTTCAGGTTCTTTCAGTTTTTCTATATCCCACGGTATTTCCTTGCTGCAGTTCTTTCCTTTGCGAGCTGATATACGTATTCTCGTTTTTGCTCTTGCAAAATATGGTCAGAGTCTCCATCTGCACCTCTGCAGCTTTTTACATCCAGAATATTGATGCTATGTCTTGCGTCTACTAAAACATGATCTTTTTGAGTTCTTGTTGCTCCATCGTTGGAGATCCAGTTCTGTTTGTGGATGTTCTTGTGTGGGAACCTTGTTGATTTAACAAGTAGGTTGTTTGATGATCTTAAACCATTATCATTGTGTAGGTCTTCTCTTTACCTATTTTGGCATAGTCTCCAAGAATTATTTTCATATCTTGCTTGGGTATTCTATTCGATACTTGTTCTAGGGTATCATAGAAAGGATCTTTGTTTACTTCATCTGAGTCTTCTGTAGGAGCGTGCACTGATATGAGAGATACGTTATACCACTTACTACGCATTCTAGTGCAGCAAATTCTCTCGTTTATAGGGTGGAATGACATTCTTTTGTTCGATAGTTCTTCTCTGATAACAAATCCTGTCCCATATTCGTGCCTTTCTTGGGATCCACTGTAGAATATTACGGATTCCTGGACGGCTGTTAAATCCATTTTATATTTTTCTAGTTGGCGTATAGCGTTGAGAGAGGCGCCCGGTCTGTTCCAGCTGAGGACATTCCATGTCCCTATATTCATATCCTTATGACGTTGCTTTGGTCGTTTCGGTGGTTCCGTCCAATTTCGAGGCTTCTCAAGTTTCGCAACAGGTGCTTTTTCACAGGGTTGGTTTGTTAGCCCTACGCCTAACCTTCCTCCTTTTCCCGGGCTTAGGACCGGCAGTGACAACCGATGGGTTACTAAATCATCCCACCCGGATCCTACAACATTTCACAAGCCTTGCTCGATTTACCTCTTGGATCTTGGATCTGGGCAAGAGTTGAAGTTATCTTGAGACAAGTTATTCCGTCATTTTCTGTTTTTTCTTGCTGTGTTCCGGGTTATTTTTTAAATCTTCTGTCTCCTGTTGCAAATTTGTAACCAAACATGTTTAGCATGTTCAATTTTTTCAGTTTTGGTTTTTTGTTTATGTGCTACATTTGATAGCTGTTGGTGTACTTTGTGCCGCATTTTGTTTTCTTTTTTTTTTTCATTTTACATTTACCGTTTTTCCACTTCTCTTCTGTGGCATTTTGTTTCCTGTTCACATCTTCCATTTGTATAATTTACTGTTAACTATTCCGGAACTTCATAGAGCTGCAAGAACTTTAAAAAATGTTTTACCATGGACTTTAAAAAAATTACAACTTGCTCCAGTAAGGTAAGTAAGTTCTTGAATCCGATTTAAATGGAAAGCCGCATATTTACAACATGCATCGGTTTTCCGACCACAAATTAGTATAAAGTGATTGTTAGATTTTCCTTGATACCTGTTTTGTTGCAACGTTCAAATATTAAATGATTCATGCGAATGAAATCTGAGAAGTACCAAGTAGGATCTAAGCACATGACAAATACGCGAGAATTTATGTACTTTGACCGTAAATTAGTATGCAACATCATAAGAAATATGACGTCACAACTTTTCCTGCTACTTATTTATAAACTTGACATGTACAAATGGAATGTAATTAATTGTTACTGAGCAATACTTGGACACACAACTATTTGGATCAATTAATATTGTTGGACAAACTCATGTCGCGAAAAGGGCAAGCTTACATGGTATTTTCAATGAATGTAATTCCAGCTGAATTAATTCAGAACGTAACAGTCTTTTGACGCATTGGTATTGTTAAATATATTCATTAATATGATGAAATCGACGAAACATGTAAAACCTGTTTAAGTAGGTGTCACAATGAATTAAAATTTTGAATTCCACGGTAAAATTCTCATTTTATTTTATGAACCATCAAAGTGCAAAACGTAATTGCAACTATTGGCTAAATTTAATAATATTAAAAAAAATGCACTTTAATTTGGCTTTCCTGCATATGCATTTCTTCAACATCTCAATGGAGCACAACAAGTATCTGATCGGGGGTATTTTAATGAAGGTGAAAAGCAACTTAGAAACAGTACAGGTGTTGCTCAATTCGAAGCATTAATTTGCAAAATTCGAACAGAATTAAACAGGAAAACGGACTTTTCAAAAATTACGACATTTCTCAAAGCGTATCAGGAATTTCGCAACTGCATTGATAATACCAGTTGGAACTTCTGGGTTTCCTGCCGCTGCTTCAGCACTTTTCAGCTGCTAAAATCGTTTAGTGAAGCCAATTAATTGGCTGCATATGCTGCCCCGCAAAGTTTTTTTTTTACTTTAAATTTTAAGTAAAAGTGACTTTAATTTATATATTATTATATATCTTTAATTATATTTGCCTATATAATTAAAGATTCATATTTGAAACGATAATTACGCACGGAAAGACATTACAGCCTCCAAGTACTAATCTCATATAGAAAGTTAAATATATTGCAAGAAATTGTCTTACGTAACATGAGAATAGATCAACGGCCCTTTAGCCGTTAAATGAACGTATTAAGTGTTACATAAATGATTATTAGCCTGAAACCTTACTTAAATCGCTGTATAAATTTCGTTATAAACTATCAGAAACCCAGAGCGTATGCCTGTTTGAATGCAATTTATATATGCATAAATCCACCTAACATTTAGTATATTTTACGAAAGTTGGCCAATTAGTCCTAATGTTAGGGGCTTTATTAAATTGCCAATAACTAGTTAACTGAATTTTTCTGCAATGTGCAGTGAAAAAGGCTACGGTTTAATTCAGCATAGCAAAGTTGAGATATGGTTTTAATAGTTCAAATCACTTAGAACCGAAAAAAAGATTAAAAAATAAACAGGCGGCGATGGCAAAATCGCACTCCGACATTAGCATTTACTGGATAATGTTGGCGTCCAGTATCGATTTACCATGCTATTGGGTCATATTGTCCATTTGAAATAATGAAATCGGATCATTAAAGTTACAGGCCGTAATTAATACAAACGACATTAAAATATCCTGGCGTCAGTATAAAATCCTTATCACAAAAACAACGTGAAATTTCAATGGTACCATGATTTCCTGATATTTAATATTTATAGTTTTTGTACGTAATAAACTTGGGTAAAACTACGCATTGCGATTTGCTTCTTAACTCGCTCTACATATCAGGATTTAATATTATTTTACATGTTTTGTTCACAAATTATGGATTATGCAGGGTAAAAACATGTTCTGATTGGAAACTTTGATGTTTTAAATATAGCTTTTAATATCTTTTTTGTTGACATTCAAAGAACCGTATAAACAAAACTTGTTGAGTTTTAGGAACGAATAGTTGAGACATTGTTTTTGCAGGCCGGAGTTTGGCAATTATTCGCTTTTGTACGTATTTTGTAGTGAAAAGTCTGTTTTATTAGTGGCAAAAGTCTCGATTTTCTGTTATCATTAGGCAATTTTCAGGAATTTTTCAAAGCGGCATATGGTTTTTGCGGATATTTTACGAGACCACAGTTTGTCATTTATTTGCACAAAAACTTGCAGTTAGTAGCAGTGCACAACGTTTGCAGAGCAAAGTCTGCTCTATAAGTGAAAAGCATTTCGGTTTTGATTCACCCTTGAGTATGTTTATGCAGGCTGCAGACGGCAGTTTAACACGTATGTCTTCAGAAACCTGTAAAGTTAGAGAGTGATTTTTGTATGGATTTGGAGGAATGATGAAGAAATTTATACATGCTTGGGTTTGGCTTTCAGATAATTTTTTCTGATCCTAATAATTAATAGGGCAAAATGCGCTCTATAAGTGAAAATTGTTTCAATTTTGACTCATCCTCCGCCAATTTTTAAGACGCTTTTGAATGTCTTTAGCCTTTTGAAGTTGCTCTTGCAGGTCTAAGTTTGTCAGTTAATTTCTCGATCAAAAATAACACGAAATATTATAGAATTTTATTTGAATTTTATAGAATTTATTACGAAAAAACCTTTGCTGGCAGCACTGCTTGTAACCCAGAAACATATTCTTGTACTACTAAATAAAAAAAAATGCATATCAATGTCGAACATGCATACAGTTTACCTAGATTGGGGATGCTCTTCATCGTTCGACTCTTTGACATAATAGACCCAGAAAATCCCGGATATGTTGTTTAATGAAAAAAAAAAAGTTTTTCTGAAAAAGTGAAATTCGTTCAAAACAGTGAAAGTGGCGGCCAACTGAACAGTTTATGACTAATATCTGCAAGAAATGTACTCATCAGTAATACAAAATCAAAATTTAAAAATTAACAAAACCTTAAGACTTAGCTGAGTTTGATAGAAACAAGCACCAGTACCAGCCGTGGACAATGATTGAAAGGTTTCGTAACGGTGACTCTTTATCAATTAGTACCTTGAGGAAACGCTAAATATCTACCGTTATATTACTATTTTCGCTAGAAAACTTTCTATCGTCATCAAGCTGCGCTATGAGAGACAAACAATGAAAACTGATGTTGTGAAGGGAGGTTAAGAAGCAAAGTTGAACAGTTCTGTGATAAATTGTGAAATTTTTCTGTGATAAGTGAAAAACCGCATGTATTGACAGTAGGCATTGATAAGCCATTTATATTCTTGTTTTGGAAAGTTACGTGAAAAAATTAGATTTTGAATCATTGAATGCTCCTAAACTGGTTATACTAACAAGTTTGGAGTTTCTTCGATAAAATGACCGTCCGATTTTCCATTTAGTTTCACTTATAACTTTTGCTATTTTACACATAAAGCAAGAGATAAGTAATTATCTTTTTAAACTGTTCTTCTGTCTTTCTTAAATACCCTTAGGCAACGCCTCCAGAGGACTGAGGTCAATTCTAATTTACCAAGTTCCTTGTTTTTTCCACTTACCAAGTTATCAGATATACTATCTGATATGTGGAAATAGCATTCTTCTCCGAACCCGTAGAATGATAAAGTTCTAAACGGCGCAGACGAAGCAATTATTAACACATCGCTCATAGACAACAAGGATGTTCAAAAACAATGGCCCTTAAGCAAATCATTTATTACGAGTTTGATGTAATACCGACTGCCGGTTCTTCTGATATTCTTCCTTAAAAAGCTTGTACGCTTGTATTTAACAGCTGAGGGAACATGGCTTTCAAGATTGAAGTATACGGTCTCATTATGAAGCCTTATAAGGTTGCCTATTTGTCTCCATGAAGCCATCGTTAACCATAGTGTTGCGTGGAGTAATGATGCGATTATGGGGAATATTTCTTAGCTTTTTATCTATCGGCATTTCATTTAAGAAGCAGTGGGTAATAAATAAACGGTATTAAATCTAGATCTTTTCAAGGTTTTCGAATTGTCGGCATTTTGATTCTTAATTTATTTGGTCATGACTCATGAGAGAATGGCCGAAGGGCTTTGCTCCGGTTTCTTAGAACTTTAAAGCCTGTTTCATGTGCTTAAGTCGATCAAAACACGAAATTAACATAATAGAAATCGCGCTTAGTTAATATCTCAACGACACCAACATGATAAGCAGTAGATGTTTAAAAAAAAGTTGTGGGAGCCACATCGCTTGCAGAAGCCGTGGAGTTCAGTCCCAATTCAGGAGTAATGTGGGCACAAATGAAAGTCAACTGTTTACACAGTAATGTATGGGGGGGTAAATTGGAGACAAGTTAAAAAACATTTAATGCATTTAAAAAAATGCATAGTATAAAGTATGATACCATGTCAACCACACCAACATGATAAGCAGAAGATGTTAAAAAAAATGAAGTCGTGGGAGCCACATCGCTTGCTGAAACCGTGGAGTTCAGTCCCAATTCAGGAGTAATGTGGGTACAAATGAAAGTCAACCGTTTACACAGTAATGTATGGGGGGCAAATTGGAGACAAGTTAAAAACACTTAGTGCATTAAAAAAAATGCTTAGTATAATGTATGATACCATGTTTCATAAAGCTACAGAACTCACATCTTCGCTTTAAACTTGCCCAATCTGAAGTGATCGTTTCAAAATAGAAATAGGGAAGATCTTTCCGAAGTCGGTGTGAACGATGCAGGCATTATTTAGGGGGATATAAATAGAGAAGGTATGTTGTGTCTAAGTGTTTCACTTCAAAGGAGTCCATGTACAACAAATTCTAGAAAAATGCTCATAACATGTGGATATATTTTATGTTTCTCCTTAAATTCATTAAAACGATAGAATAAAAAATGTATATCGTTTTCTTTTCTCGATGTCGTTCTGAAGATAGATGGCAGATTTTTTTTAGCATTGTCAAACAAGCGAAACGTATTGATGGAACATTGAATATCGAAATATGAGTATAATTTGGTAACGGGAACAGTTGTTTTAGAAAGAACACAATAAATTTATTAGGCTCAGAGTCATATATGATGACTATTTAAAGACAGACGAGGTTTATGTTAAGCTTCATATTGTTAATGGATACGTTTTAAGTATCGACGTGGTCAAGTCGACTGTCCTGTAAAATCGAAGACAAAGTTAAAATTTCGAAACTTTCAATATAATGTCTCCAAAAATAAGCACCACCAAGATGATCACCACTTTGTACTTAGGTTACGATATTACTTTTCGTTGCCAATTTATGTCCCAACGTGTTTGAATACCATTAGCCACAAAGGGGAGTTACCTCAAAATTTAATTCTGTAAGTCACGAGCTTTAGTTAAATTTCCTCTGTTCCTTTAACAAGCGTCTTAAATAACTCGTATTATTCGATTAACTTCAAAATTATTATTAAAATTACAAAAAAAATTAATTATGCATCACAGGGTGAAGCGATATGAGATATTTCTAATTTATAACAGGCTTGGGTAGATGAAGAGAATTGAGAAAATAAAAAACAACTAGAATTAATCCAACATTAGAGCGAAACGTAGGTAATAGAAGGCGTGCTTTTGAGACAACACTGTTAGGATTAAAAACCAGAAAGAAGCACATTTTGCTAGATTATCTTCTTATAAACCTGAATTTTTCCATGTTAAAGTCTTTCGGTTTCGATGTTTCCTTTACTTCTCTGTGTGGAGTATAATCAACATATTGCAATGTGCATTCAATGCGCCAATTTTGACAATTTTTTTTGTCCTAAGAGCCTTTTGTGATTTGATGGTTCTTTTTTCAGTTCAACTTTAATGCATATAATGGCCAATGAGCCAATAGCAGTTGGTTTGAGAAATGAATGTATTTTTCTTAAATTAAAGTATAAAGTAAATGTACAATATATACTGCCTTCTACTCTACAATATATACTGTTTCTCTTTTTATCTACAATATATACTGCCATGACATATACAATTACAACTCACCAGACAAAAATCAAATCGACAGATCGGCATACATATTACAATACGCAGACGACACGGCACTTATTGTACATGACAAAACTACTGAGAGAGCAGCTCAAAGACTCCAAACACTAACAAACAACACAATGACATGGTTTTATAAATGGAGACTAACACCAAACGCGTCAAAAAACCAACTTCTGCTCACAAACCACAGACTCAACGCTGACTCCCCTACAATAACTGCAGGCGGCCAAACGACACAACCAAAAAACGACGTAAAATACCTTGGAATCACAATTGACCACAAACTTAAATTCACTAAACACATACGAAACATCAGGGCAGAAACAATAAAGAGAACAAAACACTTCCGATCACTAACCTACAAAGACAGAGGAATTAGCACAAACACCGCCACCAAAATATATGAAGCTATTTGTAGACCCTTGCTAGACTTTGGACATATACTCATGACCAACGGAACAGAAAGGACAATACGTTATACACAAACAACAGAACAAATTGCACTAAACTAATAACACGAATAAGACACCCCTAAAACCCACTACACAACCCCCCCACCCAACTACTATACGAACGCACAAACATGACAAAGATCTCGGAAAGACTCATACATCTACAGACAAAATGGACAAACAACCCCTACAACTGGACCATACTGAATCCCCTTTGTCTTACAAGACCAACCAAACAATCCCGCAAAACAAATTTCCGTTTCCCTACATCAACGCTACTCGAACACTTACAAACGCAACTGACTAGTGGACAATAAAATAATTTTTCCTTGTCATTGAAATTTTATTTAATAATATTGTTAACCTAGAATAAGAGAATTTTCATATTTGTTTTTTTATTTAGATTAAGACTACATGTATTAAACAAGGGCAGAAAGACCGATAGGTCGATAGCCTTTTTTAGAAATAAAGATGTTTACTACTACTACTAGTAAATGTATTCTTCACTTTTCTGTCATCCTCAGTGTTTCATTATTTTTTCTTTTCCTATTAGTTCTTAAGCAAAATACTGGTTTTAAATAGATAATTTCAAATTGCTTCTAGTGTTTGCCCATTAGAATGTTTATTGCACATTTCGACTTAAAAGAGCTTTTGTTCAAGGCAAGTATTCTTGTTTTTCGTTTTTAGGTATACTTATTAACATCAAAATTAATTATAAGCATAAATTTGCGACTTCGAAAAGTTATAAAGACCAACAAATATATTTCACTTCAAATGTTCTTCACTTTTATGTCATACTTACTGAGTGATTCATTATTTTTTATTTTCCTATTATTTATTTAGCAAATAACTGGTTTTAAATAGATAATTTCAAATTGCCTGTGGTCATTTGTCCATTTTGTTCATTGCAATGTTCCTCGTTTTAATAGTTATTAACATGAAAACGACTTTTCAGCACAACTTTGCGACTTTAATGATACTTTATTCTATAAAAGAACCGAAAGAATTGCTGGGGACTTCAGTATCTTCCTGAGAAAAAAAATTGGAAACCCAGCAGCATATGCTTAACCAAATCCAAAGTAAAATATCGCTGTAAAAGCCGAAGCAAGTGTTTAGTATGTAATAGACTTAAGCCCGGAGAAAATTTTAAGCCCTCAACATCATCCAAGTGCCTACTCAAGCCCCATTTGCATAAATGAGAGTCTCAGTTTGGAGTTTAATCTTAAAGTACTATTGTTTCGTGATAGAGTTTCATTTCCTTTGAACGTTGCTTGTTGAGGGGTTAATTGATGCTTATAAAGTCTTATCCATTTGCTGTTCGTAGCATTCTGAGCAGGTCCAATATAAATAAGTCTAAACTTCAACAGGATTAAGAGCTACGTTTTACAATTCATGTGAGCGCAAAGAAACCAATTGAAGAGTGTAAACAAATAACCCCCGAAGTGCTTCAACTGATCAATTCGATTTAATCATTTTAAATGATTCGGGAAATTCATTTCTTAACTTCAATCGTGACTGTGCTCAAGGGTAAAGCGCAAAAAGGGATGAAAACTATGCTAATTTTTCGTTGTTACCATAACGCAGGTGCAGAAGATTTCGCCGATTTTAAACAACTGGCGACAGATAACATTGCTACATTTAGCTAAGGTACAAGAGTTAACATTGGGGAGAAATTAAATGATTTTGAAAAGGAAAAGGAGGACGCCCTTGCCACAGAAATCATGAATTTGAGTCTTTGCCACAGAAAGTGATAATTCAAAGGAAATAAAGTGAAACTTTAAAAGACGATATTTTGCTTCTTCTCGGATTTCATGCATTTAGAATTTGGATCATTATTAAATTGCACTCTTTAAATTCAACTGTGTCATATTTTAGTTCAATTTCTCTAGTCAGAAAACTGACAATTTGCCAAGAATTATCTCTATATAGTTTTACTTTGTAAATCCAATTTTGGTGCCCTGAGCTGGTAAATATATTGTTACATTCGAACACCTTCATAAATAGGCTGATGGACTGTATTGTCGGCACTTTTGCGGCGCTAGACCTTAAAAGGCTATACCGTGTGATCTAAAATGGGCCCGCAGGGGTCATAACACGCACCCACGACTCACATTCCGACCCAATGGAGGTTTGTGAGTACCTGCGCGCCTACGAGAACTTAGAAGAACGTCGGCTCTTCGCCTTTTCGAGGTATTTGATAGAATTGCGCGATTGCATCGATAGGGAAGCGATATGTTGCAATAATCTTGAAATGTGAAGAATGCCAGATATGTATCGCCTGGACACACGCACGCAGACGTTAATGATTGCGACCAATCATCCAATTGTGCACCCAGAACTTGATTTGTTTCAGTCTTTTGCCATTTGTATAGACGAAAGGCGTTATGAAGTCATACAATTTGTAATTTGGGAGAGTGCTTCGAATGACACCCACTTCACATTTTCTTCACTTCACTTTTTGCATTTGATTTACTTGTATAGTTTACTGACTGATATTCTGATGCTTTTCCTTTCTTTGAAGATGCCACTGCACTTATGAGTTATTTTTAATGGCCTTTTATGACATCATGTGCAATCTTTATTAGATTTTGTTCTCAACACTGAATGGTAGTTAGGTGTGTACTTTCTTATATGTTTTTAAGCAGTAACAGTTTATTTTTCATTTCAGTCATTTGTTATGTTCTTCGCAATTCATGCTTTGGACTAAGTGATAACTTTGTATGGGTTGTGTTCTTTTATTTTCCAGCAATTTGATATTCGCTAATAAATGGCTATTTTCTTCCTGTATATTCTTTTTTTTTTACCTGATGGCTCTGTATTTTTGAACAATTTTTTGGGATGGCCTTTGTGTGTGAGTGATTTCGTTTGGTAGCTGGTATGATTTACATACAGTATTCAAAAACGTGTAATTGTTTGTGTATTCTTCTCTTTATTCTTCGACCCGTAATTTTTTTCCCGCCGTTCTTTGTTTTTTGCTCACCAGATTTGGAAATGGACGAATATCTTCTGTGATAATACGGTTATGGCAGACGTTGGACAAGTAGCTGTGGTTTCGGAAACACGAGTTTTGTGTAAAATGGCTTTCAGTCCTTTTGGTCTCCCCTATAGGTTGAAAATACCTGTCTGACTCCACAACACTTTAAGTAACGAAGTAAACTGCAAAAACATATATCCATAAAATATTTTTTAAAAATGTTGAATTATAATAAAACAAACTAACAAAAGAAAATATGAAAACATTTAATATAGTCCTTTCCTATTTTAATAATCAATTGATTAAACCAAAGTATCATTTTATCTACAAATGAAATGTTCAGGTAAAGCAAACTAATTAATGTTAGTCATGTGCATGTTGGTCGAACAGATAAATTTGAGCTTTCTTGTTTTGCATTCAGGTCTGTTCTGCTTCTGCAACATTCTTTACTTGTACCGCATGAAATTGCCAAAAATTGTTCATTGGTCTTCCATTTAACAAACAATGCAACCATTATGATAAATAATTATAGTATTGTATGTAAATATGCTGTTAAAATAAATTACCGTCAGTTCACTGCATAGTTGTTCACACAAAAACGCATTACCTAATGCGAATCCACCATATTTATGAGCTGAACCGGTGGTACCCAATGAGCCAGCCTGCCACCCTTTTCGTAGAAGAATTTGCATGTTTGGAATTTGAATTCATACCATTTCACTAAAGCTTTTGTAAAATGACTGTCAACATTTACGTTAATTAAACGAAATAAGTCCCCCTGTTATCTTTCAATCTTACGAAACCGTTCATTCCGTATTTTTGGATTCGTCCACCAACTGACAAATGTATTCAGAAAGGGGGCTATAATGAAATTCCTTTCAGTCTGGCTCCTCTCTTTTATGCCTTATTTTCGTAAAACTATTCAGATTTAAATCACTGTCACTATCGGCACTATAAAATGTTAAAGCCTTCGTTTTTAGACGCCGCAGCTTAAACGGTTTTCACTTCTTTTCTAAGAAGGGAACGCATTCGATTATATTGGTTGTGGTTGTTTAGTGGCACTATTTTCGACCATAGCGCCATGGCTAAGGAGGTTGTTGAAACCCAACCATTTTCAAATGTATTTATTGATTTGGGAATTTAAATTCGTTTTTTGGACCTGGACACTTGCAATGCAATAATACTTAAATTGATACGGCCAGTAAAAAAGCCTTTGTAAATTCGGTATTAGTGTGGAATTTTAATACTTTGTTCTTCTTGTTGGAAGCGTTTGTAATGTGACGCCGGTCCTTTTGTTCACCTACACATGTGAGTTGATTCATTGAAAAGTAATTTTGCAACTTTGTTGCCATCCCATTATTCTTTGTTGTTGCCAAATAAATAAAATTAAAAAAACAACGCACTGGTACATATATACACTTCATTGCCATTGTTAGACGATCATCCGTTATTTATTGAAATATTTTCTGTTACAGACAATGGCCGGTCGCCTCCCAGTACATTCCAATCGCCTTACTAAGCCGTAAGTATTAATAATAACCATTTAAGCGTATTTATCATGTATAATGGGTGAGATGAAAGCGAGGAGCACTTATATGAGTGCATTCATATATCTATCATGTGACGTCAATTTTTGCCTGATTTGATTTTATAATTAAATGGTTCCCAGGAAATCGCTGGAAAAGGAAATGAGAAAGCATTTGGCGCAACATTGAAACCACCCAGAAGGATAGTTTTTCATTTTAGCACAAATAAATCGACAACATTCAACGTTCCGCTGCTTTTTATACAAATAGGATTATCACTAGGAAAGTAGGCGCTAAATACAATAAGAAACCTTCGATATTTTTAGGCAGTAAATGTAAAAGATTTTCATAATATTTTTAAATGCACTTGACCACTAATATTTAGTTCACCATTTAAGGAAATGTTGCACAAAAAAGTCGAATTTATAGTGTTTTATATTTTATTAGTAGTTTCTCAAAGAATTTCACCACATATTTGATTACTTAAAGAAAATCTTCCAAAAAAATAGAAAATCTGTTTAATCGAAGCCAAAATCGTTAAAATGAATCCGGTTTGGTTAAATCATAATGCGTAGAAAATTATTGAAAAGTGAATCAAACTAACAAACAATTAAGTAAAAAACTGAACGTAATTAACAGTAAACTTCTTCTACAAATTGCAGTGCTTCGAACTGGTAGTGAGTTTTAAACAAGGAGCTTTCATGAAAATTGTTGGTTACTTTTAAGGGCAAATATTTAAGTTAATTTTTCAATAACGTTTGAGTCTAACTATTTCAGAGTTCGAGTTTTGTTAACGTCAGTAAAGTGCAGAGGTGAACTTTAAACTTGGTATGAAAGAGTCATTTATATGCAAATTATCCAAGTATACGCACCGACCAGCACTGCAACAGACGAAGAAATAGAACAACTGTATGAAGATAGTTAAAGCGAAACAAGAAAAATCGCACTATGTAATAATCACTGGGGATTTTAATGCTAAAATTGGACAGAAAGGGGTAGACGAAAACTGCTTTAGGGGAAAGAATCATCAGAGGAGAAAGGCTAATAAATGTCCTCTCAGAAGAGTCAATGTACAGTCTAAACACCTTTTACAAAAAGACACCCCAACACAAATGGACAGGGATTACCCAAAGTAAGAGATATAAAAAGGAGATTGACTACATTCTCTCGAACAACAGAAAAATAAGCGTAGATGTCTCCGTTCTAAACCAATTTGACACAGGGAACGATCACATACTGGTACGGGCTAGAAAATTTTTCCAACATAAAATCGAAAAAGGAAAACTCATATACAAAACCAGGTTCCCCACAAATGAAACTCACAAACAAAAAAGAGGAATATCAGCAAGAACTAAAAAATAAATTGGAACCTGTTGAAGATCAGAAAAATTTGGACCTCGATGATCTATCGACCGAAATGCGTTCAGACATCCAAGGAGTGACCAAGAAAGGTTGCACACGCAGTAGAAACACGAGACAATGCAAACTAAGTCAATAAATCAAAATGCTGATGGAAAGAAGGCGCGAAACCAGAAAAGAGTCAAACCACTACCAAGAATTCAACAATATAGTAAGAAGAAAAATATGTAAAGACCTAAGAACCAACAATACTAAAATAATCCAACAAGCCATAGAAGATAACAATGACATGAAAGTACTACGAAAAAACAACTCGAGGGGGAAACGGAAAATAACAAAAGATCAAAAATAAGGAAAGAATTGTTGCAACAGACCGACGAAGAAAATTATACAAGTCATGTATCTCAGACACGTGAAATGCAAAAACAACAACGATTATGAATGTTGGATCCGAAGAAATTCCGGATATAGCAAACCACGAAATGAGAACAGCATTGAAACAAATGAAGAATAGAAAAACCCCGAGCCCCGACAACATAACTAGCGCAATGTTAAAAATGGGGGGATCCACTGATCAAATCACTAAGGATCATCTTCAATAAATGCTTAAATGAGGGTAAAATTCCTGAAGATTGGCGAAGCGCAGAAGTCACCCTGATACACCCAAAAGGAGACTATAGCAAATATTGAGAACTATCGACCGATAAGCCTTCTGTTACACTTATACAAACTGCTCTCTAGAATAATAATAAATATACTAACATCAAAGTTTGACGCTTAACAACCAGTGGAACAAGTTGGATTTCGCAAAGGTTTCAACACCCTAGACCACATACAAGCAATGTCAACTACTCATCGAAAAGGCAAATGAATACAACATCGACCTACAGCTGTCCTTCGTAGACTATCAAAAAGCCTTCGATTCCATTGAGATTCGGGACGTATTTAGAGCACTGGATGGAGCTAGAATAGACACAAGATACTCTAAACTAATAAGCAATATCTACGAAAAAGCATCCCTAAGAGTACACATTGATGAAGACCTGATAACAGACTGAATTCCCATCGAGAGGGGCGTCCGACAGGGAGACCCAATGTCTCCGAAACTATTTACCCTAGCTCTGGAGGAAGTCTTCAAAAAATTGCCTTGGGAAGATAAAGGAATTAAAATGGTGGAATTAAAATGGGGACATGGGACACACCTGGACCACTTGAGGTTTGCAGACGACATTATAGTGATCAGTACTGACAAACGAACTAGAAACAATGCTGCATCAACTCCAACAGGCATCAACCGATGTGGGACTGCAAATGAATATTCAGAAGACCAAAATCATGAGCCGAGAAAATATACAGATAAACATAAATAATCAGTTAATTGAAAACGTCGACCATTGGGTCACATGACCCATACCTGGGTCACAAATTAAGACTAGGGAAAGAAAATCAGAAGGCGGAGACTGTCACGCTTACAGAAAAAGTGCAGAAAGACTAAGGGTTACACAAAGATCGATGGAGAGAAGAATACTCAGTTTGAGCTTAAAACAGAGAATCCGCAACGAAATCATCAGAGAAAGAACAGGCCTAACAGATATTATCAAAAGAATAATGACACTCAAATGACAATGGGTAGGACACGTTGCAAAGGAGAATACAGACTGATGGACAATAAGGCTGGTGCATTGGAGACCTAGAGGAACAAAGAGGAGTGTGGGAAGACCTCAGAAAAGATGGTTAGACGATGTCAAAAGATGCGCAGGAAGACAATGGTTCCGAGTAGCAAAGGACAGAAATTCGTGGAGAGTCCTGGGAGAGGCCTTCGTCCAGCAGTGGACCGAGAGAGGTTGAAGAAGGAGAAGAAGAAGAAGAGTAAAGTGATCGAAATCGTTCAAATTTTAGAGAGTGAGGGCTTCTATTAATTGAGTTCCATTGCAAAAATGTGTATGTTAAGTATGGTGTATAAGTTTATGGTAAGTTTATAAGTATAAACACTAAATTATATATTGTCCAAATTTAGGCAGTTAAATGAAACTGAAATTAAAAATTACTGAAAAGCAATGAATCAATGATGGCAAAAATTAAAAGGTTTACCTACAATTTTAAAAAAAATTGTTGTTAAAATGATATTATTTGATTCTTGGATGATTTTCAAATTTATTTGATTGATAAAAATATCTATGTTGAACTTTGGAAATAGCAGTTCTTATATTTCTTCATTACATTACTACTGCAAAAAAGAATATCTTAGTTTGACTTATAAAAGTTTACGAGTTTATTTATTTGGTTTTCATGTGACTAAAGCTTGGCTTATAATCTTTATACTGGATGAAAATTCTAATTTTTTAAGTCTCATCCAAAATTTTCTCTATTTGCAATATGAAATCTCAAGAGCACAATAATGAACGTAAAACTTTCAAACACTATTAACCGACAGTTAGGTTTTGTGGATTTTTTTATATTTTCAGCTATTTTTTTAGCCTTTCTAATCTTCATGAGCTTCCTAAGAACTAGAAGAGACCAAATTTTATATCGTTTCATAGTCATTTTAATTATTCAGAGCACATCGACTTCTAACTGCAAATACAAACAATACTAGGTGAAGAGTATCTAACAATTAGAAAATAAAATCTCTAAACTCGCATTGTGTGACTAAATTTTCAAATTAACATTTTTAATAATCCTTTTCTCAATAATTTTTGTTTTATTAAAGATTTCATGACAAACGTAATTTTGATTACAGTAGAAACATATTTGAAACTTTTGCTTTTATATTCTACAAAAAAAATTGTGTATACATTTTATTAACTTTGAAAGTAATTTTGTATGGTCGTAGTGTAATGGTTGAAGTACCTAGTATATTTTGCAAAATGATCTATTAACATCTTTTACTTTTACTTAGGACACCCTATATTTTTGTAATAATAACTGCTCTTGCTCATAATGCAATTTCCTGATTATTACAGCATTTCCTCCAATTAGACACAAACATCCAGTCAGAGATTAATATGGATGGATTCATGGAATCTCTCTTACATAAGTGAAGATGATTGTCGCTAAAATACAGCAATCTTCTTTGTAAAAGAAAACGCGTTGGTTCATTAATATTTTACTTTAATTGTAGGATATCCTTTTAAAACCGTCGAGGTCGTGTCGTACATTTAATTCATATTTTTATTTACTTCCTCTGTACCGGGTGACCGAAAATAATGCATGATACCAGAGCATAATACTTTGTATTATATTACTCCGGTTATATATACTACTCGCGGTTTGATTAATGATAAGGGAAGATCAATTGGGTGTGCATACAATTGAAAAGATTTGACCTAAGTGTGTTTTGGTACACCAGAGCAGTAACCAATAATTCCAAAACTCTTTTCTCTGGGCGTATAGAAATATCCAGCAACAGAAAGTAGCTTTTGGTGTTGAGAAAATACGCCTCAAAAAATTGACAAAAACTAGTGCAAAATGCGAATTTTTGCTGAGTTTGTTGGCTTTTACTAGCCGGGCTCTGGCTTTCGACAGAGCATCAGATTTTAAGTTAAGTTTGTCATCTAAAAATTAGCCGGGAAATGCGTGATTTTTGAGATACAGGCTGTGGAAGTTTTGGCTTTTTAATAGGCGTTTCCACAGCTTCTAAAGCTATTTCGTAAGTTTTTGTGATAATTTAACCACATTGTTACCCCAAAATACCTATGCAGGTTTATCTTTTTGCGAAAATTCTGGATTTCTTTCTGAAATTTGTGTCGAGCTGGAGGTTGATTTCACTATTCATTGCAGGCCTGATTCTACATTCAAATTAGGAACGTGTTCGTTTTTCATATGGTCGTTGTGGATGTACTTGAAAAGGTCTCTAAAGGATCATTTAATTAAAACTTTTTTTTTATTAAACATTTTCGTAAAATGTTTGCATTATTGCACTTAAATGTATTTAAAACAACATCTGATTTATAACATCTTATTTAACAGCCAAAGGTAAAACACTTTAAATTTGAAAAAAATCACAGATTGCAATTTTTTAATGATGTTTCAGTTCCCGAATCAGTTCATTTCATCTATCAGGAAAATTTTTGGGTTGAATGATTCAACTTCATGATTCATTTCAAGCACAAGACAGTTCAGTTTTGTGGGCAAAGAAGCAGGATCTAGCCAAAAGCTCTAACGTCTCTTAGAGAAGAAAAGTATTTTACATATCACTGCTTGAGAGGCAATTGAATTATTTATTAACTCGCCCAAACCAACAGCTAATGTCTGTAGGAAAGTTGATTGTTCCAAATAACAATTAAATATTTAACTAAACTCAAATGCCCACTTTTTTGCGCATGTTCTTAATAAAGAAAATATTAACGCCTGTTTCTAACACGGCTAAAATTAGGGCTCACTCATAAGTACATTCAACGTACAAAACAATGACCTCTGAAAATATTATTTCCAATTATCATTCACCCCAGTGAAGTAGAAGTTACCGGCAAATTAACCGAACAAAATTTCGAAGCTAAAATGTATGTCTTTAGTAAACAAAAAATTGGCTTTAAAGCCAAAAAAAGAATAATATTTTGCATGACGTGACTTTCACTTCACTTTCAACATGGAAAAAGTTTGGGATCGATTTTAAAGCAGTTCAACCCTGTGTGATGATTCGAGGAAATGCTCGTCGATTTGGGCGATGCGAATAAATCCTGGGAACGACCTCGGGTTCCCTCAGGAACCTGTCTGGCTGGTGGGAAAGTGCCGTGGGAAGCGCCGGTCTGTGCGAACCGCACTCGATTCTCGTGCCGGTCAATAAAAACGCTAGTCAACACAAAGCCGGATAAGATATTGTTACAACACAGTGGCGTCCATTCTATGAAATACCGAGCGAAATATAGGTCAGTATAATGGATTTGCTACTGAACATGTAGAAGTTATATGGGGCGTACTATAATTCACTTTTCTCATATTGCAAAATAAATGGACAACATATTTCTCCTCTGTCTGTTCTATTCGTATTACACCGATTGTCGGGCGAAGAAACAAAGCAAATCGAAAAGCAACAATCTGAAAATTTGAAAGTTAATTTGAAAAAATGCACAATCGCTTTGGAAACTTCTTATTAGGAGACTAAGTGTTTTTGCAAGAAACCGAACATAATTTAAAAAAAATAAGGGCGAGAGAGGAAGATGATAAAAAGATAGACCTAGTCTGGGCTAGTACATCCTAGTGAGCAGCTGTGTCGAAGCTTACATCAAAACTCAGCTTAATCCCCTAAGACTGTTTGTTTTGAAGATATGGGCTTAGTTTGCATTTGCCACACCAACAACAAAACATTTCTTAAATAACAGGCCTGAATCCGTTATAAATATTACAGTTTCTACGTTATACATAAATATTTTATAAGAGTACAATTATGATTTTCATTAAAAAATTGGTTTTGGTCAATTGAAACATCCGAACTTTGATAATTTGTAAAACATGCACCTGAGCAGCTATTGAAACTTTGATGTAAGAAAAAGAAAGTCAATTTATCTCTCTAATAATTAAATTTGATCTTGATCCGCTCTTATAAGGCACTCTGTTTACTTGAAAATAAATTTAACATACGCAGAAACGGGGTATTTCAATTTTTTGGCAATATCTAAACGCAACCAGTTTAGATGCAATCAAACTTTTTCGTTGATTAGAACCAAAGTACAGGGTGTTCCATTAGGCCATTTCATATGAGGCCAATCTTGAAATTGTGTCATAATGTTTGACCGACACACACCAACATATCTACTACACACCATAAAGAACTTACTAGAAAACAGACAACTACAAGTACGAATTGACAAAACACTGTCATTTTCTTTTTGCCCTGAACAATGGCTCCCTCAAGGATCCCCGCTCTCACCGTTTCTCTACAATATATACTGCCATGACATATACAATTACAACTTACCAGACAAAAATCAAATAGACAGATCGGCATACATACTACAATACGCAGACGACACGGCACTTATTGTACATGACAAAACTACTGAGAGAGCAGCGCAAAGACTCCAAACACTAACAAACAACACAATGACATGGTTTTATAAATGGAGACTAACACCAAACGCGTCAAAAAACCAACTTCTGCTCACAAACCACAGACTCAACGCTGACTCCCTTACAATAACTGCAGACGGCCAAAGGACACAACCAAAAAACGACCGTAAAATACCTTGGAATCACAATCGACCACAAACTTAAATTCAATAAACACATACGAAACATCAGGGCAGAAACAATAAAGAGAACAAAACACTTCCGATCACTAACCTACAAAGACAGAGGAATTAGCACAAACACCGCCACCAAAATATATAAAGCTATTTGTAGACCCTTGCTAGACTTTGGACATATACTCATGACCAACGGAACAGAAAGGACAAAACGTTATACACGAACAACAGAACAAATTGCACTAAGACTAATAACACGAATAAGACACCCCCAAAACCCACTACACAACCCCCCCACACAACTACCATACGAACGCACAAACATGACAAAGATCTCCGAAAGACTCATACAGCTACAGACAAAATGGACAAACAACCCCTACAACTGGACCATACTGAATCCCCTTTGTCTTACAAGACCAACCAGACAATCCCGCTTCCGTTTCCCTACATTAACGCTACTCGAACACTTACAAACGCAACGGACTAGTGGACAATAAAATAATTTCTTCTTGCCACTGAAATCTTATTTATTTAATAGTATTGTTCACCTAGAATAAGAGAATTTTCATATTTGTTTTTTATTTAGATTAAGACTGCATGTATTAAACAAGGGCAGAAAGACCTATAGGTCGATAGCCTTTTTTAGAAATAAAGATGTATACTACTACTACTGTTTGACCGACTCACTTAAAAAAAAAGTATGGAAAGATTGACTAAAAATATAACTTGAAGGGCAGAAAGGCCGATAGGTCGATAGCCTTTTTTTAGAAATAAAGATGTTTACTACTACTACTATTAAATTTTGCTGAAATTAATATATCATCGTTACACCATATCATCTATTTAAATCTGTTGTTGCTTATTGTTTTTCGATCTCTTGGATTCGATCCAATGAATGAATCAAATTGAATAGGAAAATGGCCAGAAAAAGCAGAAGAAAACTTTTCTAATTGATTATCTGGAAAATGTTTGTAATATAACTTGAAAATAACATTATTACAATACGAACCATTTAATGAAACACCAAACCAACCAAACAGCATAAGCCAACTATTAGTAAAAGTATAATTTAATAACGAAAGAAAAATATTAAAAATTTAAGTCTCGTAACGGGAATTATCGAAAATAGCGACCAGACATCCTCCAAGAGGATATTTTCACTGACCTACACTTTTTTGGTATTAAATTATGGACTAGTTCCCAAAATAAAAATATTTCTATTTATCTATATATCGCTTTATAACGTTCCACGAGGTCTACCGATTTCCATTTCCCGAAATAATCAACGTTTAATAATATGTTTCTATTTATTCAGTAGAAATTCAATTCTGTCTTGTATAATATTTTATAGTATATTATTGACTGCTAAAATTATGAAATTAAATATTTCCTTTCCTTAAATTAATTTTTCTGCTTTAATTTTTCGAGATATAAGTTTTAGTATTAATTTATTCAAACCACACAAAAATCAAATTTCAATATACCATTGCCAACTATTAGACAACAAGAAGAATAGCATAAAACCACGGTTCAAAATGTAAACTTCGGCGTCAGGTAACAAACAAATCATATGCATCTGTTGTCAGACCAGGCGGTAAATAAATATACCCATAGGAAACTGAAAGCACTCGCGAAGAACATATAAGGGCCGCCGAAGAATTTTTCCACGAAAAGGCCCTTTTTAATCTTTTCTTGGAAGGACCGTATTTTTGGGTGAAAAAAAGCGACTGCGCCCACCCAAGCACCATGGGAAACGGAGTGTCGTGTTTACTAAAGGCTAATGTGTTTTTGAAATTTGGCGCTTATTGATGGACTTGATGATGGAGCCAATGCAGACAGATAACATACTTAATTAGAAAATTTCGGATTTGGCCCTTCTGGCATTTGAAAAACTTTATTAAATTTTTTGCATTTTAGGGACATTTACTAAGAATATTATTTCGCATCCTCTTTAAGTGATGAGCTAACTGTGCGGAAAATATTCTATTCAAAAAAACCTGTGTTGAACAAAAAACCAGAGTCGAAAATTGCACTATCTGTTTTAATGTGGTATGTGGGCTTTCCAGTCATATCATACTGAGCAATTAGCGAATATTGCGACCAAATATGTCATGTGATGTAATGCTAATCTTTCATCAAAGCGGAAACAGCACGGTCTTAATTATGTTTTGAATCATAAATAACATGTGTAGTTGTAAATTGTGGGTTCTTTTAACATGTCGGAGTTTTTTCCCACCCTGAGACAACCTACTTTGGTTCCATTCTTTTATGCGTGGGTTCATTGTGTACTTTGGTCCATTCATTCATGCTGCGATCAGACGGTTCAGTCCTATCACGACGATATAGTCGTAGGCTTGCTTGCCTATTTCTTACTAACTAACCGAAGTCAAAGCGTTTGTAGTCTTTTCTTTTACAAGTTTTTTGTGTTTTTTACTGCTTAATGTTGAAAAATAGTTTTATCATGTTTGGGCATTTAAAGCAGGTCTTACTTCAGCTGTTGTTGTACAAAAACGAGCATTTTATGTCTTAGTGATGAAAATTGGTGTTTTAATTAGTGGTTTTATTTAAACTACCCCGTGTGAATCCTGATATCAACAAGTTTGGCCTACGTTTTGCGAATTATAGAAAAGAGGATTACGCCCCCAGAAAAATTGAGTATTTTGAAAGTGTAAAAGGAAAATTAATGCCAATCGCTTTCGGCTTCTTTCAGAGCCATTAAACCAACATTCACAAGAAATATACAAATCAAAGATGTTTATAAGCAAGTCAAGGGCAAATATAAATTTATTGAGCTAAGGTTCCGCTATGGTTTTTAGACTATTAAGCAAAAGCGACTTTAAGAAAATTATATTTTCGTATTGTCCATAATTAGACTGAAAATACTTGCCTACAAGCGAAATAAAATTAGGATTTTGCGGTCATCATCCATGTCCTCATATCAATTGGCGGTTTATAAAAACATACACGGAATTTTCCATACGGTTGCATTTCGCACGTTTATAATATTACTTTCAGGACGAAGTAAAACTTCAATAAGTTAAGGTTGTTAAGCAGCAATCTGTTTACCAATCAAAGATAAAATTTAAATGACTTAAAATTAAGAGATTTTTCAGTCAATATAAAACGATATTCTAAATAAATTGCTGGGTTTCAGTCAATTTTATTGTTTATTACTTAAAATATTTTACAAATACATTTCGGTGTCTTTCTCCACCATCATCAGTTTGTCTAAAATATACATTCACAGTCGTCATTAATTTAAAACAAAAGCTCTGTTAAAATATACATACTAAAATACAAATTACAAACATATTAAAAAGCATATTAAAATCGTTTGAATCTCTTGGGATCAATAGAAATCTTTTCCCGAACATAATTGTCCTGACTCATCACCTGTGATCCCAAGAGATTAAAACGATTTTAATATGCTTTTTAATATGTTTGTAATTTATATTTTAGTATGTATGTTTTTACAGAGCTCTTGTTTTTAAATTAATGACGATTGTGAATGTATATTTTAGACAAACTGATGATGGTGGAGAAAGACACCGAAACGTATTTGTAAAATATTTTAAGTAATAAACAATAAAATTGACTGGAACCCAGGAATTTCTTTTGAATTAAGTTGAAACACAGTCAGGAAAATATACACAATAAAACGATATGTAAGCATAAAGTGAAACTGAAGTTCACGTGAAAGAATTAAAATGGTACAAGAAGAATTTAATAAATTCAAATGAAGCGTTAATTACAGATCGTAAATAGTTACTGAGTACTTTTTTAAGAAAATTTAATTATTTGGATCAGTAAATCATTCTCATAGTTGGCTTTATTTGGATGCATTAGAGGATCATTAACTCTAATTTATATTATTTTTTTCATGGTTGTTAAACTTCAAAAATTATAATACATTTAGGAACATCCCACTTTTAGGTATCATGCGTTGCATGAGCGATGAGTTTAACGACAAAAAACCCTTGATGTAATTATTAAGTATTGTATTTAGTTTCTTTAAATTAGTGGAATTGAATCAGAACAAGAAACCATATTAAATTAAACAAGCCCAACTTCAATTAAACTTATTAAGTGTATTTAATAGAAAATAATATGTCTATTAATTAACGAACATACGCATTTTTAGGTTTAGCAATCAATTTATGTCAAGTTTAATTTAAAATTTAATGTAAATATTTAATAAAATCAACTTTTCAATCAAACAAACAAATCTGTATTTCAAATTTTATGAGAAGTCAGATCTGCAGAATTAAAAAGATGCAATTAAAGAAAGTAAACAGTTTTTAAATGAAAGAAAATAAAACCGATTTTGTGAACGAGTAAATAATGTTTCAAATGGGTTTTTACCCTTAATAGCTCGAAAACATTATTTTAATTTTTGAAGATTAAATTTTTTTGCGAACCGTTCTTAGTTTGATAACTAAAATCACTGCGTAAAAAAACATTTTTAAGTTATATCCTTTTTCATTGATTTTGCAACAGAATACCGCAGAAAAGTTAACTCTATTGCAAGAGCTTTGAGCTCCGAAGCCAATTTTTGCTTCAAATTCAATTTTCGATACATGAAGAACTTTGACTATGTTGCTTTCATCTAAGCATGTGCACAAGTACTTTCTCTATACATTAGCCAAAACGAATACAATTTTCTTAGAAAGTTGTAAATATAGAAAAGAACATAACTTTGCTGCCAAAAATACTAATATTAACCTGTAAATGCAATAATGGATAGATGTAATCAGAAAAACAGCAAATAATAACGAAATAACAGATTTGCTTCCTAAAGTTCATTCTTTTCGATCGATTCCCGACAGCTGATTACTCTTTGGCGACGTTTTATATGCCAAATGTGTATTTTTTGGTCTTCAGCTTTTTCATGTGTTATTTTTCCAAAATTTCTCCAACACTTGATAATGTTTTTATGACCGATATGGAATGCTAAGCGAACTCTTCGTCATTTCCATTTCTGGATAGTTTAAAATAAAGTTGCATCATGTAGTCATTCAACTCATCAAGCTTAATTCTAAACTCGCATTCAATCGTATTTAATTTCAAATGTGTTGAAATCTTCATCGTCAGATAAATATGGTTTGTATTTTGCACTTTGGTCAAGTTTAAATGCTTAAAAGCTTCTATATCAAAATTAACCTCTGATGATAGTTTTAATTGTAAATCTGGATCTGCAGCTCTATACCTACATTTAAATTCCACCTTTTTGCCCATTCGATGAAAGCGATTTGCTTGCATTCCACCAAATGAAATAATTATAGCTATAAATTAAACTAGGCAGAATCTTAAGCGATTCGTTTAGTTATTACGGGGTGTAATGTTTCAGCGAGTGAATAGGTTTGCGGGCAAGTATTAATGTCAACCAAAGTCGGTATGTTGATTTTTAACGTGTTAAGCAGCTTATACAAGGAAACGTTCTGAGCTTCGATGTTAGCAGGTGTTCGAACCGAGGAATTTATGATTTTTTCCTTAGCTAACGATACCGCTGAGACAAGTTTTGCCGACATTATTAAATGCATCGTTTAGAATTATTAATTATGGGCGATGGTAATTATTATTTGAAAATTTGCAAATTATACACCTGGGTGTGGTCGTTTGGATCGATATCTAATGGAAGAATAAGGTTTTACACTATGATCGTAAATTTATTCATTGTAGAAGTCTGTTCAGTTAGTTTGATTTATCAGGGATTTTATGGTTTGAAAAGATATTTGATACGACTTTTTAAATGAAATTCTATGTTGATTAGGAAGTTGGTAACTTAATATTTCTGTTGGCATTGGTTGTAATACATTCCTTTAATCATCATTATTTTTAAAGCTTCTTTGATATTCTGAGGACAATTGATTGACGGTTTTTACGGTAAAGGGTAGTTTTACATCATAATCTATTAAAATTCTTTATACTGGAGAAACAAGCATCGCTTACTACCAACCAATTAGCTTTTGTGTTGGCTAAAATTGCAATTTTTTTTGTAAATTATTATCAGATTTGTGTAATAGTTTAAATGAAATTTTTTTATCAGTTACGTATTTGAATATTGACTGTAACAACGCTTCTATTTCAGCTTTTAAATTCTCATATGGTATACAGCGAGCTAACTTTTTTCGTTAAGTAGTTAATGGACTTAAGCAACATGTGCCGTAGCATGCAGAGCGTTTCTGTGATTGATTATTTATTAGATTTTTTCTTTTAATTTATTAACTTTACATTTGCGTACATTTGAATCTTCGCTTAATTTTAGTTTGTTCTTTTTGTTTCAGATGAAGTCATACGACACAATTCAGCTAGAACCGTTTATTACTCAATTCCAGTTTTATAACATACAGGTAAGGAAGCGTTATTATTGAACATTTCAATTCTATGCAGGGTGTTAAAACCGTCACTGACAAAATAGTGCCTAAAATCGCATTTTTCTTTAAATAACTTTTACTTTTAAAATCAGGAGATCGATTGTAAAGATTTTTTGGACACAGGCCTGACTAAGAAAATGTAATTTCCTTGAAATTTAGAAGAAAGCTAGACTTTCTGATGAAAATATGATGTTATTTGTCCAAAGGCCCATATTTGAAATATGAGTAATGGAAAGTAGATGAATATTGCTTTAGAATACAGAGAGGCAAGAAAATACCAAGCCGCACTCGTTTAGAGGTACTATTTTGAATAAAATATGGCTCAATATTTAAACACGAAATGAACTGAATCAGATGGGAAGAACCTGTGGCTTGACCTCTGTAGGATCCAGATCTAATTACTCTGGAATATTTTCTGCGAATTTTTTTTTGGCTGCATCAAAATTAGATTTAACTCAATAACGATAACTTTGTATAGATTTGTATTCGCTTATTTCTTTTGTTGCTGTATGCTTTTAGCAAATTGATCTCAATTTTAGGGGGCAACCACCTCTACTTAGTCGCTGCCTTCAAAAGTAAGTAGGTGACGACAATAATTTTTTATTTATAAGCTGAATGAAAGTGACGAAGTTTCTCATTGGTTGCAGGCACCTAATTTCAATTTTTGAGTGCATTTTTTGCATAAATTTACTTCCGCAGGCCTTGAATATTGATAGCGACTTATCGACAATGTTTCAAAATTCGTGAATGTTCACTACCGTCTTAATCGATCTGGTAGAACTAGACCAAACAATTTTCCAAACAAACTACGTAGTTATGCATCATAACCATAACAGCTGTCTGTGCTCCATCCGGCCGATTAGGCTTTATTTGTACTCATCTCCAGAACACCTAAACTGCTTATTTATCTTTAAGTAAATAAGGTCGGAATTTGAAAATAAATGTAAATAAACCAAACAGTGTTTTAGTACCTTTTACCTTCGCAATCACTTGTTAATAGAGACGCGGTACATTTTTTCACTTTGTTTTTAATGTAAAAGTTTCTGTTGTTAGACCGTTTCAAAGTTATTGAACTGCGAATGTAGTTCAACAATCGTTTCAAAATGTTCAAATAACAGATCAAGCTTAAATAGCGCTTGACTGGCCTGCTAAAGCAACTTTTGTTGGTTGTTTAAAATTGTTGATTTTATCCAATTAATCAAGGCGATACTAAAGAGGATACGCATCACTAAAAACCTCCCTTTCTTCCCATCCATTGAACAATTAAATCTAATCGATCTTTTCGTCGCCCAAATACATGCTTGCTCTATCGGCTTATACTTTAATTCCCATAACAATTTTGATTGATTTTTTTGCAGCTTTTGTTTATCGTAATTAAACATTTGATTATCAGTTCAAGCTTTGGTAGATTAAGAATAATTAAATTAACTAATTAATTAAGAATTTTTTACTTTGCAAAAACTTCAAATAGTTTCGAAATCATTAAAAATTATGATGAGATCCTTTGTGTGGTTCTTATTGGGTTTAGTTGGTCAAATTGTTGAATGATTCTAATTGGAATATTCTCATCAAATCTATCTAATTTATCATATTCATAAGATTGTATGCCACAAGCACGTTCTTTAACAGAAAACACCAAAGAAAATGGACATGGATAAGCCCAAACGGAGCGACAAAGAACGAAATAGACTACATACTTTCTTCTTCCAAAGCAATAATCCAAGACGTAACAGTTCTGAACTCATTCAATACAGGGGGTGACAATAGATTAGTGAGAGTCAAAATGATCCTGGAAAAAACAAGCTTCAGGGAATACGAAAGAAACAATAAAAAAATAGTAGACACGGAAATGCTACATTAAAACAGGGAAACATGTAAGGGAAAACTACAGAGCCACATAATCAACAAAATGATAACAGACCACATCAACCAAGTTGCATCCGACATAACAGAGGCAATGAGGAAGGTAGCAAATGAAGTAGCGGAAAGAAAGCCAAGAGAAACAAACAAAATATCATGCGAAACCAAACTAAACATAAAAGAAAGAAGACCTCTGTATAAAAATGGTTTATACGCAACGGAAAAATACCAAAATGTCAGAAGAGAGGCAAGGAGAATGATAAGAAAGGATAGGGAAGATAACTATAGAATAATGGTAGAGAAGGTGAAGAAAACAAAAACCTTAAATGCCTAAGGAAGAAGCAAGGACAACACCAAATAATAGCTCTGAAGGACGATAACAATATAGGAAACAAGAAACAGAGACAAAATTAAAGAAATAGCCCAAAAGTTCTATCAAGACCTTTACTCACCAAGAACAGAAAGACCACCAGGATACCAAAACAAAGGAAAAGTAGTCAACGTTGGCTCTGAAGAGATACCAGAAATAAACGAGGAAGAAATTATACATGCTATAAACTCAATGAAGAAAAGCAAGGCATCAGGAGGAGATGATATGATCGCGGAAATGCTCAAGGAGGCACAAGAAATTGCCATACCGCAGCTAAGGCACTTTTTCAATCTCTGTATAGAACAACAAAAAAGACCCACAAATTGGAATGAGGCAATAATACTTATATTATTTAAAACAGGATATCTAACAATGCTGGAAAATTATAGACCCATTAGCTTGCTGTCTCAGATGTACAAGCTTTTTACCCGAATCATAACCAACAGAATTACAAATAAGCCAGATACCTACCAACCAGTAGAACAAGCCGCATTCCGCAAATAATATAGCACTAATGACCACTTGCTTACAGTAAAGATCATAATAGAAAAGTCGACCGGATATAACTTTCTAATACACATGGCATTCGTGGACTGTGAGAAGGCTTTTGACTCCGTAGAACATTGGGCAATATTTGAAGAACCAGACAAAGTGTGACCATCGGTACAAGAACCTTCTTAAAAATATATATCAAAGAGCAAATGCAAAAATCAGGCTACACGCAGAAACAGGCGACAACGGACGAATAGCCGAATAGTATGCTGGAGACCATGGGAAGGAAAGAGGAAGAGGAAGACCAATTATGCGATGGTATGACGACATAAAACGAGTGGCAGGATTTGGATGGACGAGAACAGCACAAAACAGAGAGAAATGGAGGAGAGGAAGAGAGGCCTATGCTCAATACTGGGCGCAATAAAAGGCTTGATGATGATGATGATGATGATGATGATGATGAACCTATCTAATAAAGATTCTGCAAGTTAAAATAAAAATTTTGGAAGAAACTACACATTAAATATTTTAGATACAAATTGCTGTTGGTTTTATAGTGGTGTGAAGCAATAATTTTTATTTTATTATTTCAAGACTGTGAATTTTTGGGTATTCAATTGATTGATTGATTGATAAGAAGGCGAATCGGTAAAGATCTAAGCTACTTAATTTCCTCAAGAGTTCTCCGATATATTGACTTTAGACTTATATCATTTCATCATTCCACTGCTTTATCAATATTGTCCGTTATAATTTTGTTATTTGTATTAGATACCTCATAAACGTACCTATTTGCTGCTTTGCTTAACATCCGTTGTCGATTACGAGACAAGTGAAGTGGCGCAGTTTTGAAAAAACCAGTAAAGTTTAAAGGTATTAGATAACACTGAAAACGTATTTTAAAGGCCTGCTATCTTTTCGGTTAAACGGTTGCGGGATTTGTACTTTAAATGATAAAATTTCAATGTGCAAATATAAAAAATGGTATTTAATCGATAAGCTGAAAAAACACTACTTTGGAAGATTGGCCAGCGTTTCGCTGATTACTTTTTGCATCATCAGATCTACTGATATTTGTCTACCGTTAGGCATGATTTAAGTATTCGAATATAAACTGACTCGTACACACTAATCAATGCCCACAATCAAAATTGTAAAGTTAGAGGAACAAAAAAAAGATTCACACAGATATAACCATAAATACTAAAACGGACTTAAGTGTTTTCTAAACTTTGACCCAATTTTCTACCAAAGCAGCTGGCTTAGGAACGTTTGTTTCTTTCACTCTTTGAAAAAGATTCTTTGATGTTTGTCCGATTTGTCGTTTTTGCTTGTTTTAACTGTGTCCATCTTCTGCTTTTTCTCGTAAATTAGTTTGTTTTAATAGATTTTTTCTTTTTGTTGCAATAGCTGTTCACTTGTGTTGATGAGCAGTTTTTTTAAAGGTTTAGCTATTTGGCTGAGTACTGAGTGTTGTGTTGTGAGATTTAGTTTCTTTTTTAATTTAGTCGTTAAGTTTAGTCTCATCGACAAAGCCTCTTTAATTTTTCTGGAGACAAATTCACTTATTCTTTTATAGAATTTAGACTTAATTTTCAACTACCTAAGTTTGTTCTTTTATAGAATTTCCTCAAAACTTCGAAAATGCGACCAAAATGAAGCAAAGTAGCTCCTATAACTGTCCATATAAAATTAACACACTAACACGTCGTCTATATGAGTGTAGGCAGGTAATTTCCAGTTAAAGTGGATATCTATGGAACTGTTAAAGGTATCCTAATGCTATCACCATCCGGAAGTGGATGTCCTTGGGGATTGCACGCGGTACATGTACAAACTAAAAATGTGCGGAAGAACTCATGCTCGATATGAATGAAGTAATAATGTAGTACGTCCGTACTGTAAGTGCCATACGTAGTCTGTTGCGTTGTTAATGAGAGGACAACGACCCGAACAGTAATATCATTAGAGGGGCTTTAAATTTTAAAATTCTTTAGGTAAATAGCGTAGAAAACGGTTTGAGACCTCTTTGCTTAATACATGTAACTGTAAAGGTGTAACTTCTAAGACAACTGAACATGTTTGATAGAGTACTGTTCAGTTGTCAACGGAACTGAAAATAGTTTAGTCGCTTTCTTGCGTCTGCGACACTGTAGAAGAATATGCAAGTGTTGGGCGCCAATTTTAACTGCTTTCAAATTTGATTTAAAATATAAATCTATTTTAAGCTAATTGAAAAGCGCACTACAATTATTCGGTCTGAAGCTGACCTTTAGTGTTGTTTTTTAATTTATTTCCAAATGGAATTCGACAGGCAACGACTTTCAAAATACGTGATTTAAAGGCATTGGTGGTAAGTTAATCAAACTCTGTGGAATGTACATCGTGTGCCATAAAGTTGAGCTTAGAAAATGTAAACGGACCGTTTGGCCTAGTTTGCTATTGCTTTATTTATTACCGCAGGAATTTGCTGATATTTAGACTGGCTGAACCATATGAACATCGATTAAAATCGAAATGTTGTTTTCTTCCCATTTGTTTTAATCGGCACGTATTACTACAAGGTGCTAGGCAGTCTTGATATGATTCGTTCTGCAAATTTGTTTGCCAACCCCAATCTTTTTGTTAGTAGTTGTGAGCATTAAAATTATTCATTTATGCATCTACCACGTCTTCACCTTCACACTTCTCTTCATCTTCTTCGCAAAATGAAATTGGTATGACACGTTTTTTTAGTGAAAATTTACTGCATTGGGGACCTTGTATTTCTGAATGAGTTAATTTAACCGAAGCCTGAACTTCTCCTCACTCCAGCCTACATTTTTCTTAAAAAGTCCTATGAACCGCTGGTTTAATTTACAAGTAAAAATTAATCTATCTAAAGACGTCAATTCTCGTTTCCTTGTTGCTTTTATGTTTAGTTTTTCGACATTTGTTTCTCCTGAGTTCCATCAAATATTGTGCAAGAAAACGTTGAAAAATCAATGGCTCAGGAAGTTGTGAGAGCTTCAAATTATTGAACGTTGGAATTATTGGAAGAAATTTTGTGTTTTCCAATTGGAAGGAATGTCAGGAACAGGAAGATTCAGTTACAGTCAAATCTCCACAGACATATGCATTTCAAGCGTATGAAAAACGTAGACATATTTCCTATTGTAGAATCACGATTATTCCGACTGATTGGAAAATTTCATCACTTTTGGCATCAACACTTGAAATTCCACAGCTTTTTGGATGACCCTTGAGTTTCTTGCTTTGTCAATAGCATAATAAAGAAATACTTTTTCTGATCCATTAGATTTTAAAATAATGAATTATGGAAAAGTCTCAATGTCTCTATTCACCAATGTCAATGATTTCTTGTCTTTTTTAAAAACTGGCGTATTAAGAAAATCTCGAATGTTGAAAATGTGGCCACACAAAGCCGGAAAAGACAAAGAGAACTTTCGAAGGTTTGAGTACGTGTAATTGAGCATTCAATGCAAATGAACCTTAGTCAAATCCAAACGCAAAGAAAACTTATTTAAGTTAAATGGATACTATAAATGTACAAACATTATGGAAAAGGGAAGCAACATCCTACAGACAATACATATAAACTAGCTGGGAATTTATAACTGAGAATGATAGAAAAATAATGCTACAAACAACAAAAAGAATGACAGGAAGGACGAAAGCGTCTGAAACCGGATAAGAAATATTTGAAGCATAATAGAAGGGATAAGTACCATGAAAATAAGAAACGGAAACTCGATAGCGCTGCCCAAATACATTTAAACCTGATATCAATCTCAGATTAGAGAAACATTGTTAATAATCCAATAAACCACACATCCACATGAATGTGCATATATAAGGAGGTTAAAAAATGAAGAGACTTCTTTGAAAAGGAAAGTCCTCTTTATTGGGAAAAAGTGCCATGGATTTCAAAAATTTCGAGATGGAATTACTTTTCCATTCCATTACAAATGAGAATTGATCTGTTCAGTAATGTAGCTGGAATGCTACTAACAGTTCTATGGACAAATGGACTGTAATTAATGGCTTTTAGATCTGTGGTGGTGATGGTAAATTCGGATTTACAAGAAACGACTTTACGAGAACCACGAAACCTGCTGGAAAACTCTCAAGCAAACAGTTAAACTTAGCCATACTATTTTTTAAAACAAAGAAAGATGTGCTTTCATGGATAACATTTGCCATTATTTCAATTAAACTCCGACCGATAAAAAACACCAAGTACCACTATTTGCAATGGAGATTTTGATGGTATATTAAATAATCACCATATAACTGATGATAACAACTTTGAACAGGTGAAACCGAATAAATTCTCAGTCCCGTTACTAATTACGGTGGTTACCTCCAAAAGAAAGGGGTGCAAGGTGTAGTGGCGTGACACGCGCTTCTTTAACAAACAGATGTCTTCGTCTTATAGTCTTAAAGTAGCAGGTGCTGGTGGGATTTAGAGATAGGGTCTTGCTTAGTAACTGCAACCCATCCCAGTTAACAAGACCCCAGCATGATCAAATATTCGTCGGCTGGGTGTAAATTCGGGGAGGCAAAAATGCTAATCCGTATTGTTTCAGGTTTATTGTTTCGTAATTAGGATTTTAATGAGACGGAAACAGAAGTGGCCTTAGTAGGGGCAGATGTTCCAGGCATAATTCGAGTGTGAATTAATTAGTTCCCAAGTCGAGGTTTTTAATGTTAATGGCGATGGTAAATAGTTGACAGTAATTCGTACTACAATTTTTACGAACATAATCGAGCTGGTTAATATTTATTTTCGATTTTATACGAATCTTATATCTGGCTTGGCCAATCTTGTATCTTGTTTCGTCTTTAGTACGATAATGAAAGTTTTACTGCAGGCAGGCGATGCTCTGTAGCTTCTTATAGGTGCTAACTTATTTTATTTTGCCATTTTTTAAATATTTTTTTCAAAATAGCAAGTAGTGGTATTTTAGCAATCAAGTAGTCCATTTGCATAATTACTTAAAAATATTGTCGTTCAGCCACATTCTTTAAATCGAATTTTTTCTAGATACTTATGACGCACTTTGTTTTATACCTAATGAGACAGCTTTCGCACAAATTGTTTCTGAAAGAATGTCAGGATTTAGCTTAATTAGCCTTAGCGTTCTTTTTATCGTTAATCCTTAGTTAATTGTCACTTTTTAACAAATAATTTTTACGAAATTGGCCATAAACGTTAGCAGTTAGAGTTTTTTTGGATCGGGGCATTCCAATATGTTGCTGATGTTTGTTCTTTTGCTGATCTTTTGCGAATAACATTCCCTTAATGAAAGGCAATATCAGGCATTTATTTCGAAACGTTCAACTTTGAAATCCCCATTTATAGATTGTCCTCAAACGTATAACATGTTTATTCACACTAACAGACAAGAAAATTAAACCACTGACTGAGAAGTTGGCAAAAGAAAACTAAAAATTAACTTCAGAATACAAACCATTAAACACATAGTTATCCTAACTCGGAATTGTTCAAATTACTACTAGAAAAAGTTAGTTTTCAGCTGGATGTTTTGGACTTTACATTTCAATTTACGATAATTATAATTTAATAGATACGAAAGATCAATTAGGAGAAAACTACCACAAGAATATTTAGAATAGAAGAGTAGAATGCGTAGAAAGTATAGGTAGGTAGTAGTAAAGTATAGAATAGTAGAAAGTATAAAATAGGTACCAAGAATAGGTAGAAAACAAATTGCTGCTACATTGTGTAAACTAGGAGACTTTCTACTGGTGAATGTGAAAAATGTGACAGGAAATTATACTTTTATTTGTGTAAAATGCAAGGGATATTTTCAAGTCAAGACAAATACAAAATTTCTTTTGATCCCCCTCTTTGAGGCATCAAAGGCTCATCTCAATGAGTGTAAGCTAAAATCGCCAGAAAAATCATTGGTCTGGGAAATGAAATTCTATGGTTGTATGCTCTGAACCATTCAAACTCTTATTCTCGGTTGAAATTTTCTGTTGTGGACAAATTTGGATATAATGATCAGTTGAAACATGCCAGTGATTTATAGACTACCATCAAAAATTACATGTAAAAAGCTGCATGCTTGAAAGAGACGCAGATTTTAGTAAAGTCATTTATCATCTTTTGCATTGTATAAATTGCAACGCCTGTCTGGCTGTCTGGGTGCTTTATAAATCGAGAATCACTGGACCGATTGGTTTATTCCCATGCATAGTCCGATTCGCTTAGCAAGAGTTTTTATTTTACCAGATTACTTTTTTTGCTCAAAAACTGTACATTTTTCTTCATACTCGATTATGCAGGCTGTTCCCAGCTAAACCGACATTATTAGTAACTTTCGTCTTAGCAAAGATGGTCCAGTGTTGAGGCAACAAACACTTTTATGTTCTGTATGGATTATGATGGTGAGACAGAAACATCAACAAATGTGGATAATGAGAACGACAGAAGAAAGAAACACAATGAGCAAGTTTTCCATATTGGTACATTCCAAAACCACTGCTTCTTGCTGCTATTTACATCTTCAATTAAAAGATCATGCCAACTTTTTACGAATGAGAAAATGAAGAGAAGGTTTATTTATGAAGTTGCATGAGCGAAACCCATTTTTTGGAATTCGTTCTAAAGTTTTCGGTCAACAGGCCTAGAGCATGAATGAAGAAGAGGAACACATGTTTAATCGTTGTTCCGGTATGTCAAGATTTTGACTGATTACCATTCTTAATGGTGGGTTTGTACAGGTGGTTAACAGTAGTTAAAGTAATTAAAGAGCAAACATTAAACAAAGATCGTACGATATTATGATTTATAACCCAAATAGCTTTTGTATTGTCAGATGGGGTTAACGGCTCAGCGGTCCGGGCTATTCGGCGCAGAAATTTTTGCAAATGAGAAATGCCCTGTTCCTATTTAAAAGCGCAAAGTCATTATTAAACAAATGGGTTAACGATGTGCCATGTGAAAGGAACTGCATGTACCTATTAAAAAACAAGTGATCTTTATCGAGTTCAGGAAAATTTCCATATAGTTTCAGCCCGTTTCCAGTGGGGCATCCGGCTTCAACACGTAGCCAATTTTATGCAACATGTCATTATTACACGGCGAAAAAACTAAAATTGAACAAGTTTTTGAGATATTTGCCTTACTTCTAAAAGTATTATATCAGATATTATAGAGTGTTTCAATGTTTCGTAAGGCATACTTGAATAATGTATAAAAATTAGTTTTCAACTCGGGTGCAATTATTGCAGTGATACCTTCCTCGGCATTAAATTTAAACTATTAACAGCTCTATATCAAAACTTGTTGTTTCCTTTGTATTAATTATCATTTAAGTTTCTTTTTTGCTTTTGCATCTCTTTCGATGCGGCTCTCAAGTACAGTTTGTTCACCAGTGGAATTTAACTGTTACCAAACTCTCGTCATTTTCTCATTGAACTTTATAAAAGCACGTCAAATTCATTGACTATTTAAATAAAAATATAGTTTTAAAGAAACTCTTTTTCGGCTTCATCGAGAAAATTGTGAAAATATCCTTGAGTGAAACGAAAAGCAAATGCAAAAAACAAAAAAAAACTCGACTGAACCTTAGCAAGAAAATCAGAAATAAGTGTTTTATTTTTAGCGTTAATTAGATTGATCAACAAATCTTTCGGGATTTAAGAATAATTTCAGATTGGACTGGATTATAAAAATGTTTCTGAAAGATAATTATATTCTAATAATAAAGCCTATATCTACTTTATGACAAAATTGCTACCTCAAAGTAGAAAATTATTTAAAATAATGCAATCATGAAAGAAATTGTAATTTTGAGGCAAAATTCGATATTTTGTAAATTCAAGAATACCAACATAACTATACAAATTTATATTTTGCTCTTATTTATTTATCTTTATTGATAAAAATCGACATTTAACACGAATCAATAATGGAACCTGGAAAGCGAAAGGCGAAAGGCGAAAGGCGAGACAATCTGATTTTAGCCGTTTGGATTGTCTTCAAATTAAATTTAAATTTGATGATTATACGAAATAAATCGAATTAACGATCCTCGATCTGCACAAATAAAATATGATCGGTATCAGTGAAAATATAAATTATAACTTAAATATTAATTAAATTAAGCGTATTTTGCAAACAAATGTAAGTTTGTAACCATTTTCAACAAAGCTTCAGTGGTTCTAAATGAACTCTAGATATTGATTACAGCCGATCGTCCGGTCTTGTAAAAAGTTAATTAGGGTTTAAGCTTTAGTGTTATGAAAGGTCTGCTCATAATCTACAAATGCCATGTATGCAGATGGGCGTTTTATCTCGAATCGTTTAGGGCTTCTGAGTTATTTTCTTGTCAGTCTGCAGCTTGGCTTATAGATCATTCCAGGATATAAATGTTTAATAAATAACACTTTAATCGATGAATTTTCATTTCTTAGAACAATTATTGGTTTCGTGTTGTTGTTTATGTCAGCGTTTTTTGTCGACTCATTTTTAACCTTTATATCGATTAATCTCAATTCTCTTTGCGTAATGTCGTTCTGATTCACTGTTCAGACTTTTGTCGGTTTATACAGATTTGTATTGGACCGGGAGATCCATATCACGTCAATTTGCTATTATTCAGAAAGTTATTAAACACTAGTTTTAATATATTGCATCTGAAAACGTTCAATAGTAAATGTAAATGCAAAGTGGGAAAAACTGAAAAGGAAATAGGTGTAGCGGTTACCAAAATACATTATTTGAGAGAATAAAAGAGAAAATTTTTCAAACTTATGATATTTTTCAAGCATAATGCAAAACTAAATTTAGTGTCCGATTAGTCAGAAAGCGAACTGAACGAGCCAATGACACACTTAACATTACCTATTTATTTGGATACAGACAAAACATCCGATAGATACGACGGTGACACTTCTTTGGCATCGTCTGCGACTCGTCCTTTGGTCGCATTCCTTCTCCAAGGAAGCGATAAAATAGCGGTTACGTATGCGTCTGGTGCCCGCGATGACGTAACGACGCGCCGGTCTATTTTTGGAGCGTCGAGGCGGACGTCGCCCAATGGCCTCAATGCGCTTTCAGCAAGACAAAGATCCTGTAATCTCCGAAAGAGGGGGGACATGCACGAAAATCGATGGGCCTTTAAGTTGAGGTTGCAAAAGAATGTTGAGGCATCGATATCAATCCAGTTTAGGACATTCCACTTTGAACGAAAACAGCCAATTTCAGATCCATTCAGTCTGGATAAGTGCAAGGAATATGAAAATATTGGCAGACGATTGCAAGAAAAGAATGCCCTAGACTAAAGGTCACGTGAAGACACGTTCACAAACAAGTTTACTGTTCGTGTAGTCTGGAAAATGGCAGGAAATATGAAGGTTGAGAAACTGTACTCCACCAGGACGTACACTTTTTCCTTAAACAGAAGCTGTTTGAACGTGGAGGAGTTTTATTACCGCAGTATTATAGGGGATAGTTGTAGTTTCCTCATTGGGTTTTTAACTTTTAATATTTGTACATTCTTTAATGGCACAATACGTGCAACCCTTAAATCTTTCGCCCGGTGGTAACGTTAAATTGCTATTGCTTTTTGTACATGAAATATCGAGATCTTCAATTTGGCTCTCTAACTTGTTTTCTTCGTTTAACTTTTGAGTAAAGTTAAGTTCATTTTACAGGCGAATCAAAACTAATGAACATTCGACCTCATAAATGTCACAAAATCATAATCAGTCTGCACAGCTTAATTAAACTGGAAAGGATAATCAGAGGAAAAATTAAGAAAAATAATCTTTCTTTAAAATTTGTGATTCTCGCATTCTTACCTTACGCAGGATGCAGCTGCCTGAAACAGAAAACATAATTTATCTTAAAAAGATTTTTGGCTCTTTACAAAAACGAACTAAATAAAATTTTGAAGTACAGAGGAGCAATGAGAAGGCTAAATTTAAAACATAGTTTTCTTGCGTCTGATGTTGCATAAGCAAACTTTTTATGAACCACCGCAAAAACAGCACACAGATCTGTTGGTTGAACTGAATTTTTTCAATATGAATACTCAAAGTCAATTATTATACATGCATTTTTAATACCCTAACTTGCCCAATGATGCCAGGCATAGTTGTACGATGGGATGTCGTTTTTTCAAGTTCTTCTTTTGGCCCATAATTTGAGCAGATCAATTATTTTTCCAATGGACATTTTCGTAACTTCAATATTTAGTTTCATTCCTGTTGGTTAATGGCCTATTACTTGAATATCAAATGTTGAAATGTTTTGCCAACGTTTCTGTTTCATTCTTTATGCGAGAATCTACCCAGGCGCAATTTATGTGCAAGTTAATCTGACGAATAGCACTTTGGTAAGTTGTGGCACAGTTCGAGCAATGCACGGAATTACCGGGAACGAAACTCAGCAGCACATTCAGCACTTTGCAATTATGCATAGTAGTAAAACAAAGCCTAGCCTGACGAACCATTGTCGAGAAAATGATTGAAATTCGGTTTCTAGAAGACATGTTTTTCGCGCAGCGTATGCAGCAGGTTGAAATATTGATATGATTTTATCTTCAATTGGATTTTTACTTTCTCCCCTTTTCTAGATTTTTTAAAATAAATAAATTGATGTCTAAATATTTTAATTTCTTTTTATAAGCAAAACTATTATAAACTTGCTTATACACTACTAACTTTAACGGTTCTTATAAAAAATAGCAATTAAGTAAGATTCGAAGAACACGGTATGTCATTATCTCAA
Organism: Dendroctonus valens; assembly: GCA_024550625.1. Classification (NCBI taxonomy): domain Eukaryota; kingdom Metazoa; phylum Arthropoda; class Insecta; order Coleoptera; family Curculionidae; genus Dendroctonus; species Dendroctonus valens. The sequence goes on along the minus strand of JAJTJO010000017.1, from coordinate 905,616 downwards.
AGATTATGTTGACTAAAGAAAAAATCTGTCAGTAGCTAAAATTACTGTGTTGGCTTTAATGTATGTTAAAAATTGATTTGCAAAAGAAATGAAAAGAGTAAGTATAGATATTTAAATTTTTAATTAAAAAAAATTAATTTTTCAAATAAGTTGGAAAACATGGAAAAATAGTGTTATAAAATAAAAAAAAACAGTTTATTGGGAAGATAATGAAACAAAATATTAGCCAGAGCTTAAACTGGTAATTTACTAATAATTATACTAATATTGGCTTAATAAGTTACTCATTTAAGTTCATTAATTAAAAAAACAATATTACGAAAATGCTCAAAATATTTTCCCTCAAGTTCAATAGATTTTTCGGTGAGATTCCTCATGGATTCGCTTACTAGTCAAAAAATACCAAGTATATTCCGTAATTGCTTAAACTCCATAAAAACTATTACTCCGAAATTTCATTAAAACATCATTATTTTCACTAAGATATTCACTGTTGCTTTAACCCAATCTTTATGTTCATAGATGAATGCTTTATTCAGCTTTTATCTGTACTGTTTGAGATGTACCAAATTCATCTTCTCCTGACTGACTACCGCTAGTATGATAATTTGTGCCCTATTCTTTGTGCAAATTTGTTTTTAAAGTTTTACTTCTCATATTGATTTCGTTTATTAATTTCGCCTCCTTTCAAACTTCGGTTTCTTGGCACGTAGTACGTGTAATCGAATACTGAAATCAGGAAATCAGGAAGAGAAAATAAGGAAAGATCAAATTTTCATCGAAATTTAAGAATTAAAACAGTAAAATTTAATGCAAATACGATGAGAATTAAAAGATATAAAAGTTACACAAACAGTTCTGTAACTTTAACACACAAAAGGGGCAATCAGCGATAAATGATCACACAAGTGATTGTAAGATCACTAACCCAAACCCAGATTGTGAGATAAGCAGTCAGCAGCTCTAACGAAAACATAATTAATTGTTAGTTGCGAATTTCCGACTTAACCTGGCTAAGTACTGTTATTATGGAGATTAACTGTTATTAGAAGCTGCACAAAAATGTATAATTTGCAAGTTTGAAACTATGTATTGACACATTAAATTAAAAATATGTGACTAATTTACTGTGTGCTTGTTTTACATTCTGCTTATTTATCAAGTTGAAAATAAAACCTGTAAATGATTATTAATCCTCAAGCTAGTTTGGCATAGTGAGATCCTACTCTCAAGATCTCAACTAAAACATTGCAATTTTGTGCTTGAATGTGATTTTTCTAATTGAGTAGAAATGTGTTTTTTTCTAACCAGAACAAAACACAATGTCTTGGCAATTCTACAGATCATGCAATCATCATCCAGAAAAATATTACAAAACAAATGTATCAAGTTAACATTCAGTACAACGTTCCGGTCATTGCCAACCACATGAATCATTTGTATGGTTTAAAAACAGTTATCAATCGGTTTGAAAAAGAAAACAAAAAACAAAAACGCCTGCCGGAAATGTAATTTTTCCCTTCAACCTCCAACAACCAAGCATGCATACAGTGCCCTTTCTTTAGCCAGCTTATCTGCCAGACGATAACCGACATATCGGTATTTACCGGTGATTATTAAAAGCCGCTTTATGTCGCACTCACACTGATAACTTTAAATGTGCCTTGGTGTGGGAGAATGTGAAATCGTACTTCACTGTTCAGTCATGCTCTAGTGAACCCAGTTTTTATTATATTTTCTCGCTTGTCTTCAATTATTTTCACAAAAACCTTATTCTCTGGTCTCTTGGAACATCTATTTTCAATGATTTCTCCCTGGCAAAATAAGAAGAAACATCGCCTTTAAAAATGTGGGCTTGGGATCTCGATGAAACTTTGGTCTACAAAGCTGTACTTCTATAACTTATTTATATGCATAGTTTTATTCAAATGCTTGCGATAAATTGAGCCTCCTTGTATGTTATCATCAAGCAAAATTACATGCTGATTCATCGGCATTCACTACAATAAATTTATAATAAACGTGTCGTTTCGTTAATTAATTATAATTACTTATTGACGCGTGGTGGAAAATGCAATAGGCAATAAATAAAGGAAAATGTATCGAAACTATTAATAAACATGATTTTTACTACTGATCTGAGGTAGATTGACAGTAATTTACCTATCTGATGTCACCCACCCACAATATTTTGTTGTTTTGATGGTGAATAAATATGGTTCGAAAGCTATAAAATCAATAATATTCATGATTAATTGCGACCCCATAATTTATATGACTGTTTCAGTGGTTAAAAATTACAATTTTTGGTAAACCTTAGACCATTTCCATTTAAAACTTATTGGAGTTTGGCGTCGTGTTACTTTGCTTTATTTATCAATGAGAAAGTAAAATTATGTGTCATATTTACCAAACTTGCATTATTTATTTCGGCTCTCCAAAAATGCGGGCGGCTCTAAACAATTTCATAATTAGCTTACCTTTCAGTTATTTTAAGACATAAAATATGAAAGTAACGAGACTAACACCCACATCGATAATTTTAGAAACAATATCCTTGGTTTCTTGCTTTGTTTTGCAATGAAAATGTTTTTAGAACACTTCTTAGGAATCCAATTTATGTGTGTACGTAGTATTGGCGGAAAACGGAACATGTTTAATAATAGTTGAATAGCGAAGAATAGAAGTGGGCTACTGAAGTTATTATTCACTTTCACAAGAAATTTTTTATTGCAATTTTATTTTTCTTTGTTTAGCTGGTATCATTTAAGCTGTTGTTTATTCAATGAATTAATTCGTTTTAATATTATTGACAAAAGAGAAAAATATCTGGAGAAACTTTACACATTAATCATGAAATAAGACATCGGTATAGAAGTTATTTGAGTCAAAGTTAAAATATATACACATGAATGAGGACTTCTGTCTGTTGCCGGAGTTTTTTTGTTATTTATTAGTATTTCATTCCTTATCTATTCATATGAAAGATTCAACATTAGTTTGCTGGAGACTGCCGGTTTTGACACAATTCGTGAGTTGGAAACAAGCGAATATTCCGTGATTCAATTTGCAGTCCCTTTTATTTCAGTGTGAATTAATTAAATCGATTTCGGATAATTCCTCTATATGTTGGCGCCGTTATCCAATCTGCATGAGAGAAGAACAAAAAAACAGGCAAAAGCCTAGATTCGTTAAATTGTAAACAGTTTTTTTTAATTCAACAACTAAACTAAATGGGACAGAATACTCTTCAATTTAACTATCGATGTATTCAACACACAGAGAGAAATAAGGGCGAAAATAAGAACAGCTAAGGAAAAAGAGAAACTGGAAAAATGTGTAGAAATCGAAGAATGCCAAGCCAAATTTGATAGCTTTAATCTGCACAAGAAGCTAAGGGAAATGACGGGATCAGTTAATAATAAATAAAGAAGAAGAATTAATGTACTTAAGAATAACCAAGGCCGAGTTATAGTAAAGAAGTCGGAAATTAAGCAAACCTGGGAAGAGTACATTAAACAACTGTTTGATGACGTTAGAATGGTGCCACCCAATATTGATAAAACAGATGGTCCCCCAATCGTAGAAGGAGAAGTACCGACAGCTCTGAAAAATGCTAAAGATCAAAAGGCTTTAGGTCCCGATGGAGTTCTGGCTGAGATATTAAAGTTCATCGAGGGGAAGAATCTAGGGTGGCTTACAAGAGTGTTCAATGTGATCTATGATACGGGGCTCATACCCACGGAATGGCTGAAATCTGAATTTGTTACCCTTCCCAAAAAGCCTAGTGCTAGGAAATGTAGCGAGTTTCGTACAATAAGCTTGATGAGCCATCTACTGAAGATATTCCTGAAGACAATTCACAGTAGAATATTTAAACTGAACTGAACTGAGAATATTTAAACCATTTTGAGGAATTTTTAAATTCTCTATTAAACATGTAAATAAGGACGCAAAATTATATAGATATGGAATTATTAAACTAAGCAATGCAAAGAAGAATTACACGAGGAGAAACCCGCTTATGAATGTAGAGAGCTTTAAAGCCCTCAACAGGGGTGTGGTAAATAATGAATGTATTGTTTTCAAAATACTATCTTAACTCATGCAGCCTTCCATCCAGTTTTCTATAGAATTTCAGCTCATATAAACCCTTATATGGAAATTTAATTATATTATTGTTGCGTTATTCACTACTAAATTGGAAACGACAATGTAGATAAAATTATTCTGGAAAATGACACATACTTGCTGATTATTCATAGGTTTATTTCCTTTAAAAAATGTCTGCGCCTTGATCTCCAGATCTTATTATATGGTTTAATCCAAAAAAATTCCTGGGTTTCAGTCAATTTTATTGTTTATTATTTAAAATGTCACAAATACGTTTCGGTGTCTTTCTCCACCATCATCAGTTTGTCTAAAATACACATTCACAGTCATCATTAATTTTTAAAAAAATCTATCAAAATTCACATACTAAAATACAAATTACAGACATATTAAAAAGTATATTAAAAACAATAGGTTTTCAGGTGATGAGTCAGGACAATCATATCTGGCAAAAAACTAGAATCTATTGTTCAGAGATTCAAATTTAACTTACGTGTAAGGCTATTTCTACCTTCACATTTGACTGGCTATTGAAATCCATATTTTTGATTGAAATCCATAGTTCGATATCGAGCGAGAGAATAACACAGTGCATAAGAAATAATTGGTCTGAAATAAAGGAACACACATCACTACCCGAAAATGAATTTATTGGGGCGGTAGAGCTGTGCCTTAAGTCCAATTACTTCCAGTACGAGGGCAATTTCTATTCACAAATATATGGAGTAGCTATGGGGTCTCCCATAGCTGCAACAATTGCAAACCTTGTAATGGAAAGTCTGGAAGAAAAAGTAATACTGGATTTGAATTTTAAGTGTGGATTTTTTAAAAGATACGTGTATACACGTATGTGCATGCATAATGTGCCTGCCAAACCAAAAAGCTCAATACACACTAGATAAGTTTAATGCATTCCATGAGACCATTAAATTCACCATTGAGGAAGACAAAAACAAATCATTAAACTTTTTGGATATGACGGTTATATATGACGGTAATGGAGAAATAAAAACAAACTGGTACACAAAGGATGTATGGTCTGGTAGATACTTGAATTACCAATCATATGCACCTCTACAATATAAAAAAAGTGTTGTAACAGCTCTTACTGATAGAGCGATTAAATTGGCACATTATGAGTATAGAACAAAGAATCTTGAAAAAATAAAAAAGATACTAATAATGAACAACTATCCCAAATCATTCTTCGAACCAATTATAAAACGAAGAATAAATAAAATCTACAATTCAAATAAATGAAACAACATAAATAATATCAATAAGAAAAAAAAAGGTGAGATCAAGTATGTATCATTACCATATATTCCAGAAATCAACACGAAAATAAAAAATATTTTAAAACCACATAATATTACTATAGCGGAAAAAACTAAAAACAACTTAGCAAAGGAATGTTTCACAAAATTTAAACCTAAAAGTGATAAGTTAAACACACCTAATGTAATATACAAGATTGACTGTTTGAACTGTGACAACACATACATAGGTCAAACAGAACAATATTTAAAGAGAAGAATATACGAACATAAATATAGCTTAAGAAAGGTTAACGAAAATGGAACAGAATTAGCTGTTATGCATAGTCAAATGTGAAGGTAGAAACAGCCTTACACGTAAGTTAAATTTAAATCTCTAAACAATAGATTCTAGTCTTTTTCCAGACATGATTGTCCTGACTCATCTCTTGAAAACCTATTGTTTTTAATATACTTTTTAATATGTGTGTAATTTGTATTTTAGTATGTGAATTTTGATTTTTTTAAAAACTAATTATGACTGTGAATGTGTATTTTAGACAAACTGATGATGGTGGAGAAAGACACCGAAACGTATTTGTGACATTTTAAATAATAAACAATAAAATTGACTGAAACCCAGGAATTTTTTTGGATTAAATTGAAATACAGTCAGGAAAATATACACAGTAATTATATGGTTTATAAAATTTAATCAATATGCAATATGGTCAACAAGACATTTTATAGAATGGTTTATTAATTATTTTGAAACACCGAAATGATAAAAAAAAACGTTAGATAAGCTGCACTTTTTCTTTGGTTTGTTTCTTATTGAAATATTATTGTTGCAGCTGCCATTGCCATCGCTCACCTGCCGAAAGAGCTCAGAGGGACCGCTTTTACGGGCTCGTGCTGTGCAGCAGAATTTAAAACCGGAACTTGTAAATTTAAAGGTGAGTTTAAAAGCAAAAGATCGATACGATACTAATATCAAATCGTTACCCAAAGAAGATCGATCCATATAGAAATAATTGTGTCATTTAAAACAACGTGTCGGTCAGCAGTCGTACAAATTGTACAAATATAATTAAAAATCAAAGGGCGATTGAAGATAAAAGGGTTTGGATAAAGTGAAAACGCGTTGAAAAGCCTTGGACAATTTGAAGGTAAATTTTAAATAGATCTTGACAATTTGCAAAATAATGCAGAAAACTATATGAAATGCATACAAAAAATTTAGTCAGCTATAATAAAGGAAAACGAGCCATATTTGCTACAAATCGATAATAAGATAATTTTTTTATTAAATTTGATTAAATAAGGAATGTGTTTTAGCAACGATTAAATGTATCAATAGGCATCGAATCATGGCGATATTCTGGTTTTAAATGTATAAAAAAGAAGAATAATTTTATAATCAAATCAAACGGAAAAAGTCGAATTGAGAAAGGAATGTAAAAAACTTAAACTTTAAAGATAGGAGAAAAGATCGAATGATAATAAGAAAATTATAACAATCCAGTTCTTGAAAAAACATCAGAGAAAGGAAACTCGATAAATCGAACCAAAGAGAAGTTTGCCATCGCTTCATAATAATTTTAATAGTCTAGAATTATTCGATTATTATAGAGTGATGAATCACTAAAAAAAAATTTTTAGAAAAAAGAGCAATTTACAAAAGAAATAAAGTAATTATTTTAAAGGAGGAATAAAACATAGAGTTTCAATCAGTGGCAAATGGCCTTTCAGAGTGAATGATAATGATTAGCTATTTGCAGTTATAAACGTGAATTATGATGCATGTTATTATTATGAACTATTCAAGAAGCTTCCATATAAGAAAGCTCCAAAACAGCTTTCTTATATCAGCTGAAAAAGTTGTTATATAAAAACCATAAAACCTATTGTTAAGAAGACAGAAACAGCTACAGAAAATAAACTGCAACTAAAATCTCAACACAGAAGTAAATGGGGTGCAACGACAGAAACCAACCGGGCACCAAAATGGTCCCGGAAGTGGACAGAAGTTATTAAATTTAGAAAATTACATGTTGAAAAAAACGGCTGTTTTGACAATAACGATAACAATCAAAATGCAAAGCCAAGCAAGAAATTGTCAGTGAAACGCATGAAAACTTTTGTCCATGTTTTCCATTTACCTACTATAATATTGTCATTTATTCAGGCTGTAATCATCGCTGAAACTATCAGCTTGTATTCATTTCTGTAAATTATTTACTATTTAGTAACTGAACGGTCTTGTTAATATTAAGTATGAAGTATTTTTCTTTCTTCTGGGTTTACATTTTCAATTGAATTTTTTAGGGGTTTCCATATAAACTCGCTTTATTGGAATAATTTGTACCCCTTTATACGGATACGAAAAAATTGGTAACTAACTAATTCATGAACTGATTTGTTTGGTTTGCTAAATTTGAGTTATTTATTTCCCTAGTGTTTCATATGCTTTGTTACTGCATATTTTAACTATGACAAGAAAAGAAAAAAAACTATTTTATACTGACGAATCGTGACCAAAATATTTAATATAATAATTTGTATTCCAGGCAATAAATTTTACCCAAATTTCCATTTCCCTTTGCCGATAAGGAAAGCCGTAAAAATGACAAAATTGACCTTTGAACTGTGTCCTCGCCAAATAGACATTTTATTGTGCCGTGTTTATCCTACCCAAACATAAATTAAACTAAGTAGATAAGGAGCAGTTCTCAAAGTTTAATTGCAGCGCTCCATGCCTGAGCTAGTTAGATATAGTTTTAATTAACTAGGCAACGTTATTACCTTAGAATTAGCGGATGTAAGAGGGACTTTCTAACAAAATAATAATAATGCTTGAGATTATAAGGTCCGGTTTATAACTTGTATGTGATTCAAGGGAATTAAACTCGAGTTTATCGTTTTAGAATGGGTATTTATTTAAGGTTTACGCAGGCTACTATCAAAATGAATACTTTGTCTTATTTCAATATATTATCTTTATTAACCACGGTTTGCTAAGAGACAAAATGGAAGTAAAAAATGTTTCAATTAAAGTGGTATTATGCTTTGAAGATTTAGTTTAGCTTTGTATATGCGAAGATGCTTAGATTTTGTGCGCTTTGTTTTTACTGCTTTTACTGCAACTTTGTGCAATTTTACATTGACTTGCAACATATTTTTTCTCTTCAAATAATGCAGCCAAGTCGGGAAAAGTGAGCACATAAGACGAATCAATCGAATAAATCAAAGAAAGTTGCACAAACCGATTGAAATGAATCAGCCAACCCAAATTTAATACGGTATTCCCATCTAAATCCCAAAGAGGAATACCATGACGCATAACACGAACGAGGAAGCGCACGCCAAAGATACCAAACTTGGGAATGGTATGTTCTAATCATTATTCTAGTAAAACTAGACCGTATTTGGCAAATCTGAGTTATAAATTAATCGAATGGATTGTCAATCGAAACTGATTTGGTGATATTTGTTCAGAATGGAATGCTTCCTAGGAAATGTATGGTTTTGTTTATAAACGTACGGAAGGCCGCACAATGGCCTGTCCTGTCAATGAATTCTAGTATACCAATTTAGGTAGCAAGCAATAAACGCTCATACCTGCGATGATTTTGGCAACGGATTTGCCTTATGATTCAATGAGGAAACATTTTTGTTCCTAATTGGTATTGGACAAAAAACTACTGCACTTTTTAAAATTTTTGGTAAACTTTTACTAACTCTGAAATCAAACAACTTGTAATATAAATTTTGTTCGTACTGTTTTATGTTTCCTGGCATTATTTGAGTTTTAATCCAAACGGGAAAAAGAAGTTAAAGGACCGGAAAATACTACACTACACCTTCACAGCTTTTTTGCTCGGATTATTAATTATTCAGAACGTTTATATGATGTGGAGGTTTGAAGTGCTCCTATTTGATCTCCCGCTGTAAATTGCATATCGGAATGCGACTTCATTTATCATATTTCATTTTCACATTGCACCCATAAATCAAACCAAAATCTTGGTTCAACATAATACAAATTACCTCGAACGGTTATGGAATTTGGTTTCACACCATAAAAATTACATTTTAAAATATTGTAGCAGTTTTTCATATTCGCGCCATCAAGGTTGATTCTGCTCCACATTCTCATGAGGGTTTCTTAAACCTTTGTTCTGTAGGGACATTCGGTAATTAATCGATTAATGGATACGAGTAGTAGTAAACATCTTTATTTCTAAAAAAGGCTATCGACCTATCGGTCTTTCTGCCCTTGTTTAATACATGTAGTCTTAATCTAAATAAAAAACAAATATGAAAATTCTCTTATTCTAGGTTAATAATATTATTAAATAAAATTCTAATGACAAGAAAAAATTATTTTATTGTCCACTAGTCAGTTGCGTTTGTAAGTGTTCGAGTAGCGTTGATGTAGGGAAACGGAAGCGGGATTGTCTGGTTGGTCTTGTGAGACAAAGGGGATTCAGTATGGTCCAGTTTTAGGGGTTGTTTGTCCATTTTTCTGCAGATGTATGAGTCTTCCGAAATCTTGTCATGTTTGTGCGTTCGTATAGTAGTTGGGTGGGGGGGTTGTGTAGTGGGTTTTGGGGGTGTCTTATTCGTGTTATTAGTCTTAGTGCAATTTGTTCTGTTGTTTGTATATAACGTTTTGTCCTTTCTGTTCCGTTGGTCATGAGTATATGTCCAAAGTCTAGCAAGGGTCTACAAATAGCTTTATATATTTTGGTGGCTGTGTTTGTGCTAATTCCTCTGTCTTTGTAGGTTAGTGATCGGAAGTGTTTTGTTCTCTTTATTGTTTCTGCCTTGATGTTTCGTATGTGTTTAGAGAATTTAAGTTTGTGGTCAATTGTGATTCCAAGGTATTTTACGTCGTTTTTTGGTTGTGTCGTTTGGCCGTCTGCAGTTATTGTAGGGGAGTCAGCGTTGAGTCTGTGGTTTGTGAGCAGAAGTTGGTTTTTTGACGCGTTTGGTGTTAGTCTCCATTTATAGAACCATGTCATTGTGTTGTTTGTTAGTGTTTGGAGTCTTTGAGCTGCTCTCTCAGGTTGTCATGTACAATAGTGTCGTGTCGTCTGCGTATTGTAATATGTATGCCGATCTGTCGATTTATTTTGTCTGGTAAGTTGTAATTGTATATGTCATGGCAGTATATATTGTAGATAAACGGTGAGAGCGGGGATCCTTGAGGGAGCCCTTGTTCAGGGGAAAAAGAAAATGACAGTGTTTTGTCAATTCGTACTTGTAGTTGTCTGTTTTCTAGTAAGTTCTTTATGGTGTGTAGTAGATATGTTGGTGTGTGTAGTTTGTATAGTTTGTATAGTAAGCCTCTATGCCAGACACTATCAAAAGCCTTGTTAATGTCCATAAACAGGCAAGCTGTCTTTCTGTCAGTTAGGTGGGTAGTTTGTATATTGTTGGCCAAAATAAAGAGCGGATGAACAGTCGAGTGATGCTGTTTGAAACCAAATTGGTAGGTAGGTATATATTTTCCAATCACTTTTTCAAGCCGCTGCTTTATTATGTATTCAAAAATTTTGCTTAGTACTGGAAGTAGTGTAATTGGTCTGTAGTTGCTCGGTTGTGTATTGTCTAGTCCATTTTTGGTATTTCGCGCCATCAAGGTTGATTCTGCTCCACATTCTCATGAGGGTTTCTTAAACCTTTGTTCTGTAGGGACATTCGGTAATTAATCGATTATGGATACGAAACTAATATTAAATCAAATTTAAGAAAATATTATGTAGCACCTGATTTAAATAGACATAACATCATGGCATATAAATCCAAATCTTCGGCACATTCAGATAAAAAAAAGGTTGCTCTTATCCCATCTAGTGTGGTAGAGAAATGTACTTTTTAAGCTGGTCTAGCAATGGTAGAAAAACAAGATACAGTTTGCAGAATAAATGGGTTGAAAGAATTAAAAAACAATCCGCACTAAATAAACCGGAACCTGTCTCCTATATATAGAAGAATATAATTTTTTTTCTTTGTTTTGTAGATTGAAATTTAACTAAAATCCAAATTAAATTTTGCAATCTAAAGCAAGAGTATTCTGGAAATCATTTCTAAATGAAAGAAAATATCCAAAACAATCCCTTAGCTTAATACAGATAGTTTATAGATAAATGAACTTGCATGTTACGAAAAATTAACTCAAACCATTCGTCCTGCTTCAAAGTGAACTAGAATAACACTTCTAGAAACAATCCTCTTATGATTTTCTTTGTCAGATTCTTGTTTTATATGTTTTTTTATAACTTTAATTTTTATAGCTTTAAACAATATATACAAAAAATTAAAGATGAAAAAAGCGCGCTTGTTTCGGCGCTTGGCTCAAATTAATGTGCCAAAAATAATTAATTTCGAAATTTCAGCTGAGTTGAGTTGAGTTTAACTCAACTACATGTAACTCTCCAATTATATACATATGTCTTCTAGTTTCTCACAAAATATATGTTTAATCTTCCTTCTCGAACGATAAGGTTCTAAAGAAGAGATTGAAGACAAAATTGGAAAAACCTGAAATATTGCGGCTGAAAATTGCATTCTCCTGATTTCAAAAGAGAGCAGTTGTGGGACAATAATGACAACGTCACTGTTTAATTATTTACAGACGTTTCGACGTTTATTGAGGTCTTCTTCAGGAACAATCACACCAATCAATGACAAAACAACGAACCACAGTTACTCAATTTGAGAGGGAAACATCTTCCTCAAATTATGTGTGAACGTTATGTCTAAAAAAATTAATTCAAGTGAATGCATCTTCAGGGCAAGGCACTAATTATCTTTCATCTTATTTTATTCTGCAGTACAGAACGAACCGGACTAATGCTGGGACTTGTATCCAACCAGTGATAGTTCTGTCGCGGAATGAAGGAATATAGATATTTGTCCTCATTTTGTTTTTTTTTAATTCTTTTTTTTTCGCTTTTCTCACCTTCTTTTTCCTTAAAATCCGCAGGAGCGATCATTCTTCTCCATATTTATTCACTAAAGGTGGTTTTCAAGAATGGTTAACGATGTTATTTGGCACATTTCTTTTAAGCTTCACGATTGGGACGCAAAACTATGCAAAACGAAATTCTCCGGAATATGAAAAAAAATTGTCGATTTCCTGCCTTAAATTACACTTGTGTGACAATGTAAAGCAGTCGTTTTCTATGCATATAAAATACTCGATTCATGTTTTATTGTTTTTTTTTATAAAGAAATTTTGTTTTTTAAGGTGTTCTGCTCATCGCTTAAGATGCTAAAGTATAAGCTTCCAAAAAGTCTAAGTAATGTCGAAAGTTTCCGAATTGAAACAAAATAGGAGGTGTTCTGATGGCCAGTGTTCTACATTGGATGCAAATATTCAAGGTTTCATCTCCTTCCTCCCGGTCTGCTTAAAATTGGTGTTATGAAACGACCTGCAGTATGTCCATAATAACCCACTTGAAATTTTCTAAAATAAATTGAAAGAAACCCACCCGACAACGCAAAGCAGCGTTTCTGCGTGCATAGAAGAACTTGAACTACAGAATTACGATTTAGATTCGTAAAATTTTCTCGATTTTATTCTGGATTTAAACCAAAATCTCACAAGTTCTGGAGACCGCTTTTGCCCAAGAAATTAACTTACTTATGAGTTTATCTCTAACTTAAATAAATCCCCTGGTCTAGATTTCTTCTGGACTCAACTACAAAAGTTATCTGAAATCGGAAAAATTGCTGATAATTTCCAAGAGCAGATTAGCAGAACGTCGCTTTTCTTAAACAGCCTGCCTGTTTTAACTCTTGAAGTTAAACGTGAATCAATTTTTCGAAAGAGAAAGCGTCATTTATTATGGAAAGTTACTAATCATGCCACATGAACGCCACTTCGATAGTTTCATCGTCAATATTGATATTTTCTTTTAAAATTGAAGAAAACTGTGTTCTGGTCTAGCTCTGGTTCATTTCTCACCTTCTGCCAGCGACATGTTTTTGCATGTTCTGGGTTTTTTCCTTCAGATCTTTCATAATTAGATGCTTTCCGTGTTTTCTTTTCAGTTCACTTCGCTCTTATTGAACTCGACCCGTATAATGAAAAGGCCGAAAGCGTCGTTTTGCTCTCCTGCAAATTCCATTCCGTATGTGGCAACCCAGCATCCAAGTTGCAGGTTTCCCCTCACCGCCCCGTCAGCTGACCCGATCCGATCAGCTGCAAGCCGCATTCCTTCGGCCCACGGTCTCTTCTTGTTTTTGTTTTGACCACTTCGCCGCATTACATTGTTCCCATCATTACGCTATTCCTTTTTGTTGCTCTACTCTTACGTCCTTGTTTACTTTTGACTGCTTATTCTCGTCAAATCTGGCTAATAATTCTGATCATCAACCTACCGTCACCACACACAGAAGTTCACTCATATGTTGATCATATAAAGCTTCTTTTCATATATGGATTGATGATGATAAACATCCACAGTTAAAAGCTCCATGTAAACCTGCAAGTTCACACATCTTTCACCTCTTTATTGCTATCTTTTTAAGTCTTATCAAGCTTGCAACTTTTAGATGAACGTTTATGTTTCTGAACTTCATAACTCCAAAAATGTCTCTCTTGTAATCCGGACTTGATGTGAAATGAGTATAATTTTTTTTTCAAAATCTTTTTTTTGGATATTTCGTGATGCATTCAATGCTGTGAGCAGTCGATGAAAGCCTTTTAAATTTCTTGAACTAACCGGGAGGAAGCGACTGTTAAACCTCCCATTTGCTTAGTTGAATGTATCCCAAATATGTTCATAAAATATATTTATTCAGCGAGTTTAAAGTAATTGCATAATTATAATGACACGTTTCTGCCACTGAAAGAATGGAAATGAAATGCATTAGTTTAATTGTGCATCGGGTTATTAGTTCAGGCGTATTAGGTATGTGAGTGTCATTTAGAGATCGTCATTACGCATTATGCTTCTGATCGGTCTCCCCATTAAGTACATGAAGTCATTAAATAATTAAGATCTTTAACATTGATAGTAAGTACCTTATTTTAATGAAGGTTCATTGCCACTTACAGTGTAGTTGTCTGTTCTGCATTTTTCCGCTTATTCTCACTTTTACGAAATGTTTTATTTCGTATTTGCTACAAGCTGAACAACTGATGTCCCAATAAAAATAACACTTCAAAGAATAAACCGCTTTAGTTGTGCAGCTTTACTTTATGAAAAGTGCATTCTAAAATGAATAAAAATCATAATAATGGCATAAGGTCATACAAATGTTTTTTCAGAGAACATCGATAACGATCTAGATGCGCCTTCGTCGTTATGAATATGACTTCGCGGTATTTTGTAATTCCCGTTTTATGCAAAATGGTAATCACGTACTTTGAATGCTTCACCGTCCTACATTGCAAATTATTCAAATTGTTTGTTGTCTTATTGTGGCAAACATTCAAATCAAGTAACCCCTCCTCCTACTAGTCGGTTTTTAATTTGGAATTAATAAAATGTTTGAAAAAAGACAATTAAAAAGAAAAAAATTACTTCTGAACACTGTAATCATAGATTTAAATAAATATACTGTGTTCTTTTCTTTTTATTATTTGATGGCTTTATTCCAGCGTTTTATTCACATGCTGCAAATGTATGTTGTTTGCATGTTTGCATGGATGGATACACTAACGTGAAAAATATTAATTTAAAGTTTCTCAATTAAATCCATTCTCAATTAAATCTAAAATAAATTTTTGTTCAGTTCTACACACAAATTAGTTAATTTTCCTAAAAATCTGAGTGTTACGTAAACTTATGTACTACATACTTTAAATTTAGCTAATATTTTAACTTCTTTTCGCTTCCAAATGGCATTTTTAACATCACTTGATACGAGAATTGTTTTGCTCGACTTATTGACGTAGATGCTCAAAAATCAAGAGCATTTTTAGCTATTTCAAAAGTTTTCAAGAATCGCTTTTTGTTTAAGTGCTTGACATGTGCTTTAGCACCAACCCAGGTGAGGAGGAAATAAGGAATAAAATTGTTTTTTATGACTCCAAAGATACTTTTCTGTTGGTTCTTATTACCCATTGTTATTATGAAGTGAATAAGTAAGTTGAAGATTTTTGGGATTGGTTTTTGGTGGCCCTTAGAAAAAGCTTCGAAAATTAAGATTATTTCGTTCTCAACATGCAGCCCTGACAACGTCTCCCGAACTTTGTAGAAGGAATTTGAACTTTGCTTGATGCAAAATCAGGAATTTGATTCTGAAGTTCATAAAGATTTAATCATACATAAGAAGCTTAGGAAGAACAGTTTAGGTCAAAATTCATTAATGGAAACCGAAAAGGAACTACAAGTACTGTTTTCGACTATTTAAATGAATTTGCACAATATGTTAATTGGAGCCACTTCAATAATGAGATTTGTCCAATTTTTTTAAAGTATTTACAAAAAGCGAGGATAGTCATTAAACTCTAAAATAATGCGAGTGCAATGACACCTCTTTTAAATTAAAAAGTTTTAGTTCACAGCAATCTAAAAGACCAATTTTTCAATTTTTTTGTAGTCTTTATTTTTACACTCAATCTAAGAAGTCAAAAGTTTTTTTTTTTGTTTTCTAACAGTTTTGTAAAGGTTTCCATTAATGGGGCACCGACATACATGTTGTTAAAAATTTAGACTAGAACAAATTCGATTTTTTTCCCACTCTTTTGATTTACATGAAATTGCAAAATATGTTGATTGGAGCCACTCCCATATTGACGTCCATTTTTTGAAAAATTTGTTTGAGCATACAGAGTTTCTACAGAAAGCTGAGGATAATCGGTAAGGTCTAGAATCATTAAGAAATAATTATGGGAGCTCAATAATACCTCTATTAAATTAAGAATTTCTAGTTCATCAAAAAGTTCTATTTCTGATTTTTTTGTAGCATTTATCTTTAAACTTAATTTAAGATGTCACATGTTTCAAAATTTGAAACATGTTTTTTTTTCGATTATAAATTAATCAATAAAGTGAAAAATAGAACACACAACACAAAACCTTTGAGTTGAGCCTTCATAAACTGTTTAATTTATATAAAAAAATATTCTCACTAAAATCTGTTTTTTGTTGCAATAAACAAAAATATCACAAAATTATAACGCGTAAATTTTTCAGCTTGATTAAATATCGTCATTATGTCATTAAAAGAGTTGATTTTATTTAGTAGAGCTTTAAATAATTCTTTACTGGGATTCTGAGACCACTCAACATTAGAAGTCAAACTAAAAGGTTGTAGGGACTATTGCAAGTATTTTATTAATAACTTCTGACTTTTTTGTCTGGCTTAATTGAATGAAAATTGTCTTTTCTTCAATATTGATCAAGCGGTAGTAATAATTCCGATCTTCTAAACTGGCAAGTTAACAATTTTATTTAATGGTTATTTGTGCGCCAATGGTATGAAGCGACCTTGTTAATAACGGTGACATATTCAATAAACCAAATCGGCATTCCATAGACTAATCTTGCATCACGTATCAAAGCAATATTTTCTCACAATCTTATTCAATAAGATAATAATCGGAATTTTACTCTCTCCTATTTTGGACGGCGAAAGGCCACAAGCTGGCCCATCGCGGATCCGTTTTGGTTGTCGAGCTATAAAGCCGAACGATGCAACCATCGAAGAAACGCCTGAAAACATGCTGAAGAATGCCAAGTAAGTTTGAAAGTCGCATTTATTTTAGTTATTTAGTAAAAGGAGTATCTTAATGGCATTTTATTTACATTTGACGCGGCCGATCTGATGATCTTTTGAACATGAAAATGTTAATTGAAATGGATAACGCATATCAAGATTCAGCTGCTTGTGGAATGCTGTTTTAAAATGTGTATTAACGCACGCCTTCACGGGTTATTGAAATAAATAAAGCTTAATAATATTCAAACATGAGTTTTTTTATGGAAATTTATAATTTCACAGCATTTTGTCTTGTCGATCTTTATTCAATTAAAAAAGGCTTTTTTACATTCCTCTATCCAACATTCATATTTTTAGAAGATAATTGGTGCGTCTCATTTGAGTAGATACATTTTTTTAAAAGTTATAGATCGCGAAGCTAAAGATAATATTATTGAAGATTGGCAGGAAGCCCAAGCCTGAAGTGCTACAGTTTGTCTTCCCAAAATAACATTCTAACTTAAAAACGACTTTTACATATTCTGAAAAGTCCTGCTTCTTTCCTATTGTGAACTTCTTTCGATTACACATAAAAGTTAGTGCATACACAAAAGCTTAATTAAAACAATCAGGTTTTAAAAGTTTCTTAAAACCGACTATCAATATGTGTCCAAAGTGACTTTTTATTCTAGAGTTGAAGAATTTTAGTTCGCAAGGAATTTCCAAGTAATTTATATGCAGAACAAGTATATTTTCGTGATCGTTTCTGCCAATTCGGAATTAACTATTCACTGAACGGTTGTAATTACTCAAGAGATTGGCGGCAATGTGTCGGTCACGTTGTTAGAAGGGCATTTTTCTAAACTAATTTGCCCCTTGGTTTCAAGGGGTTCAATTTTCAGTAACTAGAAAATTAATTGACAATGCTGGGAACGTGTCAATTTTAAATTGAGATTAAACTTTTAAACCAAATGGAGAAACTCAATGGTAATGAAATTACTAATTAGAATTCAACATACTATAAAAGACACTTTGTTTTATTGTGAAAAACCTAAACATTTCTTAATAGTTTGGAAAGAACAGGATAAAGCTGCTTATGAAACACGTTAACGAATATTTTTACCGTTGACTTATTAGAAATCAAAATCTGATTATTCAATGACGGTCACGAGCTTAATTTCGGATTTCCCCTTGAATGCCTTTCAGTTAATATATCACGAGGAAAATGGTTATTCCTTGGCATTTTTTCAAGCGCTATCGGAATTTCAATTAAATCTCTTGTAAAGCACAATGGGAATTTAAACACTCATAACGTATTGTTCAGTTTGGGTGGCAAACCAGTCTACGCTGTCTAATTGTACTGGATATTTCTTCTGTTGAGGGAATAAACATCTTGAATCTTCAGTTGGTGGATTTAGGCGTTCGTTTAGCGAAAAACTTGCCAACAAGCATATTAATAAATGTTTGGCATTGTTGGATAGGATGACAAACTTGAAAACCATCCATTCTTAATTAATTCTTAAGTTTTATAGAATGATTAAATGAATGTGAGTGAATCACAATGTACTGAGTCGATAGAACCGAAACAAGTTACTTTTTTCTTTACCGGTAAGCGACAACTAACTGGAACGCATTCCTTCAAAAGAATTTCCAATCACTTTGCGCAAAAGAAGCAGCGGTATGAAGAGATCAGATCCGGTACTTACTAAGGGGCAAGGTCCACATGCACTGCCCTCGTTAGTACTGTTGAGATTACGTTAAGAGCAGAATTCATTACAACAGGACTTCCTATCTTTCTGTATTTTATTATACGGAAAAATTGGTTTTAAGCGTTTGATCAGTGCATGGCTCTTTAATTTGTCAATTTTACATTACAGATTTTGCAATATATGCAATAATTTTTCAGCTAAAAAGGATTTGGAGGCAATCCCTCTGGCTGCTCTAACTATTTCATTGACTGCCAATTATATCTATATGTAAACCGCTACTTGAACAGATTCCTAACACAAAAGAGAAGATTCAGTAATTTTTAGTTCTTTTTTAATTTTCACGGTTCATTTTCTTCTCCTAGTTGTTTCAGGTTTATATAACAGTACCAACCACCACCAACCGTTTAGCATTAGTGTTCACATTCATGTTTAGAAATTATGTTTATTTATGGGGTTGTGTTCTCTTTAAAGAACACACAAGTAACTAATTGTACGCAATAAAAGTAAAATCTAGATTCAGAGGATGAAAATTAATAAAATACAAAAAATTAAGTTTAAGCATTTGAACAAAATCTTCAGTATTTTCAGTTTTTCAGTTTGGAAAATGTTTGTACATTTGTGAAAGCAATTTCATTTTGTTGTTGTTTCGAGCCGTCTTATTATAGCGTCTGGACTTAAAATGTCTCCACAATTTCAGCAAGTTTAATACAAATATTTAAAAAAATATATTCAGAGTAACAATTTTAATTAAACAAACAGTCGACTCCAAAGCTTCATGCTCCATAAAATTGTAAACATATTATGTTGCTTTTACAAGCTGGCAATTATGAAAAGTTTGCAATTAAATTTACGCCGAATTGATCAAAAGACGAGGACAACATTCCAGATTGCTCCAATGGGGTATAAATGATTGTGTTACCAATCGGAAATCTACCTTTTGCTCCTTTTAATGATTTTACAATTTTGAGAACAATTGTTCTTGAATACTTATAGGAATTTTTCACACTGGACCAAATTAATTAACAAATGGTGTAATAAAGTGAGTTATTTTTTTCTTAAATAGACGCTAGCGCACCATCTATTTAAGCAAGAGTTACACACTTTTAATACACGATTTATTAATTCAAATTGATCTTGAGTTGTTAACTTATTTTTATTTATTTTCATTTTACTTATATTTAGTAGTAGTAAACATCTTTATTTCTAAAAAAGGCTATCGACCTATCGGTCTTTCTGCCCTTGTTCAATACATGCAGTCTTAGTCTAAATAAAAAACAAAGATGAAAATTCTCTTATTCTAGGTTAATAATCTTATTAAATAAACTTTCCAATTCTAATGACAAGAAAAAATTATTTTATTGTCCAGTAGTCAGTTGCGTTTGTAAGTGTTCGAGCAGCGTTGATGTAGGGAAACGGAAGCGGGATTGTCTGGTTGGTCTTGTAAGACAAAGGGGATTCAGTATGGTCCAGTTGTAGGGGTTGTTTGTCCATTTTTTCTGTAGATGTATGAGTCTTTCCGAAATATTTGTCATGTTTGTGCCTTCGTATAGTAGTTGGGTGGAGGGGTTGTGTAGTGGGTTTTGGGAGTGTCTTATTCGTGTTATTAGTCTTAGTGCAATTTGTTCTGTTGTTTGTATATAACGTTTTGTCCTTTCTGTTCCGTTGGTCATGAGTATATGTCCATAGTCTAACAAGGGTCTACAAATAGCTTTATATATTTTGGTGGCGGTGTTTGTGCTAATTTCTCTGTCTTTGTAGGTTAGTGATCGGAAGTGTTTTGTTCTCTTTATTGTTTCTGCCCTGATGTTTCGTATGTGTTTAGTGAATTTAAGTTTGTGGTCAATTGTGATTCCAAGGTATTTTACGTCGTTTTTTGGTTGTCGTTTGGCCGTCTGCAGTTATTGTAGGGGAGTCAGCGTTGAGTCTGTGGTTTGTGAGCAGAAGTTGGTTTTTTGAAGGGTTTGGTGTTAGTCTCCATTAATAAAACCATGTCATTGTGTTGTTTGTTAGTGTTTGGAGTCTTTGAGCTGCTCTCTCAGTAGTTTTGTCATGTACAATAAGTGCCATGTCGTCTACGTATGGTAATATGTATGCCGATCTGTCGATTTGATTGTTGTCTGGTAAGTTGTAATTGTATATGTCATGGCAGTATATATTGTAGAGAAACGGTGAGAGCGGGGATCCTTGAGGGAGCCCTTGTTCAGGGGAAAAAGAAAATGACAGTGTTTTGTCAATTCGTACTTGTAGTTGTCTGTTTTCTAGTAAGTTCTTTATGGTGTGTAGTAGATATGTTGGTGTGTGTAGTTTGTATAGTTTGTATAGTAAGCCTCTATGTCAGACACTATCAAAAGCTTTGTTAATGTCCATAAACAGGCAAGCTGTCTTTCTGTCACTTAGGTGGGTACTTATATTTATTTTATTAAACTATCCGGATTTAGCTGGTCCATTTTCAAAATGGCAAATGTTATTTAGTTGCTATTAGGGTGTAGGATGCAGCTGAAAATCCGCCTAATAGTCGATTCGAAAAGGATTTAAAGATCATATTAAAGCTTTAAAAAAATACTACATTTATTTTCCTTTTCAATTTCATAAACATCAGCCTATTATATTTTAGGGTGCGAGAATAAAAAGCTTTTGAAGCAACACGGAATATGCTGGAACATGTAGGTACTGGCAAACGCTTCTAGCGGTTTTTTCTTAAATCTGCTAAAGGCTTTTGAGAAATTTTGCTGAATTATAGCTATACAAACCTAAAGCTTAAAATTAATTAATTGGAAATTTTGACGCTTATCAGAACAGGAAGATCAGAATAAAATAATTGGAACTTTTTCGTAACAATACAGATATAGAATTAAAAATATGAAGATTTAGAGTTGAAAAGTTAAATATTAAGCCCTTAGCTGATGCGATACATGGCGAGAAGTTTGCATTAAAAACATGTTTGGTAAATGAAGAGAGGTGGACCGCACTTTCAAGATATTCGTACTATTTGCAGGAATTAAAATGAAGCAAAGACAGGAATTGAAATGCTGAAGTAAAATATTAAATATGACAGTATACAGATTGTTTCAGGGTGCCTAAAAAAGGGATCAAATAATTAAGTCTTTTTCTCGAAGATTTTACTCGTTTTAAATTCAATATCAACGTTGAAATTGAACTTTGTTTTTAAATTCTTCTCAGGTCGCTGAAATCCAGAAGCATTTCACTTGAAAAACTACGAACTTTGCTTATGAAAAATAGTATTTTTTACTGACAAAGTAATTGTTCAAAAATTAACGTTTTTGATAATAAATATGACCATAATGATCGACGGAAAACATTTTGTGCGTTTTTTTAGTTTTTAAATTGTTAACTACAGCTGTGCACCGTGACATTTTAAATGCATATATAAGATTTGATCGATAAGAAAAGGCAAATCTAAATTTGAGTGTTTTGCCAATTTCTCAGTTTTAGACTAAACATATTAAGCCGCTGCCTCCAGCTCAATGTCGTCAATTTAGAGTCACCTTTTTTATACATTTATTTCAAGATGATTTACATTGTTGATTTGATACATTTTGGAAAAGTAATAAAGGACAATCCAAACGCATAAATTAAGTAGTCGAAGTCGAAAAATCTAAAAAATGCAGGTATGCTTTAGGCGATGATGTTTGAATGTTATGCACAATCGAATTAAAGCGACACGTGTAGATGCACACGTCATGTTCATGTTCAGCTCGATTCTCGAAATTCTCCGAATTCTGACAGTCTGATGAAAACATTGTTTATCACAAAACTTGAAATACTTCAGCTAATACTGATTACTTAGGATTTTTTTATAAAATTATAAAATCAATTCTGCTTATGATGTTTTGATAGTTAGGCGGTTGTTTTTGGCTTCATTCTACCAAAGCACACGAAAAAAAAGCGATTAGCCAGATAATGAAGCAATTAATAAAATAGTGATGACACGCAGAAGAAAACCACCTTGACAAAGCATGTGGATGTCATTAACGCCGAAGAACGTAAACTATAACGGTCAAGCGTAACAATTCCCAGTCGATTTTATGAAATTAGAATGCATTTCTAATTTCTCCGAGGCCGAACGGTATGGCTGGTTTGATTTGAGGAATGTGGAGGTATCAAAAACCGATTTTAAAACACCGCAGGTACGCACATCAAATGTCGCGACGAACCCAATCAACGTTTTTGTCCAAAGTAAAATTAATTATTTGAGAATGGTTGGCTCTCTTTCGGCATGAATAAAAGCAAAAAGCTCGTTGCTTAACCTACATTCTCCGCATTCCTAAAATGCTTTTGAGCATTTCAACAAAAATAGATAATTGCATAATCCACCAGCGGAATATCCGGTTTCGGAGTTTTTATTGATTTCATGAATGAATTTAGGTTTACGACCGAGTGTAACCGATTCAGTTTGTGGGACAGCCAGCGCTTTTGTTGGGGCTTCTTTGCTTGGATGAATGAACTTTCTACATACCAACGGCACACAGTGACGGACACCAGTGTATTGTTCGATTTGTTCGGTGTTACACGAGGATAATGCCAATTATTCTGTGCATGTTGATGTGAATTGTCCCATTATTGGAAACGCATTTTTCATTGCATAATCCTCAAGTTTAATGGGACACTTCAGTAGTGCGTGCTCTACAGCATGAGATCTCATCAAACTCATCCCGAATTACTTAGGTTGTGTGATGTACATTTTCCAACTCTACGCTTAAGGTATGTCTTTAGCAAGATCTATTCTCGAAGTTAACCCAAGAGTACCCTTACCAATCTGTTGATGGAGCATTAAATTAAAATAGCTGCTGTGTCCAATACTCCAATACACCAAATTCATCTTTGGAAACTCGCGAAAAATATTCAGCTTTTAAAATACCATGTCTCTTCCCTATAAAGGGTTTAAAGGTTGTCATTATTTCACTAGATAATCTACATATTCAGGGTGTTTACAATCTTAATTGCGAAAATAGAGCTGGAGGAACTCACGAAAATAAGCAGAAACTTCAGCTTCATTTTCGAGATGCAAAGTTATTTAAATTAAGCTTTTATTTTTTGTTTTTCCCTTTTAATATTTATGGAGTGATTTATCCCAAACTTCGAGGGCAATTCTCAAAAAAAAAAAACATAGACAGTGAAATTAATGACAAAGTAAATAAAAAAAGTTAAATAAACAGAGCTTCTTATTTTATTTATGGTAAGCGACAAACTTCTGGCATCGTTCTACCACTTGCACATACGTTACATTTTAAAGCATGCTTTAATTAATGTTTTTGCAAATAACTCGAAAATCGTTCATATAGAGAGATTTAGAAAAAAATCTAAATTCAGCCAGACATTTTAAAATATGACTAGACTTCAAGGAAAACCTTGAAAAATTCCGTAATGACAATACATTCTGGTAACCGTTTCACTCATTAAACGAATTACAAGAAAAACAAAAAACATTTTTAATTTTAACTCCCTCTATCTGGAAAAGAAAGCTTTTGTGAACATAAGTTTTGAAGAAATTCTCTTTTTCGATGAAAATTTAAATGCTTTACTAACAGAAACTTGTGGTTACAAAAAGATAGAGTTCCTTCATCTCTAGATCTCTCACCACTACTTTTAGGGTCATCTAGAAATTGTAGTAGATAAATGTAAGCCAGGCAACTTTCATGAGTTAAATGATGGAATAAGAACCGATAATGGAAACCTTTTCTCAGAAGATTCAGCACTTTAATAATTAAATTTTATTCTGCCAAAAAAGGAACAAAAAAAAACAGTTTGAAAACGAAAGTTTCTTTCAAACTTGCCAGTAAATGAACTTGCCAGTAAATGAACTTGCCATTTTCACTTCCACAAGATTTAATTTTAACAATATTTTGCAAACTGATTCCAATTTAAAAAATAAAATCAATTTTGCCACAATCAGAGGCAAATGTAGACAATATCTTTCTGTAAATTGATTGATTATCTAATAATTCTTGCAATCGAGGTATTACCCTCCAGCCTGGTAGGCTAGTTGTTAATCATATCTAGATCAGGTCTTGATCGAGTTTAGCAACAATTAAGTTGATTATGAACAATTATCTAGATAATTATCAGTAGTTGATTGTGGTATTAATGTGCTAACACAGGCAAAGGTTCAAAAGTCATTAGACAGGTATGAATTGCAGGTAGCGTAATAAGTTATCTTTATAGATTTACTAAGTAAATTTAACAATTTGCTTCATAAGTTGTTTTAATTTTTCGGTCAAAATTCCACAATAAGTGAGACCGAGCGCTATCTTAATAATAATGAAATTTAGTTAGACGTTTTATAAAAATTTCTAACTGTGCCCTCGGCCGAGGGATTTTGGAAAACGTTTACATTACGCGATCTAAATCCTAGGTATTATTTAAACAATTAAAACTTTTGCAATTTTCTGCTAATTCCAATACCCAGTTTTCTGTTTACTTTTAACAGCCAATAAAAGGAGTTGATTGAAATTTCCATTTCATCCTCATGTCATGGATGTGAGATCTTGTGAAAGCTCATATGAGTAAGGGATTTAACAAAAATGGAAATCGGTGAATATTAATTAGTACGATACCAGGAAACTAGAATATTTGCAGGACAAATCTGGTCCCATTAGCGTGTACTTTTATATTATATGTATTTCGCCAAAAGTGAAGGTTTTCTTTCGCAAGCGAACTCATGTTCAAGGGTAACTAGGAGAAAGCTCCTGATCGTTCATGCATGAGTGCTTAGGTAATTTTCAATACCTACGAATAGAAAACAGATATTTTTTGGGAATGTTAAACATAGGACCAATTTCCATACTGCATCTAGCAAAAACCTGAGCGAAAAATAGCATAGTAGGAGGTAAAGGAATTAACAACAGTAGATCGACGCGCGTTACAGTATTTTTCTACTTTGATTTCACCTACACTTCAATCTGGATCAATACGTGGTATTAATATAAAAAACATATAATTCTAAATCATCCTTCAATTCCACTAAAATTATTCATATTTATTATTATAGTAAACGACCGCCCACATTGTAGAAAAAAAGTATTTTGGTTTGCTTAAACTCGTTTGCATCTGCTTCTAAAAGTAAGTCTGTAATTTGCAATATTTTCTTTGAAATTGGAATTTTTTCAATTTATTCGAACGTTTTACGTTTTCTTCTTTAGAATAATTCAAACACTACAATTTAATGTGGGTATATTTGAAATAATTTCGAAAATTTAAAATTCTAAAGCAATTCTTCAAGTGATCAAAGTATAGTTGTATTAAACTGTAGCTTGTATGCTCCAGAAAGTTTTTAGAAAGCTAGATTGGTGCTGCAGTTTTTCGACAATAATAAACTAGGCAACTTGGAAGCTTCAGAGTTTTACAAGTTGAGTTGAGTACGCTGTGCCGAACTTCTTATAGTGTTTGTGCTAAGTGAAACCATTTATTCATCTTATTGGGCTTTTTGCATATTTAAGTTTGCAAGGCTTCAGCAGTTAGAGCTGATTTTGGAAGAAGCACTGAAGGACGTGGTAAATGATAATGGAAGGAGATTAATACAAACATGCGAACAAAATCAGCTAAAAGTTCTAAACGGATACTTCCAGCACAGAGACGTCCATAAATTCACATGGAGACAGAAAGCAAAAAATCTAAAAACTGTTGTTGACTATATAATCACAAAACAAAAAAGTGAGCTAAAGTTCAGCGACGTAAAAGTTAAAAGGGGTGCCTCATGTGGTAGTGACCATCATCTACTTAGTGCACAAATAGTATTTCCCATTAGAACAGGGTACCAGCTGGAGAGGAAACGGGAAAATGTCGAAAAAGGAAAAGTGGCGGAGGAAAGATACAACAAATTAATAGTTTGGAACAGGAAAGTACAAAAGAACTATACAAAGCCAGACTAAACAATAAACCGCAAAAGACATCATTCGATAGTATAGAGGAAGAGTATGAATACATAAAATCATGCATTATAGCAGCAGCGAGAGAGGCACTAGGTTGCCAGGAAAGAGAAGGGAAACGTCGAAAGAACGAAAAATGGGAGAGAACATGCTCTAGACTCAACTCATACCTAGGAGGAAGAAAAAGCACATAAAGTTGGAGAAAACTAAAGAACATGAGACGGGAACGGAAAAATGACATAATCTCCTCCATAACAGAGCGATCATGGAATCAGTATTTCGAAAAAATGTTGACAGTTACTGATAACACTAACATAAATATAACCACTCAAGGATCTCTGGTAAAAATGACTGTATCAGATGTTAACAAATCAGTTAACGCGGTAAAAAATGGAAGAACGGCGGAAGCAGGAAATATGCCGGGAGAACTAATTAAATATGGGACAGGAAAACTAACCCAGATGCTCACAAGTCTATTCCAAAGATGTATAAACAAGTCAGAAGTACCAAAGGAATGGAGACTGTCATATATATCAGTAATCCATAAGAAATGGGATAAAAACAAATGCGACTACTGTGGAGGAATATCCGTAAACAACACTATAAGCAGGATATATGGACGAATACTCAAAAACAAGATAGAAGATGAATACATTACATTAGAGGGAGAAGAGCAAGCCGGATTCAGAACAGGAAGATCCACCATTGACCACCTATTTGCAAGTGCATTTACTATTTGTGGAACTTTAAAAAGCCTATGACAGCATCCCCCTAGTAAAATTATGGGAAGCTTTACAACATACCAACATAAATGCTGAAATAATAAAAGCAATCAAATATCTGTATAATGATGCAAGAACGGAAAAAAATAGGAAAAAAGGAGAAAAACTTAACAACCGGGATCGCAGTAACAAAGGGACTCTGGGGTGATGTATCCCAACACTATCCAAGGTCCATCTAGAAGACGGAAGAGAAAATGCGAAACAATGTTCAGTGGACGAAACATCAACAATCTACACTTTGGCATTTGCGGATGATCAAGTGTTGATTGCCCAGTACATTGATGATCTTAAACATATGACACAGAAACTAATTGACGAAAAATAGGAGGAGAACGACAAGATCTGCCTGTCTCAGGCAAACAGAATATCAAACATTGCAGCACATACAAATACCTCGGCGTAAAAATATCGAAAGGAGTCTAGACGAAGCAATAGCCGAAAGAAATATTCAAGGCAGAAAGGCCATTTGGCTAAAGGTGTCCATGTTAAACGGCATACAATGGGATAAACACATTACAAAGGAAAACAAACACAGAATATTCAACCCAATAATTAAAATTATAGTCACCTATAGTAGTGAAGTGTGAGCTGTAAAAGGTAGAGCAGAGAAAGCACTAAACGCTACAGAGATGGACTACTGGAGAAGGACGGCCGGAAAGTCTAGATTAGGAAGGATCAGAAATGAAAGGATAAGGGAAATAATGGAAGTAAAGCACGATATTGTAGATGAAATAAAGACTGGAGAACTCAGATGGTACGGACATATGCAGAGAATGGACCAGGACCGATTCCCCGAAGAAAGTACTGCACAGAAGGGAAGAAGGAGAGGAAGACCACGGAAAAGCTGAAGAGATGGTATAGACGGAGAGATTCAGAGAAGAGGACTGGAGGAAGAGACCTGGAAGAAACCGAGATGGCTGGAGATTGGGTATCGGAAGACGGACAACGGTGTAACCCGATGGATATACTAAAGGAAAACTCAACATGATTTACTGTAATCAGTAATAAGACGATCGTGGTAAAAACAGTTTTGGAAATCGATGTGGTCAAATCATTAAAGAACTCTCCCAAAATCATTTTTTTTTGTAGAATATTAGAGGAGACTTAAATGCATGTATTTATTTTTAATATCTAAATGTATAATAAAAATAATTGTAAAATATGCCTTCCATTACTGATACTGGTGATAAAACCGAAATATATCGCTATCAGTTCCAAATCTTTCTACTGTGCATCTTTTATATCATTTACTTCTTTTTCCTCAAACTGAAAAGCAAGTATCGATTTTTTGTCTTGGAAAATATCCAATTCCATTCTTTTATCAGGAATAACGTAAATTTAGCCAGTCCAAGTTGCTGCTAGACATTTCAGTCTTTGAGAGAAAAATGTTGGATTGATGCTACGAAAGAAACCGAGAACTTTCAGGCATTCGAATTCCAACTTTAAGTAATTTTTTTAAGCGACTGGAGTTTAGAGCGAGCATAGTTATTCGACGCTGGCTTTTTGTGTTTGAACGGCAATAAATCCACATCGACTAAATAGATAGAAAGTTACAATAGAAGACACAATTGTAGAAATAATGTTTCAGATGGGTTTAATATAACAGCAATACTAAACTCCCTAAGAGCTTTTTTATAAAACTAACTGTACTATAACAAACAGCAGTACCTACAGAAGAATAATCTCTTTTGCATTTTGCGTTTGGAATTCATAATCCTGAATTCTAGAGAATATTGAATTGCTCCAGATATTTCTAGCGAATATTAGATGCATATTTTACCAACTTACTGCTTATAATTGCTTGATTTAGGAGCTAGATATTCACGGAAGAAAAGCCCTTCAATGCACTTATTTTCTTTCAAAATATCGCCTTGAATTAACATTACCTTTAGTTTCGAAATGCCTATGGATGTATGGGCTTTGTTTGAAACCAGGATGGACTTACATTATCCGTTTTTTTAATACTCATTTAACGCTCGAAAAGTATTGCGTTAACGATAAGCAAAAGATTGCTAGTTAGATCGCAATTACATCCATATTCAGTAGTTATTATATTTTTTATTTGGTTCAGATAATTTCATTGTCAAAATTCATCAATGATTATAATCAACATTAAATAAATTGAAGAATTAAACTTTATAAACTTAAACAAAGCTTTGTGTGTATTTGATTTATAAAAATTTGCCCCAAATGATAAACGATGCGATTGTGGCAATGATCGCAAATCTAATTTTCCCATCTATAACTGCTGCTATGAATCTCCGGATATTTCTGCGATGATTGGCCAACGGCTTTCCATAAACGGTTAAATAATGAGTTAGAAAATGACTTATTTAAAGATAAATGAATGAGGAATTTGAAAAATTCCTCTATACAACTTCAAACAAATATTTACCTTGGAGCGGTAATCAAATAGACAACTGCGCTAAACAGGAAATGAACTATAAATTCCCCCGCTTGTGGACACGTGTCTAAGCGCCTATATATTCAAGTACACTGTTTACCAGGGCAATTCAATTGCGATGCATCGGATGCATCCAGACGATTTTTTTTACTTTGAACTGTAAACATGAGGAATTTCCTTCATTAACGTGTCCTACCTCTTCCAGGTGGCAAGCCATGCAATAAGTTAAAGGATCCTCTTTAAGACAGAGGCGAAATTCTCTGATGCTATTTTTTCTACATCATTGTCTTCATTCTTCCATTTACTATCCATTTCATCTAGCTCAAATTATTTTCTCCATCAAGAGCAGTGATGCATTTCGAAGTCGTTTCCGTTACTCCAGTAGTTTCATAACTCGCTCACGAAACAATCAGTTTATTAAATTGCAGGATGCTAACTTAGCAGCAATTGGCATTTCAACCAGATTCCTTGTCCACTTTTCCCCCACGTTCCATCGATAAGTCGAATTCCGCAATTGCATCGGTATTGTTCAATATTTTTCTACATCCCGGCGATTAGTAAATCATGACTAAGAATTTTATCTTCACATGATCGGTCATTCTTGCAACAATAATTGTCGTTAGTTTTATCGACGCTGGCACCAGCGATGCATAATGCAACCTAAATTGCTTGTGAGCATGACGCAGATGAAATTCCATTGAGAATCGATTCAGGGACGGCGAAGAAGCAAAGACGATCTGTTTAAATTGCAAAAGATTTGCTATTTATTTTTTAACAAATGGAAAATTAATTTTACCTTCGCAATTAGGGGGAGGGGCCAACCATCAGCTAGCTTTTAACACTCCAATGCAAAGAACGAAACAACAGTAAATGTTGCGTTTATTATACAGGATGTTTCACATTGAAAGTGTTTAAAAGCACCTTTTAATAATCTTTAGGTTTTTCTAATTTCTTGTCTATGTTTGTGAAAATTATTACATCATACTTCTACTAAATGCACACCCTGTATATATCTAAGCTTCTACAAAAGCTTATGAAATTGTTTTTAAAACCCTAGTCGATGGAAACTAACACAAACAAGGCACTGAACCGAGTAACAATAAAAATAATTGTATTATTTGATTATTAATTAATTTAAAAAATTGTATTATGAAAAATACGTAAACTAAGGAAAAGTAACATTGTTCATTTAAATTTAAGTAGCAAGTATATAATTTAACAACATCAATTACAAATTGCATAATTACGATCAACTCGGCAGTTTGAACCAACAAAAGGAAGTAGAAGATGGTCAGGCATGTGGGCGTTTATGTTTTCTTGCTTGTCTTTTTCCCTATTGGTTAATAACTGATGTTGAAAAGGCATTTTAATGATGTTCTGTTAGAGAGTTCAATAATAGAAGCGCGGCGGTCTTAATCTCTACCTGTTACTAGATAATGTATTTCTGTTGCTACTTCAGATTTTTTGTCTCCATTATGGATTGCACTCATTAACATTTACATTGGCAATGTGACATACATAATGCAATACTTTGTCATATTGGAAAATAGAGAGGTAATTTATTTAGCACATGAGTAGGTATGTGTTAAAATAAACTTTATATATTGTGAGGGAAACGTCAACCGCGAGAAATTATTTTTTTATGGATAAAATTGGAAAAAATTCCTAATTGAGCAGAAAACCTTTTCATATCTGTATGAATATTAATATAAATTTACAGGCGAGCAAAAAATATTTAAATATATGTCATTTGAAGGAAAAAACCAAGGGCAAATGAATCGCAGGATTAACTTATTAACTTGCAATGCACTTGCATCCTGCAAAGTGTCTCTTTAAATATGCAAGCCCACTTAAGGGTCCCTTATAGGATAAGAAGTTATAAGATTTGTTGTCGGCTAGTTTTTTAGATAAAAATAGTTTTTTTAGCGAATTTCTAGGAATTTTGCAAGAAAATCATGATTGTTGTGCACGATTTTCTTAGTTTCTTTGTGCAGTGGTTGTATTTTCACCCCACTGGCCGTTCAAGACAGTTTTACAAAACATTTAGCCATAATCCAATAAAATAATTTCACCATTAATTATGATTTTAATCGTTTCACTTTGATTTGCAATGACAATTAGTTACGCTACTGACCGACAAATACGTTTCTCTATTGGTAAGACACCGGACCGCACACACTGATCTGGTTTTCCCATAAAACTATCAATCTGCGAAAATGCAGTTTGGGTTTGTTGGCGTGCATATTTTTTGCTATGGGAATATTGTGCTGCTATGATTGTATAGTAAAGGAATTCAACAGTTCCGCTTTCTTTCAGGTTAACGAGTGTTGTCGTGGGAAAGAAACTCTGTGAATTGAGCAGCTGACAATTAGTTGCAAATTCGTCTGGAGCACGTTGAGCTTCCACTTTCACGTCTGGCGCTATTCTGTCTTTAAAGTTCGAATGTTGCGGATTTCAATTGTTAGTTACCCTCAAAGGTAAGTTACGGCGTTTTTATTGTTTATCTCAAGTTGGCAGTTTGTTATTTGAATTCAATTTAAAGGGCCATTATTTACTGACAACTACAACAGATTAGTCTCAATATGACTTCCAGTTTCTATCACCAAAAGTTTAAAGTTGTATTAACGTTATATTCTAGAATAAATGAACATTGTTTTTGGAGCAGTATATATCGGGAGGACTCAGGTTATTAGAAAATTTACCAATTTAAAAAATTTGAAAAATATCACTATTTTTGAAAAATGATAAGAACGTTCTTAGACGTGCTTTGGGTGGAGCCTCCTTATGATTATTGTACATTTTGTCTGAAATTAGCCAAAAAAATTCTTAAGCATGCAAAGAATATATCTCCAAAATAACTAAAACTTTCAAACACTTTTTCATTAGCCGTTTGATTACTGAAGACCTTGTTCATGGTATGCAAAAACGTGATGGGTTTATCTCATTATTTGAGCGTTAAAGTATTATTTTATATATCGGTATATCAGGTGCCATCTGAGTGTAGCTTTGATGCTTGAAAACAATGGTCATTTTTTTATATTAACATTTTAATTTTTTCAATCAATCTCAACTTTATGGTCAATATAGTTACTTCGAAAAAGTACTAAGAACTGAGCTTCACTCCCAAGTAAGATGACTATTTTTGTAAAAAACAGTTTATATACTTTATACTTTAATAAAGCGTACATTTTAGTTTCACAAATGTTTACTTTGTTTTATTCAAACAGGGCAGTCATTTTTTGTGCAATTTTAAATAGTACATTTTCAGTTATTTTATTTAAATTATGGAAAATAGCTCGGGATATTTTGCTCTTTTTTAGTGAAGCATAAAGCAATAATAAATCTACAATTAGTTGGTGGCGTTCTAATTTTAAGCAGAAGTTAGCCTTATTCTTGTACATGATGAAATGTATCCTTCCAATATTTAGGCTTAAAACAAATATGAAATTCTATTAGGTTAAATAATAAATTCCAATGACAAGAAAAAATTATTTATTGGCCACTAGTCAGTTGCGTTTGTAAGTGTTCGAGTAGCGTTGATGTAGGGAAACGGAAGCGGGTTTGTCTGGTTGGTCTTGTAAGAGAAAGGGGATTCAGTATGGTCCAGTTGTAGGGGTTGTTTGTCCATTTTGTCTGTAGATGTATGAGTCTTTCCGAGATCTTTGCCATGCTTGTGCGTTCGTATAGTAGTTGGGTGGGGGGTTGTGTAGTGGGTTTTGGGGTTTGTCTTATTCGTGTTATTAGTCTAAGTGCAATTTGTTCTGTTGTTTGTGTATAACGTTTTGCCCTTTCTGTTCCGTTGGTCATGAGTATATGTCCAAAGTCTAGCAAGGGTCTACAAATAGCTTTATATATTTTGGTGGCGGTGTTGGTGCTAATTCCTCTGTCTTTGTAGGTTAGTGATCGGAAGTGTTTTGTTCTCTTTATTGTTTCTGGCCTGATGTTTCGTATGTGTTTAGTGAATTTAAGTTTGTGGTCAATTGTGATTCCAAGGTATTTTACGTCGTTTTTTGGTTGTGTCGTTTGGCCGTCTGCAGTTATTGTAGGGGAGTCAGCGTTGAGTCTGTGGTTTGTGAGCAGAAGTTGGTTTTTTGACGCGCTTGGTGTTAGTCTCCATTTATAAAACCATGTCATTGTGTTGTTTGTTAGTGTTTGGAGTCTTTGAGCTGCTCTCTCAGTAGTTTTGTCATGTACAATAAGTGCCGTGTCGTCTGCGTATTGTAATATGTATGCCGATCTGTCGATTTGATTTTTGTCTGGTAAGTTGTAATTGTATATCTCATGGCAGTATATATTGTAGAGAAACGGTGAGAGCGGGGATCCTTGAGGGAGCCCTTGTTCAGGGGAAAAAGAAAATGACAGTGTTTTGTCAATTCGTACTTGTAGTTGTCTGTTTTCTAGTAAGTTCTTTATGGTGTGTGTAGTTTGTATAGTTTGTATAGTAAGCCTCTATGCCAGACACTATCGAAAGCCTTGTTAATGTCCATAAATTTTATTTAAATTATGGAAAATATCTCGAGATATTTTGCTTTTTTTTCAGTGAAGCATAAAGCAATAATAAATCTACAATTAGTTGGTGGCGTTCTAATTTTAAGCAGAAGTTAGCCTTATTCTTGTACATGATGAAATGTATCCTTCCAATATTTAGGTCCGAAATTAAAAAAAAAATGTTTGTTTGAAATGAAACCATCCGGTGCATTACATATGTAGCAATTTTTTTCCTCATTTTATGAAAGTATCTAATCCATCGATCTAAAACTTACTAAAATTGTTACGCAAAGCTTGCCATCTTTGCTAAGAACTCTCAGATATTAATATGAATAATTTCAAAAAATTTCTTCTATTAAAATCTTTTTAGAAGGTCAATTCGACATTTTCAAATGAAAAATGCAGTATTTGTTTAAATACTGCTTTAATATAAACAATCGAATAATATGCTTTAAACCATAAGCTAAAAATATATACAAGTCATCAGATTCATGGAAAAAACGCTCTTTACATTTTACCATTTAAAAAGGCAATTCTGGCAGATTAGATCAGCAAATTTTAGCATTTTTACTGTTTCATATCAACGTAAAATAAGCTACAAAGTGCATGTATTAAATAAAAATAATGTATTTTAAAGCAGTTTAACCAGTTTAATAAAGTGTTTAGCTTCTAGCTCTCAGTACCTACACAGATTTTTTGACGTACATATATAACTCTCTAACTTTTCCGCTACATCTATCAACGAGTTTTATTTCGTTTTCGTGACGTTTCTTAGGCAAATAGAGCTGCATGTCTGGAATATACGTTCGAATAGATAAAAAACGGTATTAACTTCATCATACACGTAAATATAATCTGTTATGACGACAATTTACACACGATATGTGAAATGACATGATGGAATTATACTTTACGAAAATGTGACTTATTAAGGTTTTAATTAATTTGCTTCTGACGAAAGATATCAAAAATGTATGTTGGGTTTGAACCGTTTAGAGCTTTCTGTGTTTTGCTTGTGATATGAAAATACCTCTTATATTTTACGCTCGCTTATTATTGTTTGCCCCAGTTAATTTTTTCAGTAGTCTTTTCTTAAGATACCCTTATTCTCATAAATAATTTAACTCACTTCACTTATTCTCTGAACTAAAGCACCGGAAGCAATTGTGTGGAATAACTGAATAGATGGATCCGTGACCCAAAAACAAATTGGACTCGAGCAACATATCATCTATAGAGGATAGAGTTTGCCCTTCCTGAAGACTGTGATTAACAGTCTTCTTCGTCAAATACTGAATTTCCACATAATTTACGAAGATATCATCGTGATTGGCTACTAAAACCTAATTGAATTAAAAATATTCCATTTTTCAAGCATTATTTTTCTAGTTTGTAAACCGAATGGTTTTTAGAATGTAGAATGTCAACTTCGATTTAAAAAAAGATGGTTATTGTCTAAGCCAAACCATCGATTAGATACATCTGCTCTATCGTTATAGAGAAGCTCAAATTACACAGTTTTACATAAAAAAACACGTCGGCTTTGGTTTATAGAAACTGATCTTCTGAAATATTATGGAAGAGACGACAACTTTTCGCAATTTTGTTTTTAATATGTGTGTCGACATTGGCTCGATCTTCAACAGAAAACCACGTTTGTAACTGAGCTTCTTAACTCGTTAACTTTTGAACGCTGAAACTAGAAATGGCAAGAACGCTAAGCTAGATTTGAGACATTTTTCAAAGTTTTCCAGCTAGTGTTCATTCAGGTTACGTAAGGTCTAATTCTGGCTCTGTTTGCAAAGCTCAATCTACATTTAAAGTCTCAAATTTCTATTTCAAGCTTTCGGTGTTTTGTGTTTGTCAATTGTTTAAAAAAGCTGTTTTCATTAACTGTCTACAATCTTTGATGATTTTATTTTGTGAATGACAAAATTGAGATTTATTTTTGAACAATAATTGTTCCATTACTTCTTGTTATGTTTGTTTAAATTTGCCTCAAAATAAATTAAACCGATGAACAGATGTTTGTACGATTTTGACCGGTTTTGATGCCATTAACCATTAGCCCCGGTATTTGGCACATCTTCAGCCGAGCGCCATGGCGCCCCGCTCTTGCTCATTGTAACGAACGTAGCCGAATGAATGGAACTCGATCCGAACGATTCGGTTGTGTTACGAGGTGGGATTAAAAAAGACGATTGGTTCATCAAGCAATAGAAATTATTGCTATTTACAGTGAAACTAGGATGTTGCACGCATTTCAATATCAGATCTAAAAAACTGTCTGTACCTAATTGATCACTTCGGGAGCTAGAAATGGCTGAAACGCAGATCGTGCTTGCTTGTCCAATCCACCTAACACATCTGCCGACAAAATCCAAGAGATGTGGACATACTTGTTTCACTTTTAATAGCGACCGGATAAAATCCAGCTTGATTCTTATTATAAAGCTTATTACTAAAGAGGGGCTTAAGATATCGATTGGGCACTCACTCTGTATGACCCGATTGTTAATGCCGTTGTTTAGTTAACATTTCGTACATTCCTCGGCGGCCAAAGAGCCGGACTTTCTCACGGGGTACGTTGATCGCATGTGAGCGGTTCTTCGAAAAAACTGTCCGCTCGCCAGCGCGGTGGCAATAAATATGAGAGCTGAAAAGCGAGCCACCGGCGCTTCTGGCACTTCGAATATTGTAATAGCCCGATTTTATGGCTTTTCCAAGACCGACTGACTATTAAGTGCCAACTTTAAAGGGCTATTGTGTTGGCTAAGTTAATTCTATGAGACGACCCGCCACCGAGCGCAAGACCTAAATAGAACTTTTGTTAGAAAAAGGTACAACCTCCAGAATGGAAAATGGCAATTTCAAACTGGTTTCACTCGAGCAACATCGTTTCTCATTGAATTAAATATCAGTTCAACTTCTGAAAATAAACTATTTCTTCTTTGTTGAAAATGCCTTCAAATTTGCATCGCTTGAATTGCAACAAGTTCATTAAAGTATGTTGGTCATTCTAAAGTACCATAAGCTTTGGAAAACTTCAATTTTTATAAAATTCTTCAGCAGTTTCATCCCGAAAATATGTGGATGTCACAACCGTTTATCGCATAAAAAGACTTAAAAAAGAAAATATCTGTTTAATATTAAAGCATGGTCGGATAAAGGGTTTTGTGCTAAGACTTTCACGTTCCAGTTCAAATTTCCCGAAAAATGTTGTCCGGATTTTCTCTGCTTTCAGACTTGTTACGTTATGTAACTCAAGATGTTCTTGAACGCCCTTAAGTGGCATTTATCTGAAGTTCAGCAGCTAAAACAATGTTTCTAAGCCTCAAACATGCAAACGATTTTCACATTTCAATGGTTTGAATCTTGCATATCATTCTTGAGTCGTACAGCTCAATTCCCAATGAAGAATATTGAATTATTCTATAAGTTCTGCATGTGCATTGATAATACTTACCTTTGATAAAATCTAAATAAGTCTCGAAACGTTCAGCACTCATTCATACAGTCAAAAAGTGGTTTCGTACTGGGGCAACAAGAACAGTATTTTCAGTAGACATCAGATTTGCAAGAAAACAAATTTTAATAAATTTACAATTTAACTTGATGAGGCCAAATTTTTCGTCACGTTTTGCTCATTTTACCTGCAGATCGTTTAAAAAAACTGTCCAAGGAGATTTGTTTCTTCCTGGCTTTCAGGATATTGCGGAAATGAGTTAGGCAAGTTTCGTTGAACAACTCCGATGCACGACCACTTGCAACTTTTTCGGGGTGATTTCTATCCACGAACTCTCCAACTTTCTCCCACATTTCCAAGATCTCCTTCATATCTCTTGTAGAGATAACCTCCTCCATCTCTGGCTCCTCTTCAAAACTAATGTTTCGTTGAACCACCGTTTGCTGCTGCGAATGTAGATCGTGTAACTCCTCGGTTGTCAGCTCTTGAGACTGTTCCTCGACGAGTTCGTTCACATATATCTCTCTCATCCGCCTCCAGACCGATGGTTTTTTCCAGAGAAACAATCTCCTCTACGACTAACTCTTCGGGTTCCAATCCTTCGAAGACCCTTTCAGCTACAGCCTCAGGCCACAGCTTCTTCCCTGCAGAGGTTAAGGTCCTCGTAACACCCAGCCAGGCTCTGATCAATAATTCTTAGACATATCACGATGTTAAAGTGGTCCTTCCAGAACTCTCGAAGGGTAACGTTTGTGTTCTTCGGTTCCTCAAAGCAGCGCCGAAAAATGTGCTAGGTGTACAACTTCTTAAAATAAGAAATTATGATGACGGAAGTGATGTTGGGTGGTAGGTAGAGAACCTTTATAAACTTGAACACTTCGAGTAAATCATCTTCGAGATTTGGTAGGTGAGCAGGGGTATTGTCGAGGACGAGAAGGGCTTGCATGGGTCGGTTGTTTTCCTGGAGATATTTTTTAACAGAAGGGCCAAACACCAGGATTATCCATTCCACCAAGAAGTTCCTGGTGACCCACGCCTATGGATTTTCCCTCCACATAACTTGCAGTTTTTCTTTTACAATATTATGTGACTTAAAGGCTCTGGGATTTTCCGAATGGTTATACTAGCAGAGGCTTGATTTCGCAGGCGCCACTCGCATTGGCGCAAAGTGCTATAGTTCTCTATCCTTCATGGGTTTGTGACCTGGCATCGTCTTCTCCTCTGCCGTTATGTAAGTCCTATTCGGGATCCTGTTCCAGAAAAGCCCTGTCTCGTCACAGTTGAAGACTTGCTGGGGGATGTATCATTTGGCTTCTATAAGTTCGAAAAACGTTTTGATGTAAAACTCAGCTGCCTTTACATCCGAACTTGCCGCCTCACCATGCCTCACGACGGAGTGGATGCCTGTTCTTTTCGTAAAGTTGTCAAACCAACCCCGACTGGTTTTAAACAAGTCTGCCGATTCCTCGTTTGTGGAAGTGTGTGGGATCTGCTTCAGCTAATCACCGTAAATCGATCGTGCCTTCTCACATCTGATGTTTTGTGTTAAGGTTCCTCCTTGAAGCTGTTTCTCAGTTACACACACCGTCAGTAGTTTCTCCATATTTTCATGGAGAGAGGTCCGGAGCTTAGAAATTATTGCAACGCCCTTAGCTGGCGTTATACCGTTTGTCAACTCCTGTTTAAGCACAGTACAAATCAATGAAGTGCTACGCCCGTACATCCTCGATAAGCCAATTACTCACACTCCTTGCTCATGTTTTTCTATGATTTCACACTTTTATTCAATAGACATCATCGTCTTCTTCGAACCCATGTATAAAAATAAATGTGATAATGTTTTATAAGTGTACAAGAAACAAGAAAAATTGCGATCCCAACTTATCAAAAATGTCTCGAAACCGAGGGAAACAAGCACACAGACTGAGGTCTAGTCTGAGGTGGGAGATACTGTTAGACTGTAGTGTGCGATTCCTCGTGTCTCAAATCTTGCTCTCATCTCAAAGCAAAATGTATCGTTCGCTCGGCGGCTCGTATCTCAAAACACTCGTATATTAAGGCACTCGTATATCGAGGTACCACTGTAATTTCTTTAGGAATTTTAAAGAACTAAGTCTCTAAACACAATCAGTTCCCAACTGATTAGTGACAAACGCTTTTGAATCTTTATGTGAAATAGTACATAATTTTTGATAACGTAACAAAAACAATAATCTGCCAATTTATAATTTAGAGTTCTCATTTTCTAAAATGAATTATTTTAAAAATGTACAAAAATGACATTTATTTTAGAGCCTGTTCTTGCTTTTGAAGCTCTCATAATTTTACAAAATTCAATAGAAACTCAGTTTTTTAATTTATGGCACCGGTAAAATCAATTATTAAGCAACACTCTGCAAATTGTGGAAACACAATAAAACAGTAAACAAAGTGAAACAATAACAAAATATTTTTTAAATCTAATTTCAAATCTCATCATCAAAAAACAATGTCTATGAAGGAAAGATCTAAAAATGGTAATTCAGCAAAAATGAACTGAATCATCAAGCTGGTTAAAAAATAGTGAAGTTTGACTTTAAAATATTAGCAAAATAGCTGTTAAACGAAGCAGAACAAGAAAATATATACGATTATTGAAATTCAATAACAAAACCCATTTATAAACATCACTTCA
The DNA here is from genome assembly GCA_024550625.1 of Dendroctonus valens. Taxonomy (NCBI): domain Eukaryota; kingdom Metazoa; phylum Arthropoda; class Insecta; order Coleoptera; family Curculionidae; genus Dendroctonus; species Dendroctonus valens. The sequence continues at coordinate 865,174 of JAJTJO010000017.1, read as the reverse complement.
AGCCCTGTCATCACGCTTACATACAAATCGTTCTTCGACATGGTCTTATTGAGTGAAGCTTGTGCTCTATAAGCTTTTGGGGTCGTCGAACAAAGATGTAGCAAAGTCCAAGAAAACTGCAGGCAATCTTCCAAATAACTTAACAGGAAGTGGCACCCGATAATTTGCTGATGACCCCGAGAACTTAAAATTATGAACGATACCAGTCGTCTCAAAATATAAATAAATTAATTAATTAACGAGATGTCGTTTGAAATATCTATAGCTCGATTGCTAAATGGCTCAACTTCTTTGTTAATTTATATATTAAGCAAGCTTTAAGAAAAGCAAAATGAACGAAAAATCTCAATTTTTGCTGGTGAATGAAAGCTGGTTTCTTCTGGTTCATAACTTTTGTGCTATAAACTTCACACTGTAAATGCAAGATTAACTTATCTAAATATGCTTATTATTATATTCTAGTGCGCTTTAGTTATTGTTTATTTTTGGGGGCAGTTGCTCTAGAACGTCCTTGTGTTTGCCAGTATAAGGCTGTATTAATATAAGATATATGTAATCAAAGCATTCCGAAATACATATAACATCATTTTTGAACCGAATTTGCAAATCACAATCCGAATTCGTGATTCACTTTGGTCCAATCCGAAAATAGCTCCATGACTTCAGATACCGATACGAAATTTTGATATGAACTCTTAATGGTAATTTTTCAACTTTATATTGGCTAAATTATGCAGACTGCTGATAATGATTTCGCTTGGTTTTCATTCATGATTTCCGTTCGTACAGTTCTGAATGGACAATGCTCGAACGGATACGTTTTTATTTTAATTGCGCTGTTTTAGCTGTGGTGTTTGTGTTGTGAATGTAGGTTTCTGTCGGTGGTTTTATTTTATGTGAGTTAAATATTTTTCTGAAATACTTTGGAAGAGCGCAATACGAATTACTCTTCTCCGCCTCAACAGTAATAGTTGCTAAGGTAATTGTATATGCATATATATTTTTTTATACCTCACTCGTTACCGATTTATGAAGGAGTTATTAGCTGTCACCAAAATACATCGGAGATAAAACTGCATTAGGTACACATTGACTATTTTATGATATGATCAATGCTTGCATATGGTTCTGAAAATCCGCTTTTTGTGCCGGAAATTGCTAGGTTTATTATACGTTTGGAAAGTAAAAACTTCTGTTTTCCTTGATCCTAATTTTCCACATGAAATTTCGATTTGTTTTCAAAATAAGTTTTTAATTGGTTAAATATTTTCCTAGTTCAGTACATTCTTAGAAAATAAATTTTCTCAGTCCCAGTGTTCTTTTGATGTCTCTTGATGAATGCCGACCATCCGATATTATTGTAAAACCTCTTTTCAGATGTTTGTTCCCTGAAAATTTATCTAAAAACTGGCTTAGATCTTATACAACATAATCATTATTAAATTTTGCTGTTGCGATGTAAATTTGAACAATTGATAAACAAATTATATGTATATTGTAATGGAATTTTTATCTCAACAAATTAATTGTGCTATTAGTTTGTATTCAGTCAATCTCTATTCTTAGAACATGTGTATTGCGTGAAATATAACTCCCTTAAAATGTTGATAACTATGACGCCAAGTCTTCAACTTTTTTGATCTTGTGTATTTATATAACGAGCAGTGCTGATAATATTCCTAACTAATAATCAATTTAATTTTAAACATTTCAAATAGAAGTGGGACCCATGGGGTTACAACAAAAAACTAAAATTTCGGGCAAACAATAATTCTGATTGAATGAAGTAATATGTGTAAAGAATCAAGTATAGTACTTGAAGTAGGAGGTCTGAACTCAAATAATCACGTTCGCAATAGAGCTTTGAGGTGGGATAATAAATATTTATAAAATGAAACTGCTTTCTCGTCGTAACGGATGGCATTTAAAGTGAAAATTAATTAATTTCAGGTCCAAATAGAGGTTTTTTAAGCAACGTCAAACATCCTTCCGGTTCTAAAAAGACGTCCTAATGAAGTCATCAACTTCCGTTGGGTGAAGACAGTCAACAATAAGACATATTTTATGGCAAGTAAGTACCTAATTTAATTTCTACGTTTTAGTAAACAAATTAAGACTAATAATGTGCTTATAAAAAATAAAATCGTTATTTTTATTTTGTTTCGTGTTTCTGAGTCTTATTCTCCGCGGCTTGGAATAATTGGCAAGGTTTGCTGAAATGTTATTTCATAAATATAACAGGTTACCGAACTCATACACTTACAGTAGGTAATGGTATCTCAATTACGTCTAGTCATCAATCTTTAAGCAGATAAAATGGAATGGTTTTAGGAATAGCTTAGACCGCTTACATTACGTAATGTCAGGAGTTTATCATATTATGTAGTTTCGTATTATGAATATTGAAGAAGAGCGTTGGTTGAGCAACCAAGACACTATCAGATCATTTTTTCGGATTTTCTTGTTAGAATTTAATTTCTTGGTTGAAATTTGTAAATGCTTTTTTTGTAACTTAATAATGCCCTTTTTAATTGTATCTAGTTCATTTGCTTTTATTCACCTGTTATATCAACCGACTGGAATTTAAATGTTTTGCTGCTCCAAATTACGAACGGAAATAATATTGCTAGCAGCAGCATAATCATAATTATCTTAACTTTCATGCTGCCCTTTTAAAACGTACATTCCTGCTGCCAATGCGCTAAAAATAGACTTTATCAAATTTAAGACAACTTTCGCAGAAGTTTGTGTGTTTATTTAGCCTCTCTTACATTCCGACCATGCTCTGAAAACTAACAGACTTTTCTTATCGGGATCTTTCATGCCATTTGTGATAAAACTCATTCCTGATTTGATAGTTTGATCTCAGTGGTTATGTGGGTTAGTTTGTACTAATTGGCGCATTGGTGATGTCACTTAAGTAAAACGGTGAATGAAACTTGAAAATTTATCAGGAATAACGTTAAATTTTATTGAATTCAACCCCCTTAACGAATTAAGGATACTGTTTAGTAATAAGTTCAATAGTGATTATTCTTATCACACGCTACCTAGTTTGACGGTCTCATTCCACTATCAGAATTTCAAATTAATAAAATATCATCTACATAATTACATGGCGCCAGTGAGAACAACAATTTCATGTTTATTAGCATTTTGACGTCATTTCATTTATTCATGCTTATTGTACTTTAGAGAAACTTTTCTCGAATGTAAATGGAAAAGCAAAAACTATTGTAGTTGGTTTAGTTGATATGATGATCATGAACAGTAGATAAACTGGAAGATTTTTGAACCGTGTCTGTATATGTATTTAAATGTAGTAACTAATATTTGCTTTATATATTTTTCAGGTTGGATGAGGATATCTGCCTATACGAAAATCAGTACTCAACACTAGAGCAATCATGTGCCAGAAGTTCCACTTAAACGAAACTGGTTTTCACAGTGATTTGACAGAGTATTTGATTCTGAGATCATTGTGAAAGCTGATTTTGTTAAGTTTTCATCGATGGACTCACTGTTCATCAATCGCATCGGATTTAAGTTCCTATTATGCTAAATGAACTGTATTATCTAAAGACATGTACTGTGAAAATACTTCGGTTTAACAGTGAAATAAACTAGTGTTCGTATATAATTAAAGACGTAAATATTGGGAAGTAAATTATTCTTTATCGTGGCTGGTTCTTTTGCAACGACACTTAACGTATTTTCAATGTATTTAAATTATATTTGATGTAACTTACCAGAGTTGACTTCTTCGTGCCTTTCCTCAATCAGCTAGTGTTAAAGTTATTAGTCCATTTATCAGAAAAACAACAAACACTCAAAACCCCTTGCACCGTACTCTCAACATAAATAACATACTTTGAAATAATTTAAATATGTAATAACCTATTTCGAACTTCAGAATAATTAGTAAGATTTTCGGGCAAAAACGAAACATTGGCAAAATCTTTTATCTCGACGAGCCCTTAGTGCTGAACGAAAAATATAAATAAATATTTTGAATCGACCCTCAAAATGCAGATAATACTTTTTGAATGTATCAAAAATAATAAATATAAATAATATAAAAATAAAACTGTAGTTTTATAAAATGTCGTTTTCAAATACCCTAATTACCGTAATATACAGGGCAATTCAAGTCGAGTTGCCATTTAAGTTTCTTTTTCTCAGGTCCAGGGTTAACGAGATACAGGGTGTAAAAGTTTTAAAAAAATATTGCTATTTTCTCTTTACCTCCTACAGTTTATGAAATATTTTGCTCAAATTTTGAACGTATGCTACTGTTTAGACCCTTTACGCGTAGATAAGCCAACTGGTTGCGAAAATCTACAGGGTGTTTTTTTTTCTAGAAGCACACCGCACTTTTACCCCCCGAACTTTTTTGTGGTGCGCCACTGACTTCTACCGAACAAATTTTGGAATTTGTTGTTCAATTTAAGAATTTAAGGTCTCTTGCATGTTTTTCGTATCTGCGTTCATTTTCGAGTTATTTGCACAACATAAGTCCATGTAAGGTTTCTGGGTGATTTTCTGTGAATTTTCTTATACTTTTTTTTGTGTCTCTTTGTTCACATTTTTTGTGAAAGCTTGAAGTGCAAGTTAAAGTTAAAATAGGGTTGGCTGACGAGTTAACTTTAAATTTTATTTTTTTACCTTAATTTAATTTACAATCATTGAAGTTTATGGGCTGTAAGCTAATCCAAATTAAAATTCACAAAAATGCAACGAATATTTCAATTTATTTTGAAATTATTTTCATAAAATTAAATAAGTTTAAATTATTTAATTTTAATTTAATGTATAAAGGTGCTGTTGAAAATGTCCATTCGCCCAAAATTAAAGTCAAATTTATCCAATAATTGAATGTCATTTTTTATAATGGTACATCTATTATTGATACGATTCCATAAATCTTCTGTAGTTTCAACAGGCGTTGAATGTACAAATTCTATTAAAGTCCCCCACAGAAAAAAAATCACACTTATTCAAATCTGGTGATCGCGGTGGCCAACGTTGCGGGCAATTATTTCCCTGGCCAATCCATCGATTTGGAAACTGTAGGTTCAATATAAATTCACGACCGTTCATAGAGAAATGCGGAGGCGCACCATCGTGCATATACCACATGTCAAGTCGGAATTGTAAAGGCAAATCTGCAAGAAGCACTGGAAGAGTTTTTTGTAGGAAAAGCAAATAACTTGCACCGTTCAAACGATTAGGTAAAATAACTGGCTCAACCAAATATCGCCCAACGATTCCGGCTCACACACGAATTTTAAATTCTCCTTGGTAATGTTATGACCCATCATATCATGTAATATGTGGATTTTGATCGCTATATTCATGGCTGTTGTGTAGATTTGTGATTGCTCTCCTCGTAAAGCAAGCTTCATCACTGAAAAGGCTACTTCTGTGAAAACAAACCTTTTGATTTAAAAAGAAATTACAGAAAATCATCCTTGGCTCTAAGTCTTGTGGTAACTGTAAGAGGTAAAAAATTCTTGAAATGGACAACAAATTCAAAAATTTGTTCGGTCGAAGACATTGGCGCTCCACAAAAAACTTCGCGGAGTAAAAGGAGGGTATGACACTAAAATACCCGGTAGATTTGCGCAACCAGTTACCTTACCTACGGGTAGAGGGTCTAAACAGTAGCCTACGTTAAAAAATTGAGCAAAATATCTCATAAGCTGTAGGAGTTAAAGAGAAAATACCAATATTTTTTTTAACTTAACATAACTTTAACACCCAGTATCTAGTTAACCCTGGGCCTCAGAAAAAAAAATCTTAAATGGCAACTGGACTTGTTTTCAGGTCCTCTACACGCCTCTGATCTGTGTCCATAAGGTTGTGAATCACCCTGTATAGTTCAAATGTAAATTTTTGATAGAATCTTCGAATATCAAGGAATCTTAATGTATAAAAAAATTAAAATAAGATACCTAAGTGTTAATGAGGCAAATGAATAAACGATTTTCCATTTACTTGAATATTCATGCATTTTTCCTTCAATTCCGATTAAACAACTTTGTCACTTTTGTTAGTAACTTAGTCTTTTTGTATAGATATGTTGCATTTTGATTAATTAAACCATTCTATCACTACAGATTTGTTCTTGGATCCCAGGAAAAAAAATCAGTTATGTATTTGTTCATATTTTCTCAAACATTAAATAGCCCTATTGATTTGTTCTAGTGGATATTTATTCCAGATTAAATAAAATCGACATTAAAAATATAATAGAAATAATTATCTTGTTAAATGAGTGAAATTTTCTTTAAAAGTGATAAATAAAACACGCAAACATGGTTATTTAAAAAGACGTTACACGAAATCGGTGTGAAACACCCACAAACATGTAAAATTTAGAATATGGATTACTTTCTAGAGCATGCACCATTAGACCTCCAAAATTAAAGTGAAATCGATATCGGAATGCATAAGGAACATATCTAAATAATTCGTCTTATGGAAAGAGAAAAACATGGATATGCACAGTTCAACCTGTCGCTTTATATGTATATCGCATTATTAAAAGCGAAAAATTAATTCGAAATCAGATTGTTTTCTTTATAAGTGTTTTATTTATATGTAGTTTGGTTTTACGTAATGATTTTACATTTTTTCGTTACGGGAATATAAAGCGACTTTTTCTACTGCTGCCACAACATTTTTTTTAAAGCAAACTGTACCTAAGAAGAAACTTTTTTCACCAAAACCGAATCTGGTTGACTTGGTTGAGTAGTAGTAGTAAATATCTTTATTTCTAAAAAAGGCTATCGACCTATCGGTCTTTCTGCCCTTGTTTAATACATATAGTCTTAATCTAAATGAAAACAAATATGAAAATTCTCTTATTCTAGGTTAACAATACTGTTAAATAAATAAGATTTCAGTGGCAAGAAGGAATTATTTTATTGTCCACTAGTCCGTAGCGTTTGTAAGTGTTCGAGTGGCGTTAGTGTAGGGAAACGAAAGCGGGATTGTCTGGTTGGTCTTGTAAGACAAAGGGGATTCAGTATGGTCCAGTTGTAGGGGTTGTTTGTCCATTTTGTCTGTAGCTGTATGAGTCTTTCCGAGATCTTTGTCATGTTTGTGCGTTCGTATAGTAGTTGGGTGGGGGGGTTGTGTAGTGGGTTTTGGGGGTGTCTTATTCGTGTTATTAGTCTTAGTGCAATTTGACTTGGTTGATTTAAAGTGAAATTCCACATTTATCTCTACCTTATTTGCAAAAAGACAGTTGAAATATATAAAATGTGCACATAAAGAACACATATTATCAACAGTTTCTCTGTTGCACGAAAATTCCCAAATTCTATGCTTTCTAGTCACTGAAATATCTCCTAAGACTAACTTTACAGAAACACTATACAGGGTGATTCAAAAGTGGCCTCATTCCTTCTAAGGGGTTATAGGGGCTCACTTGGAGAGTACGAGAAAAATATTGAAAAAATGTTTTTCGAAAATTTCTAGAAGATATTAACAGTTGAAAATCGAATTGCAACTTTGTTATTAAGTATTATTTTAAAATAGTCCCATGTTTGCTTGGTAGCCTTTTGGAATATTTAACCATTCGAACAGAAAAATTACGATCTTTGCTTCAAATTACGAAAATTTGTGATATTAAAAACAACCTCTTCTACAATCTTTTGATGAAAAGTCAAAGCGGCAATGATGTTTTTTGTCATTAACAGATAGTCACAGGTAGATAGCCTTTGTCAATAATAACAAGCATTTGTCAATCTGTGACTTACTTTGAAGCTCCTTTCACAAAATGTACACCAACATCGAATTTGCGGATATGTGATTAGTTATGGGAAAATGCTACACTAACATAGCAGAAGGTGTAAGACCTTACACCAGCAAAGGGCCAGAGACACTTGACGATTGGCTCCAGGAATTGACGCAGATTGTGGACGATCTAGAGGTCTAGATCTAGATGATCTAGCATCGCACAACCACTGACACTTTCCTAGGCACCGGATAATTGTCCCTATAACTCCCCAGAGGAAGGGCCACATTTTTATCATGTATGTAAGATATACAGGACGCAAGGACACATTAAATCTCTGATCTTCCGAACACCGGTACAAATTGGGCAGGAGTTAATTAACCGAATACGAGTAGCTGATCAAAAGGTGATCCCAGACTAGGGCGAAGAGTGCACAATAAAGTGATTCGGGAACAAACATGTCTGGAGTTAAACGGGCAGAACTTCGTCAACCTCTTGTGATTTATCAACTTAATTGTATTTTATTTGATTAATATTAATCATTGATACATAACCTTACACAGGAGATGTTTGTTTACATGTGAGGCGAGTTTAGGTATACCACTCATCTGCCCCAAAAAGGATGGCAGCCCTGACGGCAAATTAACAGCGTTATCCTAACCTCAAAATATTTCTATTGCTTTCTCTTTCTTTGTTTTGTGTTTATCCATGGTTACTACAACTTTCAATAATTAAGAAGTAACAGGTATTTACGTAAAGTTAATTAGGCAGATTACCTTGAAAAGCATCGTTGCCGTAATTCTGATCTAGTTTTTGTCAAATATCTCAGTTTTTGATAAGAATTAATTTTTTTACTTTTTTTCCTGTACTCCCAAAACACCCCCAGACAACACCCCCAGAGCAATGACGCCACTTTTGAATCACCCTGTATAATGGAAATAATTATGTTGTTAAATGAGTGAAATTTTTTTACAAGTGATAAATAAAACACGCAAACATGGTTATTTAAAAAGACGTTACACGAAATCGGTGTGAAACACCCACAAACATGTAAAATTTAGAATATGGATTACTTTCTAGAGCATGCACCATTAGACCTCCAAAATTAAAGTGAAATCGATATCGGAATGCATAAGGAACATATCTAAATCATTAGTCTTATGTAAAGAGAAAAACATGGATATGCACAGTTCAACCTGTGCCTATTTTTCAAAATATTTTACGTAATGGTTGTATGTAGTTTGGTTTTACGTAATGGTTTTACATTACGGAAATATAAAGCGACTTTTCTACTGCTGCCACAACATTTTTGGTTAAGCAAACTATACCTAAAGAAGGACCTTTATCACCAAAACCAAATCTGGTTGACTTGATAGATTTAAAGTGAAAGTCGGCGTTTCTCTCTACCTTATTTGCAAAAAGACAGTTGAAATATATAAAATGTAGACATAAAGAACACATATTATCAACAGTTTCTCTGTTGCACAAAAATTTCCAAATTCTATGCTTTCTAGTTACTGAAATATCTCCTGATACTAACTTTACAGAAACACTGTATATAATTTTACATTGCTGCTAATATTAAAGTCCTCTGGTTAGTCACGGAAACCAATAGTTATAAAGTGGTTTCGCATCAGAATTCCAGTACTTATGTCCAAACATAAAAAAACAATTTAGCCCTGATCTGCCATTATACGTTCATAACTTACAACGGTGAAAAACTTTTTTATTGCGGAATAGTTATTAAAATAAGTCCAAAGTTGTCGGACTATTTGCGATAATTCTAGTCTGTATTATAGCAAAGTATTTCGTTTTAAAAATTGTTTGTTCTCTTAAATCACAAGCGGGCAGAGGAGGAATAAATCAAGCAACAAATAATAAATATTTTTGAAAACCAGAAACAAACTTAAACGTTCTGAAATAAACCTTTCAACTTTTGTGAGCCATGCAAGTTTTCAACCTGCAACATTTTCAAAAAACGATGTCAAATATGATTTTCAAAGTGAAATTCGACTGTCTATTTTACTGGATCATTGTGTAGGCATGCACTGTATCAATACAAATGTGTAATTCTCCGAGAATCTTTCAAAAAGTAGCAAATTTAATATTGAAGTAAAGTAACTGCTGGAAAAATAACTCACCATATCGAGGTTTTGTAGAAATTCATTTCATCGCCTCAAATGCATGTTGTACTCGCTGATAATTTCGCTGGAAGCCGTTTCACTAACACAAAATTACTAAAAAACGCCATTAGGTCAATTTTGCTTAAAAAATACAAAACGCCCGTTCTATGCACTAAACCCGGAAAGAATGATACGGCGGAGATTCACTGACGAGTTGTTTATCCAGTTTTTTTGGGTATTTTTGTTTATATGAAGCAAATAGTCGACAGGGTGTTTATGCGCGCTGGCGATTTCGGTCAGGAATGCGAGTTAGAGAATGCGCATTTTAATCTTTAGGTGCGAATGAATTTATTCTCTGAATAAATGGAATAGATATTTAAAATATGCTCTAAGATTTTTCTCAAAACTATGAAAATGATTTGCTAGCAAGATGCAATTAAACGTATTTGTTTATCAATGCATTTAAAATGTTCTGCCTGTAACAGAGTTAATAATATTCGGGGTATTCAAATGTTCTGCAGAAAGAGCGTATTTTTATAAAGGAATGTTTCTAAAAACGCCAAAACACGTAATATCTTTTGCGTAATTTTTGGTATAACTTTTGGTGACTTTGCACCCATGAGTTGTTGAGCGAAACGTTTCAGCGTATCTTAATAAAAGCACGTCTCATTAATTATGGAGCTGTAAAAATAGAGCAAATTGAAATTATGTTTTTTTTTGGAAATTTGATTTCTTAAGTTTGAAGAACATGCTCTATGTACAGGATGTTCGTACAGGACTTACCTAAAGCTAACAAATCAAAAGATTTAAGTGAAAATGAATCATTTCGCACTTAATTACGATACCGGTGAGAGTTCCGTACAGAGATTCTTAAAAAACGAAGTTTGTTTTTGCGATAGACAATTATTACAATTATGTGAAGAAAATGAATGAAGAAGAATGATTAACATTTTTCCTTCTCTGATGAATGAATTAACAACTTTGGTCCAGTGACAAACAATCTTCACATCGATAATAGGTGAAGAACGTACACAACTTCCCCAAAAGATCAATTTGTGAACTGGTATAATTGATAAAAGAATTTTGGGGTGCTATATTTTCAATAAGTCAATTTTTAAACAATTAATAGCTGAATTAGCAATCATTTGAGCGAATAAAAATGATCCAAATCTATCCCAGCAAATAATATAGATCCAACAAAATGATGCATGGTTTAAATGTTTTGAAATGTTTGAACTAGATTTTTCCAAATCGCTGAGTAAGTCGCCATGGATGGCCTATTGAATGGCCATCACGGTCAGCGGATCTTACACCACTGGATTTCTTTCTATGAGGGTATTTAAAGAAAAAGATTAATCAAAAAAGACGTGAGGACCTTTAACATGAGATTAATAAATAATTGTAACAATGTGAGAAGAAATACTGAATTGCTCTAGTTAAGAAAAACAAACCTACAAGGTTACACGCAAAAGAAATGTTTGTTGATTTAGTGCCTTCTCCCTAGTAAGCGTTTTAAATATAGTAAGATATTCTGAAATGTTGTCAATTAATGTTTTTTTTATATTTGTATTTGTTTCGAGTTTGGATTATTATCTTATGCTATTATTATTGCATCTATTTAAAAGCTTTACGTTGCATTTTCTGTTCTTTTCTTTTTTACACACATTTATTATAAATTTCTTTCACACCTTTAATTTTAGCTTGATAATATTGATGATTGATCATGGATTTCAGTTTATTTTTTCTGGAATTAATTTCCAACAAACATCGAATAAATTAAATTTGAAAAGCTATAATTTAACTTGAAATGAGCTCATCATAATGTGTCTTATCCCTAGAAAATAAATTTTTACGTAAAAATCCTAAATAAATATGCCGATGTGAAGATTTTAAACATAGCTAGTGCCTACTTTGCTATTATTGCATAAAATGGCAATACCGTAAGTAAAGCAATAATTGAAAACTACATAGCCTGAATATAAATATTTTTTAATGTTCCAGTGCAACCTTTATTTTTTAACTAGGAAGGTTCCACCTAAGCTAAATTACAAAATACCAAAAGTATGTTAAAGTTAATTTGTAGTGGCAGCAAGTGCGATATTTGTTGAAAACTAAAAACAATGTTGATCATCATCATGTCATGTTAGTCAAAAATACTGCAGCTTGTAAAAGCAAAAGGAGCAGCACGCCATTTGGTCCAAGGCAAATGGTTTGACTAAAAATGGTGAATGTTTTTGGAAGACATGTTCGCATTAAAGAGAACACATACAAAACATTAAAGGCAATAATATCTGAACAAAAAATGTATTGTATGAAAACATTTTAACATTCAGTGTACCCCATAATAAATGTAACGAATAGAAAAAATTGTCGAAAATTTGAATGCTGTGACAACACTATTGGACATGAAAGTGGATTGATCTGAAAAAAATATGTAGTGCTTGAAATATTCACTTCATCACCTGCTTCCTCATGTGTATTTTTACGAATTTCTTTATATTTTTTTATTTGTTTCGCTTCGTAAATGCTTGTTGTATTCGCAATACTAATAGATTTTCATTATCGGAAGGCTTAACTATAATAGCTCCTACATCATCTTCATCAACATTTTATGTAGTCTATACGGGGGTTTCTGTGTCCTTTCATTTTAAGATCACTTGGGGGGTAAGAATGATTCTCATAGCCGAAAAAAAATTATATTAAATTACCTTCTGACCTTTGTTAATTCCATAACATTGCATAATGCTCTATGCAAGAAGTTTTAGAACGAATTATTTCAAATATACTTCGTTAATTTACAATTATCTACAAAAGCTAAGTTTCCGATCTGCAATTAAGAAAAACATACTCGTGCAAAAGTGGTAAAATTAATTAAACAAAAGTTAAATGATGGATCAATGAATTTTTTTGCAATTAAATATAAGCAACCTCAAGAATGATGGCACCTACTAGTAGGAATAACTTTTGTGGTAAAGTGAATTTAATCCAAACATTAGGAACAAATAATTATTTAGAAATTGAAATTACATGTAATTGACACAAAAGTAATTGCTGTTTTCATACATTTCTGGGTTTTGAATCTATAGTATGTCGAATGATTCAAAATAGAAGCAAACTTTTTCCTAGATATACTTTTCGTATTTTAAGTCTGATTAACTTAACATCAAAGGAAGTCAATTCAATGAAATTATGCTATCTAACGAATATTTCCGATTGTATATATTGATAGGATGTAAAATGTTGATAGTATGTCATCCGGCTACTACATCAAAAGATAAATGGAAGATTGTGCAGACATTTTCCTTCATTTGATTCGCATTATGTGTTATAAAAAAAGAGATTTATTTAACTAAACTTGGTGCGATTGACCGGGCTTGGAATAGTTATGAAACCTTGCGTCCTAATTTTAATTAAAATTACACTATTTTATAAATAAATCTGACGCAACAATATTTTTTAAATAATTTAAAATTTCAATTATTTTTATTTTAAATTATTTTATCAACTGAAGCATTAGATAACAATTTTTTAAAGTGTGAATATTTAGTTAAACTATTTTAGCAAAAACCATAACATAAAACCAACATAAATGGATTTTAAACCTTGATATATTTAAATTCGAAAAAAGTTGAGTTTGAATATTTAAATGTTACATATTTTCCAGAAGAAAACTATAAATCCCTATTAGGAAAAACGGATTAGAATTACATGCTTTCAATGTTGAATTACATGATAAAATGCTACTGTAAACTGTAAAAACTACAGAGTTTTTGAGTGAATTTTCACGAATGCTTTATTTGATTTTAATTCCCAAAAATGAGTCTTTAAATACCCACCGTATTTTATTGCCATGTAAATCATATCTGGATGATTGGAATGTTGTAAAACGACCCGAACGTGCACGTTTTATGTATTTTTACAACCCCAAAACATATTAACTAATCATGTTTTGATTCCGAAAGTTATTGCTTCCATACCCATATATGTTTCCAATGATCCTTGCCTTGATCGTAAACCGATTTTTTGTTAACAAATGTGGAAATAAAGAAAAAACACTAAAGTTTTTAAGTGTTTATTATAACTTACAAATAAGTATATTTCCTCAAGTAAAGCTGAGTAAAGCGTCAAAGATAAATTTGTTTAAATATTTACACACGTGCGATACTGCATCTAACCACCTGCCTCTTGAAATGACTTTAGGCTAAATAAAATACACTTTTGAAAAGTATTATTTATGAGTTCAATTGAAATGTGAAAATTATCACCGATATATCTGAATAGGATTGTTGGTTATAAATTAATTAATGTAAACATTTAGATAATAAAACGTGAAACTAGAAATGTAATTCGATTCGTTGATTATTTTAATTGCTTTGTGTTTTTTTTGTCGTATGCAGTATATTGTACAACATTGTCAATATATGTATTTTGAAATTTACTAAAATTCTGACGCAGTAAGAACAGTATAAATAATTTTTCCATTTAAATGTTACCAATCAAGTCGATTGTTTGTTGTTAAATAACAGCAGATCCTTTCAATAATACGTTGAGTGTGTGATCGCAGAAGAGAAGATTTTTAGGTAAGAAAACAATATTTATTTTTGGCAATTGACAATTGTTTCTATTGAAAAAAGTGCGTTTTTACTTATTATCGTTATTTACTAAATATCAATCTTCGTTTTGTATATTCTTTTTCCTGACTGTACTTTAATCTCACTGTACTAAATATCAAATTTTTCCTGACTGTACTAAATATCAATGAAAGAACTCCAAACGGACATCATAAATTAGCCCTTTTAACATTTAACCGCTCCAAAATGTTTAAATGTTCGCTTATAAAAGACACTATCATTTTCATTTTCCTGATAGCATGAAACGATTAATAACGTCCGCAAATAACAAAGAAACACCCTGCCCGCTTATCAGAAATTTCTAATTTTAAATAGCTTATAATATGCAATATCTGCATTTGAATTAGTTTATTTGTAAGCCATTGTATACACTTTCCTGACTGTATTTCAACTTCATTCAAAAGAAATTCCTGGGTTCCAGTCAATATTATTGTTTATTAGTTAAAACATTTTACAAATACGTTTCGGTGTCTTTCTCCACCATCATCAGTTTGTCTAAAATATACATTCATAGTCGTCATTAATTTAAAAACAAGAGCTCTGTTAAATACTAAAATACAAACTACAAACATATTAAAAAGCATATTAAAATCGTTTTAGTCTCTTGGGATCCCAGGCGATGAGTCAGGACAATCATGTTCGGGAAAAGACTAGAATTTATTGTTTAGAGCTTTAAATTTTACTTACATGTGCGGCTGTTTCTACCTTCACCTTTGGCAAGCCATTGAAAGAGAACAAAAAACTGTTTATAATATTTGGCATATTTCTTTTTATTCTGAGGATATCACTTGGTCTGCATTTCTTCAATATACCAGGTGTTCATATTTTATGTAGTTGGTTTAATTAGTGTATGTAGGTGTTCATTTAATTAGTGTATGATATACAGAGCTAAGATTGTCTGTGTCGGATCTAAAATTTATTGCATTCTGATGTTTTTTAATTTGTATCATTTCATGGATTCTTCTCTTATTATAATTGTCTTCATTGATTAATATTTTTGTGTTATCAAAATCCAAAACTATGTAATATTTGTTGTGCATGTTGTGCTAATGCTGTTCAATTTTTCTTTAAATATTGTCCTGTTTGACCTATGTATGCGTTGTCACAGTTCAAACAGTCAATATTGTATATTACATTAGGTGTGTTTAACTTATCACTTTTAGGCTTAAATTTTGTGAAAAATTCCTTTACTACGTTGTTTCTAGTTTTTTCTGCTATAGTAATATTATGCGGTTTTAAAATATTTTTTATTTTTGAGTTAATTTCTGGAATATACGGTAATGATATATACTTGATTTCACCTTCTTTTTTATTATTATTATTATTATTTATGTTGTTCCATTTATTGGAATTGTAGATTTATATATTCTTCGTTTTATGATTGGTTCGAAGAATGATTTGGGATAGCTGTTCATTATTAGTATCTATTTTCTTTTTTCAAGATGTTTCGCTCTATACGAATCTTCTAACATGCACAACAAATGTTACATAGTTTTGATTTTAATAAGACAAAAATATTAATCAATGAAGACAATTATAGTAGTAGTAGTAAACATCTTTATTTCTAAAAAAGGCTATCGACCTATCGGTCTTTCTGCCCTTGTTTAATACATGCAGTCTTAACCTAAATAAAAAACAAATATGAAAATTCTCCTATTCTAGGTTAACAATAGTAGTAGTAAACATCTTTATTTCTAAAAAAGGCTATCGACCTATCGGTATTTCTGCCCTTGTTTAATACATGCAGTCTTAATCTAAATAAAAAACAAATATGAAAATTCTCCCATTCTAGGTTAGCAATACTATTAAATAAATAAGATTTCAGTGGCAAGAAGAAATTATTTTATTGTCCACTAGTCCGTTGCGTTTGTAAGTGTTCGAGTAGCGTTAATGTAGGGAAACGGAAGCGGGATTGTCTGGTTGGTCTTGTAAGACAAAGGGGATTCAGTATGGTCCAGTTGTAGGGGTTGTTTGTCCATTTTGTCTGTAGCTGTATGAGTCTTTCCGAGATCTTTGTCATGTTTGTGCGTTCGTATAGTAGTTGGGTGGGGGGGTTGTGTAGTGGGTTTTGGGGGTGTCTTATTCGTGTTATTAGTCTTAGTGCAATTTGTTCTGTTGTTTGTGTATAACGTTTTGTCCTTTCTGTTCCGTTGGTCATGAGTACATGTCCAAAGTCTAGCAAGGGTCTACAAATAGCTTTATATATTTTGGTGGCGGTGTTTGTGCTAATTCCTCTGTCTTTGTAGGTTAGTGATCGGAAGTGTTTTGTTCTCTTTATTGTTTCTGCCCTGATGTTTCGTATGTGTTTAGTGAATTTAAGTTTGTGGTCGATTGTGATTCCAAGATATTTTACGTCGTTTTTTGGTTGTGTCGTTTGGCCGTCTGCAGTTATCGCAGGGTTATAATATAAGGTTCCTTATATTATATATAAATTTTTCATATGAATTTCCGTTTGAACGTTCCGCAATATCTTGCAATGATGCATTCCGTCTAAAATCTGCCTTACTTGATAATCGACACGTATCAAATGTATTTGTGTAATCATAAAATTTGCAGCAAGTTATTTCTTAATGGTTTCCTTGCCCTTTGACACTAAAAGCGCAACATAATCGTATGACAATATTCATGTAGGTTGTTTGTCTTGCCGATAATAAAATGCAATGTAGCAAAAGTACCTTAAATACCACAAATGATGTTGTCGCTTGTGATATGATTTATCTAAAAAGAGTAAGCAGGAGCTGAAAATATTTATCTAATTAAACTGTGTATAACTTGATCTGCCTATCACATTTATTGTTTATTTTAACAAATCTCTTATATTTATTAAAGTAAAAATCAATCAGAATTGTGTTTTTTTTTTAAACTTTACTTCCATATCCACACGGAGAGCCTTTTATCTATGAATTGTATACATTTAAGAGTCAAATTTGCTCGATGTGTTTCTGGGTTAGTTTGAAGTTTGAGTGATTCGATTTGTTTTTAAATGCATCTCTATATATCTACAAAAACTGGTCAAAAGTTGAACACAATTCGTCTACATAAGTTAATAGTCCTCGAAAAACCTCCATAATTTAGCTCGTTTGATTGCTTTGAAAGTTGGGTTTAGCCCAAAAAATCAAAATGTTCATGAAACAATTAGGAGGAGGATCTCAGGTACTTTTCTGGCATATTGGTCTATTAAACAACGACGAATTAATGAAAGTTCCTTATAAAATGTAAATCTAAAGGTAAACTAATATACATTTTTTGAAAGGATGTACTGATACATTTTAATAAAACCATAATTCGGCAGACAGTTTAAAAATGTTAAAATGATCACGACGCAATGACATTTTTTTCGAATTATTGTAGTTAATTTAGGTAAAAATCCATGCGAAAAAATCATGTTTTTTTTCTTCTGCTGACATCATTTGATGAAATGCTGTAGCATTAATTACATTTCTTTATGACATCTTAGCTAAAACGTGTCGATATTCAAAATAAAAATGTTTGTTTTCCAGACATCCTCATTATTTTAATTCATTTAATCATCGGACTCTATTTTTTGCTAGATTTTTACTCACTTTTCACATATAACTAATTTCGATTTTAAAATGCTTTGAAAACAGATTATTAATAGCAAACTTTGTAAAATTTCGTGATTAAAACTTGAGTAGTTAAGTAGTAAGTAGTAGCGCAAATGTTCAAAACATATACTGTACATCTTCTAATGACAGTCTTTTCGTAAATCATCAGTAAGTTTTCCGATTTCCTAAATGTGAAAAAATGTAATACATTTTTTGGTGCTCTAAATGTCTTAATTTGCTCTTACTTAACACACCCTATATTCTATTAAGGTGTGAATTACACACAGCCCATAAGTACATCTTATAGGTTTGTATACATGTCATCCTGCAGGAACTGAATTTCGAAATCGAGTTTAAACACGAAAAACATATTTTCTCACTTCCCCTTATTTGGATTGAAACTTTATCGAGGTAGAATTACGTTGTAATAATTTTTTTCCGGCCGTAGGATATTTACATAAGAATTATGCACATCCCTCCCCTGTTATTTATTTAATAATTATCGCATGTGAGAAATAATCAACAAGTTATAATACCCTTTAAAGGGGCAATGTATTTACAGAGCAACTGTCAGGTACTTATCAGGTCAATTTTACGTATTAAGAACACGGCTTGTAGAAAATCTATCAGCACTATTAAAGGGGAATAATAGCTAATATAATAATAATAGAAGAATGTTCATTTTACTTTACTTAACTTTTTACTTTATTAAAATTTTAAATCAGTCGTATTCTTTTAACTTTCTGCTGTAAAGCACAGCTTATACATTAACTTGCACTTTGGTATAGATTTATGTTGGAACATAAGCTACAAATACCGGGCGATCTAAAATTTGGTTGCATAGATTTAACTGCATATTCTACGACCAAAAATGAGGCAAACGATCGATGTAAACATAGGACCGCAAACGACCCGTTTACAAGAAACAGGTATTTTTTTCTACATTACTCTATTTTAAATATAGTTTATTTCAGTCCGTGTTAACTCGATCTGTGTTTAGTTTTATTGTTGCAAAATTGTTGGTCATGTATAACGTATTTTTGAGAAGTGTGTTTATTTATTTATTCGCATCAAAAGCCTTGCATACAGAGGAGATAAAGCGTGCAAAAGTGATACAAACAAAGGAAATAAGTACAGATACAATGCAAAACAATTACATGCGTAAAAAGGAAAAATACAAAGGCATATAAACAATAAATTAATGGTATAAACCTGATATAAACAAGTAAATGTGGTCAGAACAAAAATTAGCGACAAATAAATTAGAAGAATTATTATTATCCAAGTATAGTTCACATAATCATGAAGTAACTCGTAAACGATGGCAGACAAGGAAACAATGCGAAAGGCAAAAACGTTTCCAAATTGATAAAAGAACTGAAAGTCTTAGGTTTAGTAAAATAAATTTAAAAAAGTATATTTCCTCTGGATCGTGGCAACCATCTAGCATAGTTAAAGAAGGTTTTAACTTAAAGGCTTAAATATCTCAAAAGGGCTAGACGCAGTAGAAGAACTTCTGTGTTCTGTTGGGTCTGGTTTGATTACTTTAGGAAAAGAACCGGCATCCACTCCGTCGTCAGGCATGGTGAGGCAGCAAGTTCGGATGTGAAGGCAGCTGAAGTTTACATCAAAACGTTTTCCGAACTGATAGAAGCCAAAGGAGACATCCCCCAGCAAGTCTTCAAATGTGACGAGACGGCTTTTCTGGAAAAGGATGCCGAATAGGACTTATATAACGACAGAGGAGAAGACGATGCCAGCTCACAAACCCATGAAGGATATATTAACTCTAGCACTAGTATACCATTCGGAAAATCCCAGAACCTTTAAGTCACATAAGATTTTAAAAGAAAAACTGCAAGTTATGTGGAGGGCAAATCCGAAGGCGTGGGTCACCAGGAAATATTTGGTGGAGTGGATAAACCTGATGTTTGGCCCTTCTGTTAAAAAATATCTCCAGGAAAACAACCTACCCATGCAAGCCCTTCTCGTCCTCGACAATGCCCCTGCTCACCCACCAAATCTCGAAGATGATTTACTCGAAGTGTTCAAGTTTATAAAGGTTCTCTACCTACCACCCAACATCACTCCTATCCTGCAGCCCATGGATCAGCAGGTAATTTCTAATTTTAAGAAGTTATACACCAAGCACATTTTTCGGCGCTGCTTTGAGGTGACGGAGAACACAAACCTTACCCTTCGAGAGTTCTGGAAGGACCACTTTAACATCATGATATGCCTAAGAATTATTGATCAGGCCTGGCTGAGTGTTACAACGAGGATCTTAACCTCTGCATGGAAGAAGCTGTGGCCTAAGGCTGTAGCTGAAAAGGCCTTCGAATGATTGGAACCCGAGGTGTCAGTGGTAGAGGAGATTGTTTCTCTGGAAAAAATCTATGGGTCTGGAGGTGGATGAGAGAGATGTGAACGAATTCGTCAAGGAACACTCTCTCAAGAGCTGACAACCGAGGAGTTACACGATCTACATTCGCAGCAGCATACGGTGGTTCAACGAAAAATTAGTTTTGTAGAGGAGCCAGAGATGGAGGAGGTTATCTCTACGAAAGATATAAAGAAGATCTTGGGAATGTGGGAGAAAGTTGTCGAGTTTGTGGATAAAAATCACCCCGAAAAAGTTGCAAGTGGTCGTGCATCGGAGTTGTTCAACGAAACTTGCCTAACTCATTTCCGCAATATGCTCAAAGCGAGGAAGAAACAAACCTCCTTGAACAGTTTTTTTAAACGATCTGCAGGTGAAAATGAGCAAAGCGTGACGAAAAAAGCGAAGACCAGTGACAAAAATTAAGCGTTTCCGTCAGCACTTCACTTTTTCTTTTATTATGCTTTTATAGAATATGTATTTGTTATTTATAAAATAATGTTAATTCTTGAAAAATTATTAAATACGAGCAAGGTTACGGAACGAATTAAACTCGTATGTCCAGGTACCACTGTATCTCCGTTTTATTTTCCAATATATATTGAAAATTCAAATTAATCGCTTTCCTAACAGAAACATCAACATCATTTTTATTATGTCCATATTATGCTTCTAGACACTAAACATACGCATAGTACTAAATATGGATTAGCTATCAAAGTATCCAACTTCTGGGTAAAACCGACGGTTTTTGCATTTCCTTGAAGTTCTAATGAACAACATGATTTTCATATTTATTTGGCTTGTGTTCTTGGCTCGTGTTACATGGGACAGTATGGGTAGTTTTTTGCATTTTCGACAACATACCACAAATCGGCCCGACAAAAACCTCAGTTCAGCTCATGCATATAGGACTCGTGCCTTAAAATATGTTTTTAATTAAGCAGCTGGCAGACTGGCAGCTAATATGCTTATTACAAATGAACAATATTTTGTCTAGTCAAGCAGATATTCTCTAAGTTTGTAATGGAGAGTAATTGCAATGATAAATTTTCGAAAAATGTCAAGCCGTAATAGAGTTGAATTTTATGGCTGTATGTTAAATGTTTGTTGAATCGATAACAAACCTCCATGTAGTGAAGACTTCTTTATTCCTCCAAAGCTGAATTTTTAAATAAGATTTAAACGTTAGCGGAACTACAGTAAAAATACCATCAGAAATATTAGGAATAACTGGATTTTAAATTTTCACTCATTAATCAAAATCACATAGAGTTAAATCGAGACTGAAAGGCTACAGAAACAAGCTTCTATTGGTCATTCACACACAGTTTATTGACAAGAGTAAAAACTGATCACGAAGCGTTTCCCTACAAAAATAAGAATGGCATCCTTCAACGGAAACGTGTTTCTTCTAAAGTCTAATCTTCAAAAAACTTGGGAGACAACTTTTTCTAAATAGGTCCAGAACCAAGAATCATTAATAAGCGGAATTTGTTCCAGTTGAATATACTTCTCTGCAAGCATTCAAAATGAATTACTTGAAATATGGATATTTAATTGATAAAACTTCTTTATTTATTTGAATATTTTTTGGTTTTTATATATTTTATTTTTTATATGAAATTTGATATTAATAGTTTTCTAAAATCTTTTTGTAGCTATTGTGTATCTGTTTATTTGGATGTAAGACTAAAACATATCAGAAACGGAAAACTTGTATAATGTTCATATACAGTCTGAGTGCTTTTCAGCACATTTTTAAGTCATTTTTAAAACCCACAAAAAGTGTATAGTGATAATTGAACTTGGATTTTGAAAGAAAATGATTACACGAGAATTTGGCAATGGACAGTTGGTCGAGTTGAATCTGTTCTTTAGGTAAACTAATATTTATTTACCATTTAGTGTTTCCAATTATTTTATATGTTGAACTATATCGTAGCATACCTTTTGAAATGCACAAGAAAATTAAATTATGGTATTTTGGTGTGGATATTCAGCTCAAATATGGCTATTCTGGTCCCAAGTTCATATCTGGAACTGAAACAAAATTAGGTCTTTTTCACCTGCTAAAAGTTCGTCATATTTGCATCTGATTTGTTGTCAGATTGAGTGTTGATGAGAGATATCCCTTTGTTTTTGCATACCTGATAGCTTCCTTTTTTATCTAGGGGTATAATAACACTCTGTTTCAAGCTTTCCGGTAATGTTTCGCTGTCCCATATTAGTACGATTAACTCATGCATCTTTTGATAGAGTACTGGACCTCCCATTTTCAGGCATTCAGAGGGGATAGTATCTTTCCGCATTATATTACTTGTTTGCAGTTTAAATCCCATTTTAATTCCAAATGTTTCTTTAAAGAATGACCTGCTGTTGTTATGTCCGCCACTATCTTCGATGCCTTGTGTTTGTTTCTTCTGATGTTCTCTCTTTGTTTCCCTAATGAGTTTTCTTGCTCTACGCCTTGCATTGTTAAAGTTATCTATGTTGTCCTGTGAAGGGTCCTGTAACATTTGCGCCCTAGCGCGGTGTCTTTGGTTCTGTACGTTCTCACAGTCCTCGTATCGTACCAGTTATTTTTCTTTGTTTTTTCGCGCTTTCCGATAGTTGTTTCCATTGTTTCCTGGATAATCTTCTGTATAACATTCTACATGGTATTTGCGTTACTCGTACACGTTTCTGGTATATCCCGCATTTTAATTGCAATTTTAGATTTGTAGTTAGCGAGGGCTTCCTCTTCCTTAAGTTTATCCTTGTCCCATTCATCTTATTTGCTTGTAGTGGACCTGTCGTCTGTTTCTTGATCCTTATTCTTGTTTTGGCACATACTAGAAAATGGTCCGAGTCCGCCTCAGTTCCTCTTTTACTTCTGACGTCTATGATGTTATTTGAGTGCCTGGAATCTATTAGGATGTGATCTATTTGGTTTCTTGTGATACCAGCATTGGATACCACGTCTGCTTATGTATATCTCTGTGTTCAAACATAGTAGATTTGACCATGAGATTGTTGAGTCCTGCTAGATTTGCTACCCGTAGTCCGTTGATGTTGTTTACATCGTGTAGGCTAGGTCGAGTTTAATCGTCCAACATGTGGTCTGAACCAGTCTTCTCTACCCAGTTTTGCGTTGAAGTCGCCCAGTACCAATAACATATCCTGCTTGAGGATCGAGTCGAGAATTCTGATGAGTTGGTCATAGAAAGTGTCCTTCTCATCATCGTCCTTCTATTCCGTTGGTGCGTGCACCGATATTAGTGTGAAGTTGTACCAGAGATTAGATGTGAAGTCTACTAATCTCTGGTTGTACCATGGACCTCTTAGTCTAATGTGACATATTCTTTCAGTAATGGGTACAAAGTCTATTACTGCGTCCAATAAGTATTCCTGTATTACAAAGCCAGTTCCGAATTTATGGGCGCTATCTTTGTTGCCACGGAAAAATACCACCGACTTACTAATTGTCATATTACCCGTACCTGGCCACCTGATTTCTTGGATAGCCGCAATATCCATTCCATACTTTTCCAGCTGTGACATAGTTCTCTTGGCTGCCCCTGGTGTCGATACCAGCTTAATACATTCCATGATCCGAGATTCAAATTTCTTAATCGTTGCTGGGTTCGTCGACGTGTTTTCGTCCTATTCCGAGGCTTAGGTGCTTGAACCCTCCTCTTTTACCCGGGCTTGGGACCGTTTACGGCCTAATCAGCTACTCAATTCACCCATCAGAACCTCAGGCAGAGTTCATCAAGTACTTTGAAATTATTAATTCATGTAAATCTTCAAAGATTCACTATTTGCATCTGTGTTGTTTCTGAACAATGTAGAAACTATCCATTTTCCATGAACCAACACATCACAGTGTTATTAGCACTTTTAAACAGTTTTAATGAAACAAATAACGTGCGATACGTTCATTAGAACGAGATGGTGCATTTGCGTTCATTAAAAAATTCTTGGTTGCTCTATGAACCGCTGAGATGACTTACTCATATATCTGATTACCATTAAAAGCGTGATCTGTAATGTCTTTACAAGATCTCCCAAATATGGTAAAATAACTTTTGCTTCTGGCAACATTTGGTGTAATATTTCATGCGTCTCAAAGCCATATGTTATGTGCTATTTATTCTTTTATTAAACCTGATAGAGCTTTGGATTTTTGAAAAATCCAATCCACGGAAGATTTCTATTGTCTGCAAACAAATCTTCAATACCACACGGTATTATCTACACATGATAAAATTGATTATGCTGCTGTCTTCGATATTTGTGGGAATATTGTTGATTGTTCCAAAAGTTTTGAAAGTAATGCGCTATTCTCTTATTCTGAGTTTAATCTCCGCATTTAATTATTTCGTGTGTTATTGAACCACCTTTAAATATATTTGAGAGGCCAGTAAATTTGATTAGTTGCCTGACATATTATTAAAATAAAAAATACGAATTGAAAAGTATGCCAAACACGTATCATTATTAATAACCCAATATGCTAATACGATCCGAGTAACAAAAGGAAATATAATTATATATTATGACGGGCAAATATTGAAACGTGTCCTTCAAAACATCAATTAATGAAAATCATAATGTTATCACAAAGGAATCGAACACCACATCGAATCGGATTGATTAAGTTTAATGAAATATGACATAACGTATGCACTCGCATTATGCCGACTTTCAGCAAAATGACTTGCGGTTTTTAAGCTTTTCTCTCCTTCAGAATCTACCTACATGTGTGTGATATTAAATGATTTAACATTGTGAAATGTTTGAATCATGCACTGCACGAAATTTACAAAAAAAATTATTTTTTTGGATAATTCAAACACGCACTGGTTTCAACTCATTTCCTTTGATATATTTATTTTTGTTTATGTCTATCGAACTTGACGACAAGAATATTTTTCAACGTGCGTCCCGCACATGCGTTTCTGTGTCACTCAATTTAGTAACAAACTTTATTAGAATTTTGTTTACAAAAGAGCACGCTACTCTCGTTCTGTTATTATGCGTGTCAATGACAACTCATATGGAAATAAATAAGACTTAAGGGTTTCAGTCGTAAAATTAAAGCCCTTGAAATTTACTGGCTGCCATTAAAATTCGAATTTTTATGTATTTTTACGGAGAGTCAATTTTGAAATATGAGGTTTCTATTTTAGGGAGCTTAGACGAGTTTTTTGGGTTTAATGATTAATAGATGATTAAAGTATTTTTCATTTTTCAATAGATTGTCGACTGGTGGAATTTTTTTAAATTTGAATCTTACAGGTTTCATTCTAACCTATACACTAGAGCGTTTTTAAAACTTTTGTAAAAATTAGCGCATAAAGAAAAGTAACCTATTGCGTCTTGAATTAGTATTTAAAACATCTTAATCCAACTAACTAATAATATAGAGCAAGTAGTAGTAGGTAAACATCTTTATTTCTAAAAAAGGCTATCGGCCTATCGGTCTTTCTGCCCTTGTTTAGTACATATAGTCTTAATCTAAATAAAAAAACAAAGATTAAAATTCTCTTATGTTAGGTTAATAATCTTATTAAATAAACTTTCTAATTCTAATGACAAGAGAAAATTATTTTATTGTCCAGTAGTCAGTTGCGTTTGTAAGTGTTCGAGTAGCGTTGATGTAGGGAAACGGAAGCGGGATTGTCTGGTTGGTCTTGTAAGGACAAAGGGATTCAGTATGGTCCAGTTGTAGGGTGTGTTTGTCCATTTTGTCTGTAGATGTATGAGTCTTTCCGAAATCTTTGTCATGCTTGTGCGTTCGTATAGTAGTTGGGTGGAGGGGTTGTGTAGTGGGTTTTGGGGGAGTCTTATTCGTGTTATTAGTCTTAGTGCAATTTGTTCTGTTGTTTGTATATAACGTTTTGTCCTTTCTGTTCCGTTGGTCATGAGTATATGTCCATAGTCTAGCAAGGGACTACAAATAGCTTTATATATTTTGGTGGCGGGTATTTGTGCTGATTCCTCTGTCTTTGTAGGTTAGTGATCGGAAGTGTTTTGTTCTCTTTATTGTTTCTGTCCTGATGTTTCGTATGTGTTTAGTGAATTTAAGTTTGTAATCAATTGTGATTCCAAGGTATTTTACGTCGTTTTTTGGTTGTGTCGTTTGGCCGTCTGCAGTTTTTGTAGGGTAGTCAGCGTTGAGTCTGTGGTTTGTGAGCAGAAGTTGGTTTTTTGAAGGGTTTGGTGTTAGTCTCCATTTATAAAACCATGTCATTGTGTTGTTTACATATATGGCATAGCATAGCGTTGAGTCTGTGGTTTGTGAGCAGAAGTTGGTTTTTTGAAGGGTTTGGTGTTAGTCTCCATTTATAAAACCATGTCATTGTGTTGTTTGTTAGTGTTTGGAGTCTTTGAGCTGCTCTCTCAACAGTTTTGTCATGTACGATAAGTGCCGTGTCGTCTGCGTATTGTAATAGGTATGCCGATCTGTCGATTTGCTTTTTGTCTGGTAAGTTGTAATTTATTTATATGTATGGCAGTATATATTGTAGAGAAACGAAACGGTGAGAGCGGGGATCCTTGAAGGAGCCCTTGTTCAGGGGAAAAAGAAAATGACAGTGTTTTGTCAATTCGTACTTGTAGTTGTCTGTTTTCTGGTAAGTTCTTTATGGTGTGTAGTAGATATGTTGGTGTGTGTAGTTTGTATAGTTTGTATAGTAAGCCTCTATGCCAGACACTATCAAAAGCTTTGTTAATGTCCATAAACAGGCAAGCTGTCTTTCTGTCAGTTAGCTGGGTTGTTTGTATATTGTTAGTCAGAGTGAAGAGTGGGTGAATAGTCGAGTGCTGATGTTTGAATCCGAACTGATACGATGGTATGTACTTTCCGACCAGTTTTCCCAGTCGCTGCCTTATTATGTACTCAAAAACCTTGCTAAATACTGGTAGCAGTGTAATTGGTCTGTAATTGCTCGGTTGTGTTTTCTCCAGTCCAGTTTTGGGTATAGGAATTATTACGCAGTTTTTCCATGTTTTTGGAATTATGTTATTTCTGATGTAATTGTTCAATTCAGTTAGGATCAGTTTGTGTGTTTCTTGAGTTAGGCTTTTCAGGAGTTTTGCCTTTATTTTATCTTTTCCCGGTTCTGTGTTTTTGATATGCGCTAGGGCTTCATCGTACTCTGTGACTGTGATCAGTTTGTATGTATAGTTTGGTGAGCTGTTGAAATAGTTCAAGTACCAGTCGTTGATCAAGTTCCAGTTGTCATTGTCGAAGTTAAGGTTTGTCGATATGCTGAAGGCTCTTTGATAGTGTCTGGGAAACGCGTCCGCTTTCTCTTTGTCTGTGTAACGTTCTATTCCGTTTTCGTCAATTGTGTCAGTAGTGCTAGTTTTTTTGTATTGCGCTAGTTTCTTAATTTTTCGCCAGTATGTTTTGCCTTTGTCTTTTTGTATTTCTTTACATGTTTCTAGCCATTTGTCTTGTCGGTATTGTCCAATCAAGGTTTTAATGTTTCTGTTGAGTTGGTAATATAGAGCAATTTTACTGCATTAAATAAAATAACCACGTATGCATATTATGGGTTTTAGTTACTTAGAGTCCTAGTTAATAGACTATCCGAACGGATGCGTACTTATATAAATCATTAAACATTTGCAGTGATTGATGAAGATTTTTGTTAGCAAAATGGTTTCAATCATGCATGTTTACCGTACCTGTTCGGATTTCACGCAGAATTAAGAAAAGTAACAGTTTCCTCCTAGTTTACAGTAAACTCTTCTGTCAGCAAAATGTTGCTTAAATGTATGATATGTTTAGTTCGCTCCTATGTAAAGTAATAGTAAAAAACTTAATGGGACTAAGATACAGATAAGCATAAAATGGATTAATGCTTGGAAACTTTCCATTAAGTAATTCGAATTATTCGGTTATGGAAATGTAATGTTTGCATTTATTGATACGAAAAGGACATGCAATACAAGGCTTGCTTCTGAGATAAGGCAATTTGAATTGAAGACGAGACAGATATAGATTTAAATCAGGGGTGAGCAACCTTTTTAATCAACGGTCCGATTTAAATTTAAAAATTTTTTGGCGGGAATTATACATTCGGCACTGTTTTCGATACAAGCTGATCAATATCAGCCGGAATTGATGAGGTTGCTACACGTACGCAGCTTTCTAATCGTGCATCACTCTGTCTTGATCGGCGGTCATTTTTTATTAATTTCATAGTTGAAAATAATTGTTCGCAAACATTCGTAGTTTCGAACAGAGACATCATTTGCTTTCCAGTTTTTGTTAAAAGTTGAACTTTCTCAGGGCTCACATAAGATTTATAAAAATTTTCGATGTTTACTGAGAAAAATACATTTTTTAAATCGGTATTATTCTGCATGTCAATCACTTCCATTTGAAAGTCTTGTCTTGTAAAATGTCTATATATTGGGTGTATTTTTGAAAAGTAGAAACGTTTTCGATTTCTAAATGTGGAAAGTGAGACACATTATTCTGCAAAAGATGCTGTTTCCGCAATTTTAATTTGCGCTCAAAGTCCTGAATTTTATCCTACAAATTGTGAATAAACTGTCCTTTGCCTTGGTTCCACATTAAGATCATTGAGATGCTGCGTCATGTCCATAAGAAACCCAAAATCGCACATCCATTTTTTATTACCAAAATGTGGAAAGGCATTTTCTTCATATCCAAGAATAATTGTATTCCGCTTTTTAAGTTGTATACTCTTTTTAGCATTGCACAAACCACGTCGCCATTTTCAGTTTCTGAACCTTTCAGAAATTCTTCAAATTCACGGTGATTTAACGCGCGCGACTTTATAAAATTGATTACTTTAATTATGGGTACTGTGACATTCGGCAAACTCAATCTTTTCGCACATAAATTTTCCTGGTCAATTATGCAGGGGTTAACAAATATTTCCTTTCCTGTGACCTTCTTAAAGCCTTGAAATATCCTTCCCATGCTTGACATTGCTCCTGCTCCCATCTGTCGATATACCAATAATCTTTTCTAATGAAATTGAAAAATTTTCCAACACAGACTTTAGTTCATCGTACAGGTCTATGCCGGTTGTAGGCCCTTGCATTGGAATCAGTGTTATACATAATATATATCATGATATACAGTGTGTCCAGTATAAAATGATGTACATGGGGATATTGGAAACCGTTAAAGATACAGAGTGGACCGAATGGGAAAAAAGTTGCGCAATCAAGTGCCTATAAATAATCTGTCATCAACTTCTTTGAACTCTGATATAGCAACGGATATACAGGGAAAAAAAGAAAAAAGTGCGTTTTATAAAATCCTTTATATCGTGTTTATTATAAGAGATACAATAACGAAATTTTCAGGGTGGGGGTAAGAAATGAGCGTGAATTTGAAAATAAAGTAAAAAATAATCTAGGCCCACTATGTTTAATCAGGCCGAAGTCAACTTTTGTTTTTCTTATGGGCACCGTATTCATTTTCTGCATTTTTAAATTTCACTTTAAATATGTTCTTCAACCATGTATAACATGTATGTTCGGTCAAGATAAATAATTAAAATTAACAAAATTAAGATTTTACGGTAGTAGGCAGATATTTCTCTTCAATTTCCCCATAGTGACGTTTGTTGTCTGTTTTAATTACCTAGGTAACTGTCAAAATAGAATTTATTGTCAGTGTCAAGTGTTTGTTATTAATTGTGTGTTTCAAAATGAATCACTTTTCAAATTATGAAAAATACGATATGTTGGAGAGTTTTATTCTCTGTCGTCGAAATGAAGCGAAATCTGAAGAAATGTATTTAAATAAATATCCAGAAAGGCGACAACCTGGTAGAACTATGTTTAGGCGTTTGAAAGACAACCTTGTAGCTTACGAGAGTTTTGCTCAGGGAAAGAAAAACAAACTTCCAGACGAAAATAAAGAAAATTTGGTAATGCAAAGTGTGGTTGAGACACCTCGTACGTCTTTACGTCAAATTGAAGCCACAACAGGTGTTGCGCGGTCAATGACGAATAGTATTTTAAAGGGTCATAAATATCACCCCTATCGTGAACGGCCCTGCCAGGGACTCCAGAATGGCATTTTGTCAGTGGTTTATTCAAAGAAATATCGAGATACCAAACTTTTCCTTAAAAGTCCTTTGGTCAGATGAGAGCCAATTTACTAAATGTGGACTATTTAATCGTAAAAATACCGTTTTTTGGTCAGATGAAAATCCACGGCTATTTCGTCACGTTAGGCATCAAGTTAGGTTTGGATTTAACGTCTGGTTAGGTATTGTGGGTACCCACGTGATTGGACCATTTTTTTTAATGAGAACTTAAATTCCGAGAGATATTTGAACCTCTTACAAGCTAACGTAGCGGAAGCACTTATGGATGTTCCAGTAGCTATCCTGCAAAACTTGTATTTCCAACAAGACGGCGCACCGCCACATAATGGACGTATTATCACAGAATTTTTAAATCACGAATTTCCCAACAAGTGGATAGGCAACCTGGGACCAGTAAGATGGCCTGCGAGATCCCCTGACATAACACCGCTTGATTTTTTTGCATGGGGCAATGCTGTTAACAGAATTACCCCAGAAATGATCAGAAAATCCTGTGATGCAGTAATGAGGCGATGTACGTTGTGCGTGCGAGAAAACGGTGGCTTATTTGAACACCTACTTTAATCCTAAAATGTTTCTTGTTCTTTTGCAGTGTTCGATGTATGATCAATAATAATTTAAAGTAATAATTAATAGAAATATCAATGCCTACTACCATTAAATCGTAATTTTGTTTATTTTAATTATTTATCTTCATCGAACATAAACATGTTATACATGGCTGAAGAGCATATTTAAAGGGGAATTTAAAAATGCAGAAATTCACTATGGCGCCCATAAGAAAAACAAAAGTTGACTTCGGCCTCATTGAACATAGTGGGCCTAGATTTTTTTTACTTTACTCTCAAATTCATGCTCATTTCTTACCCCCACCCTGAAAATTTCGTTATTGTATCTTTTATAATAAACTCGATATAAAAGATTTTATAAAACGCACTTTTTTCTTTTTTTCCCTGTATATCCGTTACTATTCCGAGTTCAAAGAAGTTGATGACAGATTATTTATAGGCACTTGATTGCGCAACTTTTTCCCCATTTGGTCCACCCTGTAACTCTAACGGTTTCCAATATCCCCATGTACATCATTTTATACTGGACACACTGTATAAGATGTGTAACCACCTAAAAATATAGCCAATTGTGCTGTATCGCTAATATCGCAACTCTCATCAAGTGCCAAAAACAGAATTCGAACTTTGCAATGCGTTCACGAAGAGTTGTTGCTATGTTCTCGGACAAGTCTTCAATTCTCCTTGCAATGGTAAATCTTGATAAACTAATGTTTGAAATCATATTTATCTTATCAGGAAATGCTATTTCTGCAGCAGCAGTTAGACATTCTTTTATCAACTCTCCATCCTCAAAGGGTTTAATTTTTTTGCCAGTATTTGACTGACAACAAAACTAGCCTTTACTGCCGTATTTGATAAAATAGCTGGATTTTTAAAAAAGCCTGTTGGTTTCCCAAGTTTTTCTTCATTTGATTAACTTACCTATCCGGAGATGTCCTGTTAAGTTTTTATATTGTTGTTCATGTTTTGTATCGAAATGGCTTTTTATGTTATATTCGTTTAATGTCGACACAGTCTCTGAGCATATTAAGCACCCAGCTTTATCTTTGACGAAAGTGAAAAAATAATCAAATTTCCACTTTTCTCCGCATCCGCAGCCTTCCGTTTCTTGGTTTGCTTTTCCTACATGCTAATATGGATTAAAAATTTGAAAGTTAAAAAAAATTGTAGGAACACGTATTTTTGAATAAAAAAACTCTAATATTACCTTTCGGACAATAATATTGCACTCACGCCTTTCAAGCAACAGAAGAATTTCTAAAATTGCTAGTTAAAAGCTTATTTAAAAAGGAAGATGCATTACCGAAATATTTTATACAACACGAATAATTCAAGAATATTTTATTTTCATAACGGCAAAGATATGGATAAATTAAAATAAAATAATAATTAATTTATTTCAAAATTTCCTGGGTTTCAGTCAATTTTTATTGTTTATTATTTAAAATGTTACAAATACGTTTCGGTGTCTTTCTCCACCATCATCAGTTTGTATGTCTAGATGCTTCTACCTTCACATTTGATTGGACATTCATCTCCTGGAAATACCTCATCTGGAAGGTAGAAGCATCTAGACATACAAACTGATGATAGTGGAGAGAGATTTTAAATAATAAACAATAAAATTGACTGAAACCCAGAAAATTTTGAAATAAATTGAAGTAAAGTCAGGAAAATATACACAACAATAATAATTAATGTCCGATTTGGATGAGGAAATCGGGCTTTATTTGAATGAACTCGTAACTGGATGTCCTGTTATCAAGACTTTGACTAAATTTTGGAATAAGGAAATTCGTTTGATTCATTCGACACTCGGTACATATACGTGTGTCGAATGCATTCTGTTAAAAATGGCATCGCTATATTTAATTTCACTAAATAATTAGAATTATCTTTTCGACTATTCAAAACTAGACATTAGTATTGTCTCAATTCTTTGTAAAAATTCAATTTTTCCATCACTAAAATACATATATAGCTATTCAAGATACATATGCCGTTGAGAATAAAATTAAGGACATTCAATACTTATACAATATATTTTACAATTACAATTACAAAAAAAAAACAGCAAATGCATGAGACTTATTTTTAACAACTAGATTCATATGCAGATCGGCTTTCTATGATAGTGACTTATGTAAACACCAGTTAGTTTTAGGAAAACTTAAAACCCCATAAAATTTTAGTTGATCCTTTAAATTAACCAAATGGAACCTACTTCACCCCCCATGTGTTACATGGATCAGGCACCCGTATTAAGTTCTATAGCATTCTGAAATCCATTACGAATTTCAGACAAGTAGGTAAAAACCTGTCAATCAATGGCGTCAAAATGCCATGTAACTCAACTCTTCGTCCCCTTATTAGTATAATGATATTAACCTGTTTAGCAAGACAATATCAAGTTCAGCTGTGGATACTGTTTTCCGGCAAATTCTGGGAAAGTCTCGTTCAATTTCGAATGTAAATGTAACTCACTTTCCAGAAATTCTGAAACTTTAAGTCATTTTCTATATGAAGATACCAATATCAACAAATTATTATATTTGTAAAAAGATGATTAAAATTTTGGATATTTTGCGAAAGAATATTCTCACTTATTTTCTTACGAATTGATAAGGAGTGATTTTTTCTATACGAAACAATGGATTCGTATTTTCATTTTTCTTCAACAAGTACAGTAGTGAATAAACTAACAACATGTAAACTTGCGCGAATATTGTTAAGATTTATATATTTGTTAATAGTTAGCTTTAAAAGTGTGTGGTCCGATTTTCAAATATATGAAATTTAATTTCCTTTCAAAAAGTTGAACATTTTTAAAAGATATTTGGCAGAAACATGTGGATTTATAGTGCTAACTACTGGTCCAGTTTATATATTATTATACAATGTGTGTTTTGTTGTTATTCTCTGCGTTAATTTAGATCTTTTGTCATATGTGAATTCATTTTTGACTGTATTGAAATTATTATAAATTTACCTTTCAAAATATTCTTTAAAATTGTAGTAGTAGTAGTAGTAAACATCTTTATTTCTAAAAAAGGCTATCGACCTATAGATCTTTCTGCCCTTGTTTAATACATGTAGTCTTAATCTAAATAAAAAACAAAGATGAAAATTCTCTTATTCTAGGTTAATAATCTTATTAAATAAACTTTCCAATTCTAATGACAAGAAAAAAATATTTTATTGTCCATTAGTCAGTTGCGTTTGTAAGTGTTTTTATATCGGCATACATATTACAATACGCAGACGACACGGCACTTATTGTACATGACAAAACTACTGAGAGAGCAGCTCAAAGACTCCAAACACTAACAAACAACACAATGACATGGTTTTATATATCGAGACTAACACCAAACGCGTCAAAAAACCAACTTCTGCTCACAAACTACAGACTCCACGCTGACTCCCCTACAATAACTGCAGACGGCCAAACGACACAACCAAAAAACGACGTAAAATACCTTGGAATCACAATTAACCACAAACTTAAATTCACTAAACTCATACGAAACATCAGGGCAGAAACAATAAAGAGAACAAAACACTTCCGATCACTAACCTACAAAGACAGAGGAGGAATTAGGACAAACACCGCCACCAAAATATATAAAGCTATTTGTAGACCCTTGCTAGACTATGGACATATACTCATGACCAACGGAACAGAAAGGACAACACGTTATATACAAACAACAGAACAAATTGCACTAAGACTAATAACACGAATAAGACACCCCCAAAACCCACTACACAACCCCTCCACCCAACTACTATACGAACGCACAAACATGACAAAGATTTCGGAAAGACTCATACATTTACAGACAAAATGGACAAACAACCCCTACAACTGGACCATACTGAATCCCCTTTGTCTTACAAGACCAACCAGACAATCCCGCTTCCGTTTCCCTACATCAACGCTACTCGAACACTTACAAACGCAACTGACTACTGGACAATAAAATAATTTTTTCTTGTCATTAGAATTAGAAAGTTTATTGAATTAAATTGTTAACCCAGAATAAGAGAATTTTTATCTTTGATTTTTTATTTAGATTAAGACTATATGTACTAAACAAGGGCAGAAAGACCGATAGGTCGATAGCCTTTTTTTAGAAATAAAGATGTTTACTACTGCTACTTGAACTCACTCTTCAAGAGTCTAAAGAGAGATATAATAATAAATAAAGATAATAAATATACCAGTTGGACCAAAAATTTGTAGAAAGTCAAATGGAAAGCCGACTTGACTGATGATCCATTCATCAGTACAAACTTTCAAGCCTGTTTCGGCTTCTGAAGATGCAAGCAAGAAATTATTTTCCACGACGGCTTAAAACTCGAAAAACTCGCCAGTTTCAAGCGATGGCCGCAAGTCTTCCAAACTGTAAAAGTCTTTGAGTTAAGTACGCCTAGAAATTAATATTTCAATACCTTTTTACATACAAGATGTGTTAATGATTCCATTTAAATCTTTTATATTTTGCATTAATTGCATTAATGAGATTTATTTAACTAAGGCATCATTATTTTCTTGACGCCAAGACTAACGTACACAAAGAAGCCAGTAAAACAATAATTTAAAACCACTTTTAAAACTTGATTAATTAGGATAATAAATGTATATAAATGTTTCGTAAAATAACAGTTCTCCTAAAAAGCTTGAAGATCTGGACAAAATTCCAACTATTCCAAAAGAACAAAATAAGAAAAAATGCTCAGAGCATTAAATAGGATGTCGCCAGACATTTGAGATGACAGATTGAGATGCAACATGGAAATGATCCAAATTTAAATTTATTAAGTCAGGTTAGAGGCCATTAAATTCTTGGGCTGGACACGAGTCATGGCATGTTTTAATAAAGCGACCGTGGAAATTAGCTTCGCTGCAATCTTAATTGATACCAATCCAGGGACAGGAAATCGGTCTTTTTATGAACTGGAAGGTTTTTCGTTTATTTAATTGAGAAATCTTGAAATGAGAGAAAGTCATAAATCAGTTTCTGGAAACTTTTGATCCGAATGCAGTGTAAAAAAATTATCAAATAACTGATGCAGTCGCACTTAGAATGGAAACACCCCTATATTTTATTTATTTTTAGAAACAGGCTTTTCAGTTTCGGTACAGAGGTAGAATGTTATGAGGTTAATTGTTTGGGGTACCCATTTCTACCTCAGATAAAAACCCAGCCTACTACGAATTTGCGAATAGGGGCAATTCGCTATATTTTACGATACGTTAGAGATATCGCAAAAGTTACTATAAAAAGTTGTTCAAAATGATATTTTAACGGTAACTACCGTGTTTCAAGTCAAAATTTCATGGCATTTTTTTTATTTTAATTTTAATGATGATTCCATGATAGCTTCAGTTCGTGGCAATCCTCAAATGAGTTAACGTCCGAGGGCTGTTGAGTTAAATGTAAGTAAATACAAAATTAGAAGATGCCTGGTTCGTCATAAAATAATGTTGTTCAAACCACAATTTCTGCACACGTTAAGAGAAGGTGATGACTTGCAACTCTTAGAATATTGCTTTTGGGTCCAAGGACATTTTTTAAATGAAAGAACTTTTTTAAGAAAAAAATATGTTTACGGATGAGGCTACGTTCCCTACCAATGGGATAGTATCTTCTCAAACTGCAGATACTGATCCACAGAAAATGCTCATTGGGTTATTAACTGCAAAAGCCAATATTCACAAAAACTTAATGTGTAGTGCGGAATTTTTGGTGACAAAATAATTGGTCCGTATTTCATCTACACTACCTTAAATGCTGAGCGATTGCTTAATTTTTTTAATAATGAATTCTGGGATATTATTGAGTATCTGCCTATCAACATGTGAAAAGAAATGCTTTTTCAACTGGACGGTGCTTCTATTCATAACTCTCGGTTGGTCCGGGATTGGCTAAGTCAAAAATAAATAAAATACATGGGTGTTTCCATCTTAAGTGCGACACACTGTAGAACTAATAAGGTAAAGTAAAAATTATGGCACATTCCAAGACAAGTCGAGCAAAAATCCTCGAATGATTTCGACACATTTAGCTCTCAAAATATGTTAAAGATTTCGCCACTTTTTGTTCCATATGAATAAATGGTTTTCGAATAAAGCTATAAAAAATGTCAGATATGATTTTCTCAAAAATCTTCTGTTAAGTTTATTAGGCATTAGTCAATAGTTTTTAGTATTCTCTACAGCATTGTTTTGTGGGGATTTTTTCATTTACTATAATGTATAACAATGATGAGCTTTATTTGACACAGGAGCAAACCATTTAATATTTGTAACATCCATATAACTGAAGTGTACTCAAAAACATGGCAAAAAATAAACATCACACCATGATTAATGAATTATATACCATATTGGCTAACGAGACATATTGCCTTATGCGAGATGTAATCATGCTTTAATAATAAAGCATCAGGTAATTTTCTAGTTTAGATTGGCCCAATCAGTGATGCTATACAGCCTCTCCACGTTGTATTTGATTGGTCGTTGGCGATTTCACATAATTAACAATATTACCGCCTTTGCTTTAGGTAAGGGAAAGGCTTTGTTTATTGCAGCCATGAACAGTTTATACTGAATATCCCATATGAATTGATCACACTGAAGAACGATTCTATTTTAATTGGTGATCAATCAGACGCATACAGTGGTAAATTATAATATATTCTTTTGCTTTTGCAAAATACCCACTAGATAATTATGCAACAAATACCCTCAACGATGGCGTTATTTTGTTGGTAAAACCTACCAATTTGTTACTCAATATGAGTCAATAAGAAGGAAATTTTTTAACTATTAGTCAACTGATTAACCGCCACGTAAAGTTGGACAAAATCAATAATGTTATGACCGACAGATATTATACACAGAAGCTTTATTATTATAAGAAAAGGCGAGGAGGAACGGGGTATTTAACGTTCTCACCAAAGAATAAAAAACATTGTAGTAATCGGTGTATTCCTTAACATTTCAATTAAGCCTTTTTATCATGTTTAACAATTAAATCCATATTTGAATAAGATTAATTACAAGACGACTTTCTACATCAATATTTTCATCCGATGACGAAACCAAACTTACGTCAGTTTTCGACAACAGTAACTTCTTAGGATATTTTTTCAGTACCTCTATTCTACTTGTATGATTATGGGCACAAAATTGACTTTTTACACTTTCTTTCGTCATTTCCTCGATTTTCTTTGACCACTGTTTCCTCAAGTTAATATTGCTGTTTGGCCTCTCTTGCGATTATATTGCTTAACTGTTTGTTGCATAGTTGGAATAGATTAAGCAACTTCTGGGGACAAGCAGGTCGCAGAGAAACGAAGACATTTTTTTGTAGAGGCAAATTTAAAATGTCCCCTGATTTTGAATATTGTTTAGTCAGACAATAATTCCAAAAATCAGTTCATTATAAAGCGAACATTATAAATTTCCAATAAATACACGATAAATGAACATTTTGAGGATGAAGTACATCACTACCAATAGGGGTGATCGTGTAGAAATGTAACAATTTTATCTTGTGATTTTTCCAATGGTGGCTTTTGAAAAAAATCGGTCAGATAAGAGCTACGATGTAGTATAGACATTCCACTACACTCGACAATAGACAAAGGACAAATCTAGGGAGATGGACAAATGTAACAAAGGTGATTTTACATGAAAACCGTGATATTTCCGAATTAAACCATATTTTGATAGTTTTCTATATCTTTCTATCTAGATAGAATATCTTTCTATTAACTCAATAAATTTTAATTTTCAGGAAATAATTCAAAAGCAAAATAATAC
Source organism: Dendroctonus valens (assembly GCA_024550625.1). Lineage (NCBI taxonomy): Eukaryota > Metazoa > Arthropoda > Insecta > Coleoptera > Curculionidae > Dendroctonus > Dendroctonus valens. The sequence continues at coordinate 826,233 of JAJTJO010000017.1, read as the reverse complement.
GAACCAAGAATCAAACATTCTTGGTCATCTAACAGTTAAACCACTACATAATTAATCGCTTTTGTATATCGCTATCGCAATTTAAACAATAAAAAAATTTGAAACGAAATCCATTAGCACATTTTTCGTGAGCTCACTTTTTGCATTTGTTACACTAAATCCTCGAAACTCCGGAGCTTTTGGTTTAAGTTTCAAAGCAATAGAGACGCAGTGAATTTTTGGTTTCGTCATCTGAACTCATGTTTGAACCAGCATGTTTTTTCTTAAACTTGTTTTGTTCCGTGTTCTTGTCACTTATTTTCCTTTTCTATTTTGACAGTTTGTAGCCACTTCTTTTTGAGCTATGCCTATTTTTCGTTTCATTGAGTTTGACTTGTGCTTCCGTACAATTTGTTCTCCTTTTAGTAAACTGTTTTTGAAGCGTTTGTGAGAGAAGGGTATTGTTTTTTTCTTCTTTTTAATTTTTTTGCGGCGCTAGTTGTCTTTGGTGAGTGAAGTGGCCGGATATTATGTTATTGTCTTTATGTCAACTGTTTGTTTATCTGTTATCTTGTCACTTTTATTATATTTCCATATATAAGTCTATTCAAAATTCTTCAAATAGGATTTTGATTTTTAATAGATGAGGTAGACACTTTAAAAACTTGAAAAATCTGTTTTCAACTCAAGCTGAAGCAAGCGAGATGAGACAAAGACTTATTTCAATTAGCATATTATGGCAGTTTATCCCAAGTATTTTGTTTAAAGAAAAAAAATTAAGCTGATATGACACCATAACAAAGGTCATCAGACTCGTGGGCGTTGGCAAAGATGCTGTCAAAATGTAGTCAGGTGGGCCTGGGTCTGGTCCGTCAGCGGTCCTCGAGAGCATCACTCTAAAAGCATTACAACTCCTTTTACATGTTTCTTGTCGATTCTTGAATTAGAAATTAACAGCTCTTAAGAAGGCACTTCTTAAAACCCGACACGATTTCAATGGGCACTGAAGTACTTATGCTCCAAAGGCTTAAATGCGTTAGACAAATAAGACAAGTTGTACCATATTGTATGTTAAACAAATGGGGATATGGATTGCTTAAATTTATTTTTTTCATTATCTGCTAATTGCAATATGAAGTAAATGAAACGTAGCCGCTGTCGGATATAGAAAATTTCCAACTTCCTGTATTTAGAGTTCACTTAAACTTTTAATTGTATACTTCAGAATAAATTTCTTTTCACGCGCAATGTAAATGTCCACTTTTGAAAACTTTTCAGCTAATAATGTATGTTTTAAGGTCATGCAAGATACGTTCTCGAACAATGCAACTTAAACCTTCCAGCTGTCATAAAATCGAAAAGTTTCTCTTAGTCTAAAGTGTTGTATTGTTTAGCAAGAAACGCCGTAATAATTATCCTAATTGCTTTTTAACAAATTTTGTTAATTTTACTCCAGTTTAAACAATTAGAATTACCTACTTTTTAAGTAGTGGGCCGAGATACAACAAGGACTGGAAATTTGTTACAAATTGAACACTCGAATGTTTGCAATAAAAATGGCTCTTATGTAAAATATTTCACACATCTGGTGTGTTAATAAATCGATTTTAACGAAAGTTATTTCAAAATTATTATGGAAATTTTCTAGTGATGTAAAATATGTTAACTGGAGGTTTTATCACCACCAGTACCACGAAGTAAATTGAAATATGATTTTATATCGGGAAAAACAACCCATAAAAGTACATTTTAATGCCTGTACAATATTTTTCCCTTTTAACATGGTAATTTTATAGTCAGGTATTTCGAAAAATGAGGCTTTCAGTTTTATATTTTTTACGTTTTTACAAAGCTTTTTTTTTTAATGTGATTTTCCTGCTATAGTTCCTCATCCTTTAAAAGTTGTGGCTGTCTAAACAGTTGTCCGTTTTTTCACGGTTTTTAATTTAAGACTTCGCATATTAAAAAATGTATTTAGGAAACACTTAAAATTCAATTTTACCCTTCCCTCTGTATTCCCAAATCATCATATTTTAAGCTCAAGACCTTGAGTTCGGATTTCTGCAGCTTTTTCAGAGTTTTCAGAAACTTTCATTTATCACCCTGTATAATATTAAATTTAAATTTGCAAAGTCGTTTTATAAATAATGAATACAAAATTTAATTTCAACACCCTGAATTTTCGAAATTATTCTTTTTCAGCTAAGGCACGTTAATTGTAATGTTGCCGGTTATTTTACGGATTAAGTTTTTAAGAGTTTGCATTGTTAGTAAATCACCCTGTATAATGCACCATTCACCCAAATATCTCTGTGTTTAAAAATTGTCATATTAAATTAGGTATTATTCCAAGTCATTTTCTAGAGCACTTCTAAAACCACGGCTAAAACTTTCCTTTGACAATATTAAAATATGAAACAAACCAATCTGAAAAAAAACATTTATCTGATCCACACGGGTGGTAATACTCATTACCGACATCTTGAGAGTATGGAAAAAATCTAAAGTAGCCACTTGACTACCATTCGGTAAATTCGAATGTAATCTTATCCGAAATACACCATAAACATAATTTGTGTTGAGGTAATCATTTAACGTGAATAATCGCAGAAAAGTAATAAAACACAAAATGAAGTCGTAAATCTAAATGTTCGTGACGTTAAAAGTGCAATAAAGTCAAGTGTGGCATAAAAATTCCCTGCTGCAGTTTCAAGTTCAGTTCAGATTGATTATTTAATTAGATTTCGTCTGGAACGTGTGTTTTATTGTCGATAGCAAAAGTTTAAATTATATAATGGTTCCAGCAGGGTTTAGGTAATTTATCTTAGTTTCAAATTGTATTATCCAGAAAATGCAGAACATTTTGCAACAACAGAAGAACAGAAAAATTTGCTAGCTTTCAGTGGGTATAATTAATATAAACTCGAAACAGCAAATAAGCAGTAGCGCCAGAATCAGACCACATTGTGGTAGTCTTAAGTCTAAACTTAAAAATTGTTTTTGTTGTTTTGCTTAAACTGAGCTCAACCTAAATGCTCCTCTCAGATTTTTCTCTTAAACAAAGAACCAGAATTTAGTTAGATTTCAACGACAATTTCGATAGAATCAGATTCAAAGAAAAATTTTAACTAAGTGGTGAAAAATTCCACTAAAAAGTTTCCAAAAAATACATTTTTTTAAAGACATTCCAGCAGTTTTTCCAGTTTTATTTTTATAGAAGGTTAATTTATCTTTTATATTGTTTTTTATGGAAAATGAAATAATTCAAGTTGTTTTTATTTAAAATTAGAATGCTGCTTATCAAAAATATCCTCATATTGCAAATTCGGCAGCAAATGGGTTTCATTGCATTTATCAATAACTTAATTTATATCATTTATATAAAACAATACAATAATATAATAAAGAGATAATTTAATAATTATCATAAATAGGCGCCATTAAAACAATTTCGAGCTTGAATTTGGTGAGTTTTTCGGGTTTTTAGGCCGTCGTAAAATATAATTTCTTCCTGACGTTTCGCAAGTACAAGTGGCTTGCATCTTCAGAGGTGGCTTGCTTGAGAGTTTACACTGTACTGATTTGGAGCTTCTTTGCAAGACTTTGATTTACAACAAAAATTCTTTTATACATAAATTAACGATTTCGCTTAACTTCAACTTGAATTATTTGTCAAAAATTAAATTGATTGTTCTGTTTATAGTCATAAAATATGAAGAAATATGCAACTAAAAGCATTTCTGAATATGCTGAGAAACATGCTATGTTACTAAAAATTATGTTTGTATATGAAAGTGCTACATCCGATGCTTCCGGTGCACTATAATAATCAAAACTCCATCACAATTCGAAGATAAATTATGCCGTAACATATTCAAACAAAAAAAGCTTGACACTAAACTGCCGCACTTACGCCAACATATAGGCATGTCAGCCGCCATAAAGTGGATGGACATCGGCCTAAAAGCGGTACTTTTGTAACAGGATATCTTCTAATCCGTTTATACTACACAGACAACACATCTGAAGAAATGGTTTCGGATGGTTGAGCGTTTAAGGGCATCCCCCAGTGACTTTGAAACTTCTCATAATTGCTTTCAATACAGGGTTAAAGGCAAACAATTTGATTTGCAGTTTTAGATGGAATTGATTTATTATAATCTTTGCATAATTAAATACATATCGTGCTCTGCTATAAAAACTTAATACCAAATTTTATTTATTTGCATTATTTTACATTAATCATGTTTATATAATTTTAAGGAAACTTATTCGCCAGACCATGATGATACATTGTGATCAAACGTCATTTAAACGGTTTTTGCAATTCCAGTCGCTAAAATATTTTGTCTCGTAATCCATGAATTCAAGATTTCAATATCGAATGCGATCTTTTGCGGAAGATACTTTTAATATCAAGAAGACCCTCAAAGTTAGTTAAAAAGTGCACCCCTTGCAAGCTACAGCCAAAGAAAGTTGCGGAACAAAACACGCTGTATTAACATTTTGCTACTTTAGTTACGTTTTTCATCACCAAACAGTTTTGCAAATGTCTACGTTTAAAAATTTAAACTACTATCAATTATCATTTTAGACGCTTTTTCATATTCTTTGTGCAAATATTTTCAGAATGTTTGTTATTTATTATTTTCTTTTATCTGTATAAATATATTTTCATATTTCTTATAAAGCATTCACATATTCCTATACTGAGAACTGAGGTACAAACTCATCCCTAGGATTTTCCTTTATTGAAACTAATTTAAAGACGTATTCACTTCGAAAACATGTGCATTTTTGATTCCAAATATAGAGGGGTATTGAAGTAAGAAATAAGAACTATTTCAATTAGAATAAATGCATTGTTTTTTATTCAAACAGTTCAAATCAAGCGGACAAGTATAATTTATTACTAGGCTGACATTTCTAGATATTTTAATAACTGCACCGAATCGAATCAGTCAATTGAAATTTCAAATGTTCGTATAATTAGAGGCCACTTACACCTGCATAAAAATTGCGAAAAATACAGGGTGAATGAATTTAGAAAATAGTATTGAAGTTTTTCTTGATGCTTGTAAACATCCTGTTCATTTGCATCAAAAACTGTCTAAACATGTTTAGTTGAATCAACTTAATAACAGACCGGAAGAGTACATCTTGTATCAACACCGATAATAAAATGATAAGTTTCTGTTCGATAAAACTATAAAATCAATCGTCTTTATCCAAAATAATTTGTCCTGGACATTTCATAAATCGAGATGTAACACTAATAGTAACTTTCAACGATAAGAAAGAACACTTATTAATCAGTTACAGCAAAAAGACTGACGAAGAAAACAAAACACATCCAAACAAAGTAAACGCCCAAAAGTAAAAAGACATATGAAAATCAGAAACAAACAAACAACGAATTGAAAACAAATGACAATGAAATATTAAGTCACAAATAATGAGCATAGTAGTAGTAGTAGTAGTACTGTGCGGGGGGACCCGTTGGGTCCGGCGAGTAGGCCTTAAAGACCCTTTTCGCCATTCCCCTTCATCTATCCCCACCTTACCACTCCTGCTCCTGTCTCCCTAACAAAGGCAAGGAACCGTCTCCACTCCAAGGAAGACCATTCGATGCGGGAGAGTGTGGAGGCCCCAAGGAGGCGCCTCCTAGTAGACGAGCAATGATGGAAGACTCCTAATAGGTGGTATGATGTTTCTTCCGCCATTCCACATTACGGACATACGGGGCCATCACCAATTCCTAGTAGGTGCAGGTGTCTGTTCAAACCACAGTGGCCTGTCTTGACCCCAACCAGAGTTCTCAGGGCCCAGCGACTCCTTGACATCAACCATTTGGATGTTGTCTTCGCGTTACTTGGGGTTCCAATCAACTCTTTGGCTTGTCTACGCCCTTCTCCCTTTCTCCACATATCTGTGGTTCCTCTAAGAGCCCAGTCGTTTAGAGCGCTTGCTACCTGTCTGTTACTTAACCCTATTTGAAGTTCGGCAGTTATTGGGCTCTCAGAAGATCCGAGCCTTGCCAATGCATCGGCCCGCTCCTGGAATCCATACAAGGTTTACTTGTTTATGTTCTGCCACTTTGTTCAGGGCAGGCCAGCAATCCTCGATCAGTCTACTGCCCATCTTAACACTTGAGACTGCCTTGGGGGCAGCCTGGCTGTCGGAGTAGATCTCGATCACTCCCTCTAGTCCTTCTGTAACTTCCTTATCTGTGGCAACCGTGAGGATTTCATATAATTCCGCCTGAAACACTGTCGTCCAGCTTGCCAGCGAAAAGGACGCTCCCCTGTTGGCGTCTTTCCGATACACGCCTGGCCCAGACCATCCGGAATTGGGCGTCCGTGAGCCGTCGGTGTACCAATATTGCACCTTCCGGGCAGCCACTGTCTAGTATTCCAACTTTCTTTTGTTGGGATTTCCACCTTAAATTTACTTTCGAACCTAAGTCCGTTGTCAGGTGGGACCACCTTTGCACCTAGGATTGGAAGATTCTGACGCATGGCGGTTCCTATTTTTGTATGTCCCTGACGTGGGTGGTTGTCATGTCTTGTAGAGCTGCATTCTATCCTCTGTAGCGCCGCAGCGGCCTCCCTGCGTATCCACAGGGTTAGCTCAGGGAGGCCCAGGAGGATGTTTAATGCTATGGTCGGTGTCGTCCTCATTTCGCGGGTCATCGCTAGGCAGGCCAGTCTTTGCAAACCCGCCAGTTTCCTGGATATGCACGCCTTCTCCACCTCCGGCCACCAGACCACGCAACCAAAACAGATCTTCGGTCTTATAACGGCAGCAACGAACATAAAGAAAACACAAACTAAAATTTCTACCAAAAATTGACAAAAAAATATTTAATTAGTACGTGTTTCATTAAGGTTATTGAAATTTAAGAAAAAAAACTTTTACAGAGTTTGTCAACGATTATATCCTAACTAGATCATCCTGTCTGTTTTGTTTATTGACTTACTATGTATTTGCACGATATTAATAAAATAATCTACATGTAGATGCTTCGGTTCCTCCATTCAACACATTTAAATTAATTGGAAAAAGAGTGTATGAGTACTTGAAAATAAATCTTCTTATCTAATTTGACTCTGGGTCATATACATAAGTTGGATATTTATCAACCCCATATGGACTAAATGGATGCAGGCACCACAGAAGCACCCCAAACGCTGTAAATATCCAAACAACTAATCTTTACAGCCTAATAAAACAATTTTAATTGCTCAAGGATAATAATTTCTGCTAAATGTTTACTTATATCGGAGGAAGTGAAGTGCATAAACCTTTGCCATAAAACCTATGTACTTAACAAGTGTCGTCTGCCAGGCAGTTCAAGTATTTTATGCCTTTTTGGACGTTGATTGAGAGGGAAACCTTAAAGTTTTATTGTGTAGGTTTTTCGAAAATCTATACAGTTAACACGAACCATTCATTGAATGGATTATAAAAGTGTTTTCTTGCAAATTGAACTGCTCTTAGTTTGCGAGTGAAAACCATACTTTCATATAGGACACATTGTTTTCCTTGTGGTTTATACAAGATGTTCCTCGACAATTCAAATGCATGCCATTTTTTTGCAAGTTTTTATACTTTTACCCAAATATTGTTAACAATTTCTCTTGAAATTTAAAATAGAACTCTCACAATTGCGATTTCCAAAACACTTGGAGTTATTAATTGTGATCTAGAGCAGATCACTGGCAAAAAGGGTTTGAAACCACATTTAAATCAACAAAGTTCCACATTAAGAGAAAATATTTTCGTTGTCTTAAATACACAAGTGAGCAAGCAAGCAGGTAAGTATGTGGTTGTTTTAAGAGCAAGTATGACTTTTTCGTTTAAATCAAAACCAAATTATCAAAGTTTGTAAATCTTTTAGACTCATCTGCTAAATAAGTGATAATATAATTAGGTTTGGAGTGGTGCAGACTTTCGTTTTATTTAAAAAAAAATGATTGAAACAAAGGCATTTAAAGTAGTAAGCATTTAAAGCTTTAAATAATGTTTCTTACAAAGCCGACCAAATAAGCGCTCATTACATGAATGGCAGACAATCTTAGTAATTGCTTGAATATAATGAATAACAATGAATGAAAATATTCAAGTGTTTATTACATTTTTTGCAGCCAAATACTGACTATAGATAATATGTAAACTTGATATAAAAACCCTTTTACTGACGCACCATCAATACTAGTAGACTAATAACTGCAAATAGGCATTTCTCATTTTAAATTAATTTCAATTCGTTCATTTTAAATTTAAATTCTAATGATTTTGTTATTTTATAATTAGAGTTTCATATATTTTATGAGTGAAAGCTCATATCATTGCCTCAAATCAATAAGTTTACCGTTTATCTGAAAATATTATTATTAAACTATTTTGAAATAAAATAAAAAAAGCGGAGAAAGCTGGAAAAGGATTTATACACACTTCATTACAAAAGAAGTCTCTTTAATTGAAAATATAAAACGTTTAAAAATTATCTTATTAAACATTTCTCCAGCAGTAGTAGCAATCTACAAGATAAGAGGTAATTGGTATTATATGACTTTATTATTTATATTATGTATTAATTTTGCCTGATAAGTTAAGTTCGCTTTCACTTTTCTAAGCGTTTATTTTTTAAACACGTTAATAAATATTTTTTCTTGCTAAATTGTTAAATAAATATACTGGATATTGTAAATCACATAACAATTAATTTTAGTCTGTTTCCATTGAATATTTCTATGGCTAAAGATACTCGGTTCTGTTCCCTTCCAGATCCCTGATGGCTGAAATATAGCCGAACTCTTGGCTCAGGAAAACAGTGGATGTTTCGGAATTTCTCAGATGCAAACAGATATGTTTTTTATTCAAAACATAGCTTTAATGAACCCAACTTCGAATACAGAATAAAAATATTAATTAGAGATAATATACAGGACAAAAATGTTTATAATTTTTCTCTCTGGGTAGCACTACAACCCTTGGTGGGTCTTGGCTGCGTTAACGATTTGCCTCCATCGGTCCCGGTCCATCATGGCCTCCCTCCACTCATCTACCTGCATAGTCTGTATGTCCTTCAAGATGTTGTCTCTCCATCTAAGTTTCGGCTGCCCCAGCGGTCTCTTTCTTGCTGGGTTTCCTTCCCATACTATCTTGATCAGTCGATCGTCAGATGCTCTTTGAACATGTCCGGCCCATCTCAGACGTTGGGATTTTATTGTTTTGACTATATCTGGCTTTTGGTATCGGTCCTGGACTTCTGCATTCGTCCTTATGCGATATTGCTGCGTGTTTGGATCCTTTACGGTGCCAAATATTCTTCTCAAGATATTCCTTTCAAGCCGCTTTAGTAGAAGCTCGTTGTTTCGTAAGGGTCCACGTCTCACAGCCGTAGCAGATAATCGGTTTGAATACGCCTGATACACCCTCAGATTTGACACTCTTGATACCGTTTTGGATTGCACGAGGGTTCGCATAGCAAAGAAACATCTATTGCCACTGTGTATTCGTGTTTTAATCTCTTCGTTGCTGTCATTGTCTGAGCATATCGTGGCTCCAAGGTATTTAAACTGTCTTCACACGTCTTCTTAAACACATTCGAAGTTATAGGTGTCCATCGTTACGTTCTGACCGATTCTGTCCCTGGGCGGGTAATATGCATGTATTTGGTTTTTTCCTCGTTGATGTTGAGGCCCATTTTTTTAGATTCCTTCTCGACTTTCAGGAAGCTTTCCTTGACTCCGACGACAGTACTTCCTCCGACCGCGTGTATGTCATCCGCGAAGGCCAGGATCATCTGTGGCCCCCGGTTAGTATATACTTTCGTGGTGATGTTCGTCTTTTTGATAGCCATATCTAGGACTATGTTGAAGAGTATGGGCGACAGTCCATCTCCCTGTCTCAATCCACTCATGACCGAAAATTCTTCTGTTATCTGGTTTCCTACTTTTACGCGACACCTGGTGTTGTTTACGCATAGTTCAGTGAGAGTGATGATTTTCTGTGGTATCCTTATACTTGCCATGGCTATCCAGACACTGTCGCGTATGATAGTGTCGTAGGCTTGTCTGAAGTCCATAAACAGCTGGTGTACGTCTTTATTGAATTCCCAGTGTTTCTCTATTAGTTGCCGGATTGTGAATATCTGGTCCACTCTTGACCTCCTTGGTCTGAATCCACACTGATAGTCCCCAATCTGTTCCTCCGCATACGGTGATATACGGTTCAACAGCACATTGGAGAGTATCTTGTATGCTGCGTTCTGTAGGGATATTTCCCTGTAGTTGGTACATTTCATGCGGTCCCCCTTCTTATGGATGGGGATGATGATGCCTTCGTTCCATTCGTCTGGCAGGGCTTCCCGTTTCCATATGGCTAGTATTAGTTTATGTAGTTATTTATGAAGTTGTATTCCTCCATATTTTAGGCACTCTGCTGGTATTGTATTGCATCCACGGACTTTATTATTTTTGAGTTTGTTGATTGCCCTTATTATTTCTTGGAGTCTTGGCTCCTCTACATCTATTTCCGCAGTCTGGTATGTTGTGGTCACTGTTGTTATGTCGTTATCTGCATTGAGGAGGTTTCTGAAGTATTCTTTCCACGTTTTAAGTATTTCCGTCATGTCCGTTATTAGTTCGTCCCCATCACTTTTTAGGATACTGCTTGTTCTGGGTTTATATCCTTTTTTCATCTGCGATATTTCTTCCAAGAATCTCCTACTATTATTGCTTTTGTCCTTCTCCTCTAGTTGTTGTAGTACTTTGTTCAGCGCCGCTCTTTTCATGTTCCTCATAAGTTTCCTTGACTGCTTTCTGCATGTTTGGAATTTTTCTATGTTGGCTTTACTATTGTCTTGTAACATGTGCAATCTGGCTTAATTCTTAGTGTTCTGGATTTGTTCGCATTCCGCATCATACCATTCTTTCCCTTTTGTCCTGTTTTTCTTTCCCAGTGTTTTCTTCGTGACTGCCAAGATAGTGGATCTAAGGGTGCCCCAGGCTGTTTCTATGTCCTCAATTTCCTCAATTTCGTTTATAATTTCTGTTTTTGATATTCAGGTTAAAGTGATAATTTTTTTTGATAATTTAATGAAGCACTAAGGAAATGGAGAAGAGCATGCAGCGGAATGGGAATAACCATTAATGAAGATACAACGCTGTATTCTCTACATTTTGCAGATGACCAGGTTCTTATAGTGCGGGACAAGGAGGATCTGGAATTCATGACAAGAAGATTATTTAAAGAGTACGAAGAGTGGGGACTGAGTGTACGAAGAGTCATCCATCCTGGATGACACAATAAATCACACCACAAGACACCAACAGAGAGAATGAAAAGAAGAAGGTCCAAGACGACATGGATGGATGGAATAAAAACAGCAATGTCGGAACGAAACCTCCAACAAGGGCAATGGGAAGACAGAAGACGATGGAAGCAAGGAACCGGAAGGTGCAAGACGTTATGAAACCGGATCTATGTGTTCTGTGATTGAGAATCTAAAAAAAGTTAAATTAAAAATAAATAAAGTGAAAGAATTTGATTACGGATCGAAAAATATTTGCACTTTTGACAACTTAACACGTTGTTTACCTGCAAGCAGAGCGATTCATTCATCAAATAATCACAGCTATTCATGTGTAAATTTAAAAAAGCTAAATCCTTAGAATGACATTTATGAAAAACCGAAAAATCTGCAAGTTATAATTCCGAAGATTATTCAAAATAATATTCCTCGGAATTTAAAAATTTGAAAAATGTTTTTAGGAAAGAATAATATTTCGAAGGATAGAACTATATTCGAATAACAATATTCGAAGGAGAAACATTTTTAGTAGTAAAGTAAGGCTTTTATTATGTAATTATTGCATACCGAAAAAGCACTTGTAACTCGCTGTTCGTTAAAATAACTATACAGATGTAACATTTAACACTGCTTTTCGCATTTAAGTTTCTTCTCAGAATTAAGAGTTTCCTGATTAATTTTTATATAAACTTGCTCGTTTTAGATAGTAGAATAAAAGTAAAGTTTTTCTGTTAAAGTATTTCAAACCAAACGTTCTGTACCTTATTACATTATATTATTATATAAACTAGTTTGTCTCAAGCAAATAGTTGGGGAACCACGCAATATAGACTCGAAACAGTTTAAATTTAAAACAATTAACTGTAAATAACAGAAAATTCTTTCATGGTTTTCGGGTGTAATGGAAGAACATTTTCAAGGAAATGATAATTCCTGGTTCAGATCTTTTGCGGAAAAATTTTCTCTACGTTAAACCTTCATTATCATTTTGCTAAAGTTCTAGTAACAGATTGTCAATATTTGCTAGTTCTTTATTCCCATTCTGAAAGCTGACCTTTCCTATTTTTAATTTCTGTGCATTTAACTGGGTTTCCTGGCCAAAGTCCGCCGGAGTGGTGCGAAGTGAATCATACGTGAAGAAGTGGAGGCTTATAAAAGCAAATCAATACTTACGTGAAATAAAGTGAAATTTCTGGAATCTGGCCACCCCATTGATTACCCATTGACTTGCTAAGAAAAGACTTGATGAAGTGACATGGAATGAAGGGTCAAGTGTGTGGGTTCGTAGTCGGGCTGTTTACTCGGCGGCATCCTCGATCATGATGGCGAAGTATCGACGATTCGATGACTTTCACAAATTAAAATTTATGTTTCATCCGAGATTCGAGGAGACTTAATAAAGTCTCGAGTCGTGTAATTGACATTGCGTTAAAAACCATCGACGGCATTCGATACGGTGTCTTTCGACCATTTTTTTTGTTATGGAAAGCAGAGCCTCAAATGATTTGACAGAATGTCTTGACTATGAAATTCATTTGATTTATGAATATATTCGTCCATTAATTAATAAACTCAATGATTCGGATATTCCTGGGCACCCCCACCGAGAATATCAATATCAAAGGTTAAATAGCAAAATTGATTAACGGTTATTAACACGAAACCGAAGAGTTGCTTGAAATCTTTTCGTAAACAAGCTCGCAAACCAAATGGTCCGATTTTATAGGCAATTTAGATATCTGTTCACTCACAATAATATTTTTGAAAGTATGTTTTTTACCAGCAAATTTGATCCCAGAGATTCACCAGCCGACTTTTGTGTTTTGAGTAAATTGGGCAAACCGGTAATTTATTAATAGTTGCTTTGTTTTGAAAAAAGCAAAAGTTTCCAGTTTAAAAAACACTGCTTTTTACACCAACGGAACATATTTTTTAAATTACGTTAGTAAGTAATAGTTGATTACTTTGTTATATTGTCTGTTAAAACCCGATAAAGCGATAGCACAAAAACACTACAAATAGGTAAAATTAATTATTATTTCATTCATCGAAACAGCTTTGATTGATATTTAAATCTGTGCCAGCACAAGTTTCATTTTTCAATTATCAAAAGCATTCCCAGTCTCATCGATAGTCGCTTAAATATTTAATCGTATTTTAAGTCCGTGGCTGCATTCATTAACTGTATGCAATTGCAAAGTTAATTCTGCATGTAGAAAATCACTGCTTAAAGCCAAAAGCCAAGTCATCGAATTGTGCAATATAATACAGACAATAAATATGGCGATTACGATTGGAATGATTGGATATTGTGCGATTTATTCATGTCAAGCGAACGGTTAATGGACGGTAATGAAGCAGCAAAGCTTCAAAAATAACAAAAAAGTATCAAACTCGCTTAAAAGCCAAGTCTTATTCCTCATGGCGCATATAGTGGGTTTGAGCTTCGACCAGACTGATGAAACTGCATAATTTTGAAAAACATGTTGCTGGTATTTAGGAAATTGTCAATGTAAGTAGAGTCTGGAAGAAGGAGGAAATTGTGGAAAAAATTATTCAATTCTAATCGCTGCTTTAGTAGAAGATGAATTCTCATTGATATTGCCATAATAAAACATATCGATGTTTCATTTCCAAAATACAATAAATGAAGGTCCAAAAAATGTGGAAGCAATAAACTTAGGCAAAAGGAAATTTCCTTGGCACACATGGACACCGCAACCTAGGACGTAATTTGAAATTTAGATTTCAAGCAGGACTCGAACACTCATGACTTTCTGCACAAGATATCCTGTACACCAATCCATTTCATATCTGATTGATAGGTTTATCCTTTCCAAAACATTTGCTTCCCAATCTGATTTTCCGATGAAACTTGAACTACATACTACATGAAACACAGGAGTCTAAGTAAAAAAATATTTATTCAATAATAACACTAACAAATAATATAAAAGTGAAATCGATATAAACACTTATAACAGCGCTCTTCTGGTTCGATCATATGGCTTCAAGTCATTTCGTCTTAATAGCTATGAAAACCACTGCACATTATAAATATAAAGAGATTCTTTCGCGTCTCCTACAAAATGTTAATTCGCTTAACATATTTTAATATTTCTTCAGATGCCGACAGAAATATTTAGCGAAATAGAGCAAATAATCTAAAACATCTAAAAAACTGCCAAAAGAGTATCGACGTCTAAAATTCAGCTTGCTAGAAAAAATACTGTACAACTTAAAATAACTTATTAAAATAACGGCGGAAAACTGTTCAAAATGTAGTTAAACAATATAGAGATATTTTATATATACAAATGTACATTGTACCTTGTTCCGGTCTGTTATCGACTAAGAAAGTTCTGAAGATAACCAATTGAGATAAATAAGAGCTTGTCGCATGTTTGATACAACGTTATCACCAGATTTACATATTATAGTGTGCAGTCCAGGCTTCCGGTGTTGGCACGTCCACTGCACTAAAATTTCCTAAAGAAGAATTGGCGCTAAAGAGCCCTCTCTGCTGCATATATGGATATGTAGGTACATACTGACTATTCCCAACACAGTAAGAACTAGTGGGCATAGTGGCTTGATACGTGTAAGGTACTGAGGTATTGCTATGGGCATATTTTTCATTTTTTATAGCTGACGATTGCAATTCGTGGTATCTATTGTAAGGTGATGCCTCATCATAAGAGTCCTGAGGCAGAAGACTGCCTTCGAGGCAAGGTCTTTTAGATTTGTAGTTATTATTACCTTCATCCTCATGGGCAGGCTTATGATATGCTGAGTAATTAGAATAAGGGCTTTCGGATGGTAAATACTGATCTAGGTCACTACTGTCCAACCCATCTTCAGGAGTATAAATTCCATAACTGCTGTCAAGCTCAGGCATTCTATGGTAGGTATCCAAATCGAGACCATGTCCATCGTAAGGCTTCAGCAATGCATGCGTGGTGATTTGAGGACTGTTTGGTTGGGACGAGCATGTCGATGGGCTGGTTGAACTGTGACTTCTGGGACTGCAAGGAGAATCTTCCTGTTTCAAAGACCGCGAAAATGTGGCGTTTTGATTATGAACACTCTGTAGATGTACGCCATCTCCGGGCTTATTCGGTTTCCGACGTCTGGGTTGATATTTATAATCTGGATGCTCGCGTTTGTGGATCTCACGCAGTCTTTCTGCCTCTTCGATGAAAGGTTTCTTGTCGTTTTCGCTCAAAACTCTGAAACAAATTACATTTTTTAGAATAATATTCAGCGTAGTTTTCAGCAAACGTTTCGCTCTCAAATTTTTGAGCTGGGAAAATTATAAATTTGATGAAAGCAAGTTCTTTCTACAACCTTAAACGAAAATGGCTGGTTGGCTCTTTCTATTAGAAGAATATTTTGGTCACTTTTGACCTAAATTTCAGTAATCAAGTACACTTTCATAAATACGTAAAAAGGACCTAGTGTTTTCAGCTACTTTAGTGGGTCCAGTTAATATTACATTTTTTCTCTCGTTAAAAGTTTATTGAGTTCAATTAGAGGTGCTTCTTAATAAGTTTTTAACAATTGTATTTCTTTTATGAAATTAATTATGAGGCAATTTAAAAACGTTTCCAAAATCCAAAAAATTATTTCAAGACAATAGCAATATACGGGGTGTTAATTTGAAAACTTCCCACCCTGAATATCTTTCTTGCAGTTTTTAACTGCAAGATATGAAAAATCGGCGACACGTGAATTTTATTTGTAAGGGGGACACTTTAAATTAATATTTTTAGCCTTCTTGTTTCAACCCCCTAGGAGGGGTAGATGTCACCCTTAGAATCTTAAATTTGAATGGGGGTCAAGTGGCACATCGTTTTAAAAGGCCTTCAATTCTCTTTTCAGTGGCATGACCCTCCTCTGCCTCTTCCTCGCTACGCCCATGGGTGGCACCGTTTCAAACTTTATTTGAAAATTATTATTTGTAAATAACATTTCGATGGTACTACGAGTACCTCGTTACTTTGCGTTCATTGGACGTCTTATGGCTGAAATTCCACAAATGCCTTTAAATTCTATCAAGAAATTCTAAAAATACGTTGTTTTTTAACCAAAAAACATGGTCAGAAAATTTAAAAGATGTAGCCAAAATAGGAATATTATTGTTAATTCGCTTTTGCTTCTTGGGCTGTTCAGTGATAACCTTCATTAAGTGTATAAAGTGTGAGAATGGTTTATTCACTTGAAGAAAGAAGTGAAATTATTTTCATTTATGGAGAGATTAGAAAGTGCGCACGAAAGACGGCATTGGTTTTCAATGAAAGAAATCGGAATCATGAATAAAGTCACATCTATGTGCTGGATTTGGTAAAAAAGTTCTCCAAAACTGGTTCGGTGAGTAACTGAAAAAGAAACAACCTACGCGTGATGAATGAAGGAGCTCAAAATGAGGTTTTGGGATTATTTGCTGCAGAGCTCACCAACTCCTTGCGGACAGTAGCAGAACAGACAGGAATATCACACGAGACTGTAAGAAAAGCACTGAAAATGCATAAACTTCAAGAATTTTATGACGATGATTTTGATAGAATAATAGAGTTCTGTGAATTCATGAATGGTCAAGGCAACGCCACCCCCAATATTCTGTCTAGTATCTGTTTCAGCGATAAATGTTCATTTTTTCTAAATGGAAATGTTAACAAACAAAATTGTTCATATTGGAGTGACGAAAACCCGCACATTTTTCGAGAAAGACATACAAAATATCCTCAAAAATTCATGTTTGGGCTGGTATTCTTGAAAATGCCATTATTGGTCCCTTATTTATTGAAGGAAAGTTGACAGGTGATCTGTACGTTAAGATGCTTGAAGAGACTATTGATCCTCTTATCACGCATGAGCTAGAAACTCAAATTCATGCAGAAGGCAATTCAGTTTTACAGGAGGATTGGTTAAGATTCCAGCAGGACAGTGCTCCACCTCATTATTTTCTTCCGGCCCGACAGTGGTTAAACGAGAGATTCTCGAATAAGAAGTATTGGCAGAAGGGGACCAATTGAATGGCCTCCAAGATCACCTGATTTAACACCCTTAGACTTCTTTGGAGGCATCTAAAGTCCATTGTTTATAAGACACAACCTGCTGATATTGATGATCTTAAAAGGCGAATTGCAGCAGAATGCCGGCCAATTCCCGGTGATGTTTTCCGAAATTTTAGGGAGGAGTTCTAAAACAGACTTTATTATTGTTTACAGGAAAATGGACAACATTTTGAATAACTGATAAGATTGTGCGTAAATAAATCACATGTGTTTTATTGTGGAAATTTCTCTTCCGCTAATAAAAAGCTATTTTTGTCGAAGTAAAATAATCAATAAATGCTTTTTATTATGTTATTCAGCGATTTTAACGGTGTCACCTACTCTTCTAATCATTTTGACTGCAAGGAGAGCCAATGCAATAATTTTTGTGTAAGCACTAACATGGAAACCAACATCGAAATGCGGGAAAGTTTAATTGTTTCTGCAACTTTGGAACGCGACTAGTCGGAAATCTCTGGACAAAAAGCAACAAAGTAGGATATTTCTGAAACGAGAATTGAAGGCCCTTTAAAACGATGTGCCACTTGACCTCCATTCGCAATTAAAATTCTAAGGGTGAGAGCTACTCCTCTTAGGGGGTTGAAACAAGAAGGCTAAAAATATTTATTTAAAGGATCCCCGTTACATATAAAATTGACTTGACTTGTCAGTACGCTTGTATACAGTACGCTTGTATTGCTCATTAATCTGAAAATATCGATAACGTACGATTTTAAAGCTGTATTCAAATCAATCTTGGATTCAGGTGTTTATACTGTATATTAAACGCATTTACATATAAATTGTTTATCCAGGATATTTTTAGAACATAATCAAAATATGACTAGAAACTACGTAGATAATAGATCTTCGTTAATGTTGGGAAGGATTACCAGATACCTTAGTATACACAGCTGCTTTTTAGTTCTCAAACTTATCGATTTAGGAAACGGGTAAATTACAGAGCAAACAAAGGGTTGCATATTACTTATTCTAATACGACAATCTGCCGACAATCTTATCGAACGGAAAAAAAATTATAGTAAGAAAGGGGAGATAAAACTAGTTCTTCCGAAAATACAAATTCAGTTCAAGTTTTTCCGGTACAGTGAAATTCAATGTAGCGATTAACAAGGTTACATTAGAGCGACATGATAATGAAGTAATATATTTGTTGCAAAAATTTATCGAATAAAGTTCCAACTCGAATGTTGTATGGAATTTATGCTAAATTGCGAACATACTCCGGATTAAATAAAATAACTTCCTTGATTGATATTAATTTCGGGCATTGCCCAATAAATAAGAACAGATGAACTTTAAGCCGAGTTAGGGAAAAAACTCTAATTGACTGAAATGAACTAAAATTGACCTAAATGAAACTGACAAATATTGAAAACTGGATACTCCCTTTGGGCTTTAAGTACAATCCAAGAAATGAATCTTCCAAATCGGCTTAATATACAAGGTAACTAATTAATAGTTCAAAATACAAAGCTAAATATTAAATGGCAAATATTACTCATACTAGTATAATAGATTCCGAATGAATAATTTTCAAAGCAGTTTTAATCATTGAAAGTCTACACAAGTTTTGTCACATCAGTTTAATTACTCATTTTTGCTTCAATTCCGTTTCGGAAAAAAACTGGTTCAACAAAGGCTGTGCTCTAATAATTCGAGGAATTAAACGAGCATAATTATGTAATATAAAACTCTGTGATTTCCTTTTGAATTGTACTATTATCACTGTTCGGTTTGTACATTGTTAATGAATCATCCTAAATATTAAACGTAATTGCCATTCACTGATAGGTGCAGAAAGTTTTCCAATTATCATCATCATCCAGCCTTTTATTGCGCCCAGTATTGAGCATAGGCTCGCTTCCTCTCGTCCAGTTTTCTCTGTTTTGTGCTGTTTTCGTCCATCCAAATCCTGCCACTCTTCCTCTTCCTCTCTATCCTTCCCATGGTCTCCAGCGTATTATTCGGCTATTCCATCGGTCCTCTGTAAGGCGGGCTATTTGTCCTGCAAAATTCCAGTTCAGGCTTGTCGGTTCGTTTCTCTTTCTGTCTCTTAGTGTTACGCCTGTAATAACTCTTTCCATAGCTCTTTGTGTTGTCCTCAATTTATTCACCATTGTCTTTGTGAGAGTCCAGGTCTGTGCTCCATATGTTATCACCGGTATTACACACTGTTCAAATATTCTTGTTCTAAGGTATTGCGGTATCTTTCTATCCTTAAGTATATGGCTTCATTTGCCAAATGCTGCCCATCCTAGTCTCCTTCTCCTTTCAATCTCTATGTCCTTGTTACCCTGTCCCATCTCTATTTGCTGTCCCAAATATATATAGTATTGAACATTTTCCAATATGTGCCCGTAGAATGTTATCTGTACTTGGTCCTGGCTCATTATCTTTGCTTTTGTTTTATTCCTTTTTAGACCGATTTTTGAAGATTCTCTGTCTAGTTCGGAAAGCATTTTTTTAAGGTCCGCTGTGTTGTCGACAAATAGAACAATATCGTCTGCAAATCTTAAGTGTGATATTTTGGTTCCACTTATGTTCAGTCCCATAATTCCCCATTCAAGTTTTTTGAAAATTCCTTCCAGAGCTAAGCTAAAGAGTTTTGAGGATATTGTATCTCCTTGTCTGATACCTCTTTTGATTTCAATGTTGTCAGTTTCTTTCTTTCCAACTATAAAATGACTAAAATCACTTGGCAATCTCTTCTAATTCTTAACCAGGTTCGAGCCTTTGCCTATAAACTTCAGATACCGCGTTATTCCTTCAAAAATGTTTGTTATTGACTCTAATAAAAAATACAACTATAACTCAGTTTCACTTTACAATTAACACTATCATATTGTTTCAATTACCCAATGGTGGAAAGACTGCATTAGTCACGAAGAAGAAATTAGCGCCTCTACCTAATAATTGATTGCCATTGGTGAACTCAACTTTTTATAGCGGCAGGTAAATGAAGAAAATACCGCTTTTAATAAATTGTGAGTAATGTTTGTAATTGTAAGGAAATGTTCGAACTATGAATGAATTGTATTTTTAATAATTTGCACTTTGCCACTATGAGATGAAAACGGTAAAATAACACGAAATATTCACGAAAATCTACAATTTCTAGGCACCATATGAACTTGAGTATATCGTTTATTAATAAAATTTGCTTTAGTGAAAAATTTTACTTAAAAAAATAAGTCATACTTGAAATTACCGAATAATGAAGAAGGCAACTCCAAGTTGATAGGAGCTATGTTTGTGCCTTAATTGCAAATGTTATGGCGGAAAAGTGGGATAGTTTTTTTCTGATTTCATAGAAGTCATGTAGCAATAAAATACCCTTGTAAATGTTCGTTTATTTTATTTCTCTCTGATTTGTAAACAGAAAGTGAGGCTACCAAAAATCTGATGTTTATATCTCTTTTGTTAATATCAGTTTTAAGTTTTTGCAAATATTTCTTATTTATCTGCATTGTTTATTAAAGTTCTGCATCTTACGAGTAAGAATCTTACTCGGGGATCTATTTCCATCATTATTTAATTTAATAATGTAGACTGAGATTCTGCATATGAATGTGTGCATCCCCTCTAAAATGTCGTCACATTTGATCACAAAATATGTTTAAAGTTCAAATCATAATCAGGGTCTGAAATTCACCTTTAATATGCTAGGTAAATTGAATAAATCATAATTAACATTAACACAAATAGCCCAAAACTTGTTTATTTAAGCCTTTCTCTTAAAACTGCTTCTTCCTGGAGTTATACAGGGTTATACAGTTGTCTGGGGTTGTACAGAAAAAATTGTAAAAAAAGTAAATTGTTATTAAAAGCTGAGATATTTGCAAAAAGCTGGATCAGGAGGAAGGCAACAATGTTTTTCAAGGAAATCTGCCTCATTAACATTACGTAAAAACCTGTTGCTTCTCAATTATTAAAAACTCCTGTAACCATGAAAAAATATGGAAACTGATAATAAAATAGGTTAGGCTAAACGGTAAATTCAACAGAATTCGTTAAATGTAGGAACGTACTTTTTCGAAATGTCAATATTGTCAACGAGAAATTGTTCTTTTATTGGCATCATAACCTCAAATTGATGTTGACAAACATACATTTCTGTGCTTAACTCCAAACAAGTTTCTCTCTGTGTAATCACCTTATTGTGCATTCTTCTTGAACAGCTTCTAGTATTCGGTTATTTAACTTGTGCTCAATTTGTACCGGTGTAAACTAGATATTTAATATCTCCTTGTGTTCTGTGTATCAATGTGTATCTTACATGCGTGGTAGGAATGTTGCCCTTCCTCGGTAATTATCCTGTGCCTGGTAAAGTGTCTGGTAAAGTTGTTGTGCAATGCTACAAGTACTTCTGGAAGGTTCAGCTGCATTATCTCCAATGCCTGTTCCTCTATGTCTGGAACCCGAATACCTTTTATCGTCCACTATCTTCCTGGTGCCAATCGTCCAGTGTCTCTAGCTCTTTATCGGCATAAGTTCTTACAGCTTTTGCCATGTTGCTAATAGCATATAAGCAAATTCGATGTTGATGTAAATTTTATGAAAGAAGCTTCAAATTTAGTCACAATTTGACAAATGCTTGTTATTTTTGGCAAAAACTATCTACCTGTAAGTACCTGATAATGACAAAAAACATCATTGCCACTTTGGATTTTCATCAGAAAATCATAGTAGAGTACTTTTTTAATATCAAAAATTTTCATAATTTGAAGTAAAGTTGGTAATTTTTCTTTTCGAGTGCTTAAGTATTCCAATAGGCTACCAATCAAACATGGGACCATTTCAAAATAATACTTAATAGCAAAGTTGAAACTCGATTTTCAACTGTTAATATCTTCTAGAAATTTTCGAAAAAGACTTTTTCAACATTTTTCTCGTACTCTCCAAGTGAGCCCCTATAACCTATTAAAAGGAAAGATGCCAATTTTGAATCACCCTGTATATTGTGCACAGATGATAGCACCAAATCAACTTTTCATAAAGTAAACATTACGAAACAGATGAATTTTATGGCAAATATTTCACCTTCATAACTAGAAACGGGTTGACGAAAATATTTTACAAATACTTATTCTGCCAAAACTCATCACACAATGTCCAATTTAAAATACCAAATTTTTCAAAAATGTTATTTGCAATGAAGCGATTAAATAGGCGCTCAACCGTACCGATATAAATTAGGTCTGACCGATATTTTTTCCCAATGAAGAATAACTCACTCGTTATCAAACATCCTGTATATCAGCCATATGTTTGCTGTTTCTCAGTTGAGTAGTTTCTACGAAGCGGGAGTAATCAAATTATATGCGAGAATCTGGGCCACATCAGTATGAAATTATGCTTGCGCTTATCGAATGCAAGTTATTAATTTTTATGATTTTAATTATCGTTGGTGAACCGCCACGTCCGTTCTAAACTGATTCATCTGATAAAAGAACGGAATCCAAAGCACCACAATATTTAAAAAGTTTTTTTTTATATTAATACGACTGTGGGTGGATGTTAACGAAAAGAAAGGTTGATTATACCAAGCATTTCATCTTTGAGAACTAAAAGAAAGCGACTTTTCAATCTTACTTTCCCGAAGAACAGAATACGAAACTGCAAATAAACTCATGGATTCAAAACCCTTTTTCATTCAAATTGCAGAAGCCTGAAAATATGTTAAATCAGATCTATGAATCATTTTTAGAAATGACATCGGACTGAATGATTTTTGGTGCAGGGTTCGGGATGAATATCCACAACTTGCCACAGAGGCTTTGAATGTTCTTCTGCCGTTCCCAACAGCGTACTCGTGTGTAACGGGATTTTCAGCATATACAGCTACAAAAACAAAATATGGCAATAGACTGGATGCCGACCCAGGCATAAGAATTCAACTTTCGTCTATCAAGCCTGACATTACCCAGTTGAGGAGAAATAAAAATTTTCAATTTCAAAATTTTGCTTTTCATGCTTCCCATTAAATCCTCATTTTTTAAATTAAATCCCAAAATACCATTTTTTTTTGTATGATTATTAATAAACAATACTCATATAACTCGTTTTGCTTTTAGTTTAGTTAGGGTTTAGGGCCCCGTTAAAAATTTAGTTTTTTAAAAGGGTTCCGTCACCAAAAAAGTTTAAGACCGCTGATCTACATCAACACTTTATTAATAAGATATCATTATCCTCCAAAAGATATAAATATTATGAGTTCTTGGCACCAGCAAACATATTTTGCAAAGCCCATTGCAAGTTGCAGCGGCCATGAAGTTTTACTAGGATTATTAATTACGGTTGGCAATTCTAATTGCATCTTTAAGAAAAGTTTTTTTTAATCCGTTGTACAGAGCGCTGACAAGCAGATATGTATCTTGAATGACAAATACACCACGATTTTTATCATGATTTAAATGTTAAATGACTGTAGCACGATATTCTGTTACCGATAGGACCTTTATTTATAAACGACTTGCACTTTATTTAAGTAGTGGTGATTTAAGTAATGGCGATTTTAAGGAGTGATGGCTACGTAAAACTCGTTCCGTTCATTAAAGAATAAGACACTATAAGAGTAGCAGAAACTGAAGTTCTCTAAATTGTTCATAAAGCTTAGACTAGATTTAATAGACATTTTTGATCTTACGAATTCTCTTTATAAGCTCTTTGATAAAACTGGCTGCTTTAAGTAGTCGACATTTCTACGTTTTCGGAATAAAAATTATGAAAAATTTATTTAGTGTTCCAGTTAAAAGGTTAGCACCCTACCTAAGGTAAAAAATACTGAAGGCTCATAAAACCGAAACCATGCCTCGGATTAGAACTGATCACAGATGACGACCCACGACAAGATGTTACTGAATCTATCCCACGCAACCTACCTACCAACAGTAATCCTCGGCGACTTCAACGCCCGCATAGGGGATGAAGCTATTCCCGGCATAAAGCAGAGGTTTAACGAAAATACACTAAATAGTAATTGCTCACTCAACAAATTGCGCATCAACAATACTTTCTTCGACCATAAATACCAATACACGTTCTCCAAGATAAGAGGTCAGACATCAACAATTGATTATGTGGTTACCAATAGCTGGCTGCATACACCCCTAACAAATATTGGATATTAGAACACTAAACTCAACGAACGCAGGAAGCGACCATAGTCTACTCCTGGGAAGAATTAAATTAGCATTAAATCCAAAAAGATACTAAAACACAACAGCTAAGGTAGAAAAAATTAATATTGAATCACTCTGGGACACATCTACAAAAGATCTGTATCAAAAAAGACTCGTGGAAAAAATCAATACAAAGCCCATACAAGAATGGGAAGATACAGATATTATCAGGTCGAAATTAATGAAGAATATCAAGGAAACTGCTAAGGAAGCTTTAGGCACCCGAATTAAATACAATTCCAAAAAATTAAATAAGCACCCATCGTTCTCCAAGGAAGTAAAAAACAAATGTAAGGAAAAGAAGTTAGCCTACCTGAAATACAGATCCCTTGGAACAGAAGAGTCTTGTGAACAATACGAACAGAGCTGAAATGAGACAGCGGCACTGGTTAGACAAACAAAAGATGAATACTTGGAGAGGTTTTGAGAAGCGAATGAAGACCGATTTCTACAGCATACAGAAGCAAATGTGGCGGTTCCTCTGGTACCAGCAAAATGAAATCAAACCCATAAAAAAGGAGACGTGGACCCAATATCTCACGGATCTGTACAAAACGAAAGAACACATGATTGAAATGACCACACCAGAGATAACAACAAACGGCGAAATGCAAAAAGAGGAATCCCATGTGAAATTTGCCTTTAACAAACTAAAAACAGGAAAAACTCGGGCATGGACGACATAACAAATGAACCATTGAAGTATGGGGGACCTAGACTAATCCAACAACTCGTAATTTTTATCCGCAAGATTCTTTTCGTTCATAAAATCCCGGATGAATAGCGGTCGAGCATCACAATCCTGATGTTCAAAAAAGGCGATAAGACAATCTCATCAAATTACAGAAGCATAAAATCTACTGAACACCACCCTAAAACTAACAACAAAGATAATAACGAACATAATCAATAGCATGATTACTCGTTCAGATGAACAACAAGGATTCAGAACAGGAACATCGTGTATCGACGCAGTCTTTGCCATGAGACAGATAGTGGAAAAGTCGATCGAATATAACAAACCTGCATACCTATATTTTATACATCTTGAGATGATATTATCTAAAGAAAGGCACCTGCTTTATGTTGACACTTGACACACAGACAAGACCCTCACAACCTGAGAAAAACCATCGAAAACATATACACAGCAAATTCTGCTCTAGCTAAAGTTAACAACGATTACATTGAGTTAATACCGATCGAGAAGGGCATTAGACAGGGAGACTCGTTAAGTCCACTTCTTTTTAATATCGCCATGGACGAAATAATCAAGAAAGTACGCAAGCTGAGTGGCTACAGAATGAGCGACAGGGAGATTAAAATACTGGACTACGCCGACGACGCAGTCCTGATCGCAGAGAGTGAATATCATGTACAAAGACTATTACAAGTATTTAGCCGAACAGCAAAATCACTTAATATCAACATATCTACTGGTGAAACAAAATGCATGACAGCATTAAAAAGCCCGCTAAGATGCAAGCTGGCTGTCGATGGGAAAATTATCCACCAAGAAACGAAATTCACCTCGGCGTGGAGCTATCTGGATATGAGGAGGATGAGGCCGAAGAACGCGAGCTGATCAACAATACAATCTGGCGAAATAAACATATGAGAATAGAAACGAGGGTCAGAATATACAAGGCCACAATTAGACCTTTAATGACGTACACAGCTGAAACACGACCCGAAACAGTAAAAACCAGGCGGATGTTGGAGACGACCGAAATGAAAATACGTCGAAGGATTACCGGAAAAACACTGCTGGACAGAGAACGAAACGAAGTATTAGGAGAAGGTGCATAGTGGAGTATGTGAATCGGTTGCTGCTGGGTAGGAAAATGAATGAAGCCAACATATCAACCAGATGGACAACATAAGAATGGTAAAAATAGCACGCGACAAATCATCCTTATGTCGCAGAAGCGTAGGTAGACCCAGAAAAAGATGGAGTGACAATTTGACACCCGAACAGGCATGGTAACGAAGTTTGAACAGGCGTCTGGCCTAAAATAGAGATGGAAGAAGAAGAAGAAGAAGAAGAAATAAAGATATATCCATATATTTTACCTTAGTGTATGACAACAAGAGAACATTGATAGAATGAATACTCACACATAATAAGTGCCTAACTGCCTTAACAAAAATGCATATTTGCACCAGTCGCGAATTAAAAATTGACAAAAGAAAGACGAAAGTTTAATAACTTCTATTTCTCATAATATCAGATGGTTCACACGAATGTTGTTGCAAAACAAGAAAACATTATCTTTTAATCGCATATAAAACGAAAACAACAGTTAAACCGGATACATAATGTAAATATCGTCCATAAGAGGACCCAACAGTGATAATATTTTAGTGTTAATAACATGCAAAGGGAAGATGAAATTGGAGCTCAACTGCTCGAAAAACCAATTTTAAAAAGGTTTTTAAATAATCATAGATGGGGAAAAGTTTGGAAAAAACAACGAGAGAAATTGTGCTCGAATAATTGTACTGGGAAGTGAGTATTCATTCAAAATAATAATTCCGAATGAGTATAAAAGTTTAACATAGAAACGACGTGCATTAGAGGATCATTCGTCTTGAGGTGAATGAAACCACCAATAAGAAATTTGAAACTCTATTGGGTCGCAAGAATTTCTTTCTTCTCTGAAGTTATTTTAAAGTGTCGGAAGGTCTTTTCCGTATTAAGAAACAGGCACTAGAAATATTTCTAATTTTAAGTGATAAATTAAGAAAAAAAAGTTTTCGTTCTTTAAGGCTGTCGTAGAAAAAAAATCTTCCTAACGTTTTGAAATCACCTGAGTGGCCTGCAGTCCTAGATGAGTTTTCCTCTAAAGCTTGTGAGCTTAACTAATAAGCTCTCGACCGAAGCATGTTTCAGGATGCAAGCCACTCGTGCTTGTGAAACATCAGGATGCAGTTCTTTTGCACGACAGCCTAAAAGTACGGGTAAACTTATCAGTTAGCCTGCAAAATTCACAAGTTTTCAGCAAAAACCGCAAAAGCGTAACTCTTTTGATAGAACATAAATATCTTCACAATCAAGCCGATGACTTGTATTGAAAAGCAAATCAGAATATTGCACAAGTTTTGTTTCGCCTTCTCAAACTATTTTACGTAAAACATGAAAATATACCACGCTAGGCTGCTAACTTCCTGTTTCTAAGATTGAATAATCGAAAATTTGCGCGTTACGTACACCCACGCATAAGAAGACGCAGATGCAAAAAGTTCCATTAAACAATTTCTTGATGACTTATTGCTTTATTTTTCCACTAGCGTATGTAATTTCATACTTCCTTTGTCCTTCCATATTTGATGTCATTTCTAAAGCGCATGGATGAATGAAAGGTTAGCTGTGCTGACCCATTAAGTCAAGTGCTCTAGTCAAACCTAAATTCAACCTGAGCTTAATATGCAAAGTTGGTACCCATGCAAAGAAACTTTCTAATGTTTGGATACTTCAGTCCTAAAATGGCATTTTTTTTTAAATAAAATCCTAAGAGTAAATAACATGTTTTAGAATGTCGAGCCCAATATATTGAATAGTATGATTGCTTGTAATCGAGTACGGCAAGTTGAAGCGCTGTCTTGCAACTTCCAGGCCAGCATTATTGCGAGTCATCGCAACATTATAAAAATATTGATATGTGCCTCATTTTGATGCTTATCGCATTATTTATGGCAAGGCATTGCCTGAGTCATTGAGATATTTATTTGAAACCGCATGTTATTTTTATGGTTGTCTACTGCACTTACATTCAGTTATATGTTGAATATATGGATTTCAGTTTGGAAACATGCCCACAAACTATTAGCGTTGATTTTACGTGTGGTATTTGGAGAACTTTGCAAAGCAAATTTTGATTGAAAACGTGTCACAAAATGCTTAAGGCGGGGCGAGTTACGGTTAAAGTTCAGCATTCAAAGTGCATTTTGTAGGATTTTTCCTTCTAATAGGATTCCAATTTTTGTGCGTTCATTGGCATTGTACTGTGATCATTTTCGGGTTTTTTGTATCATTGATATGTTTTGGACTATTTTGTTGAGAGAATGTCGCGCGTGATTCTCTTTTTTGTGCTAATATTCATTTTAATATTTTGCTGTTGTTGAATTAGTTAGTCAATTACTTTGTCTTTATAATTTTCAAATGTATTTCATGATTGTTGTAAAAATATGAGCTTTTCTACCAACATACAAATTTTTAAGAGGCAACATTTTCTTTCGACAATAAAATTCTTGTTCATTCTGGAAAAAGTGCTACTCAAAAGCAGCTTCTGATTATGGATAAAGTGTAAAAAATGAACTTAATTGGAGCATCGCATTAGTTGAGAATCAGTTGAGAAACTGAGAGAAAGAAAGAGTATTTTGTGCAATGGCCGAAGAGCTCGGCAGAACTTCACAAGGTGTTTATTTCCCATATTTGTGTGCACTCGTGAAAAAGTTTGATGATGAAGTTGTACAGAAACCTTCGGACACAAAACCAGATGTTATTTGAGAAAAAATTCGCATGATTTTTCACTTAAAACCTTAATCACTTCGCAGAAAACCACTTTATCAGGTTCGATATTTATAAGAAAACACTTTCTCACACATATTTTTCAATAGTTTCTTCATATTAAACACTTGCAGCCAATCATTCCGTAATATGGCGTGAATTTGCTTTGCTTTCAAGCAGTTTCACTCCAACTCATAGTCATTCCTTTATTTCTAAAAAAGGCTATCGACCTATCGGTCTTTCTGCCCTTGTTTAATACATATAGTCTTAATCTAAATGAAAAACAAATATGAAAATTCTCTTATTCTAGGTTAACAATACTATTAAATAAATAAGATTTCAGTGGCAAGAAGGAATTATTTTATTGTCCACTAGTCCGTAGCGTTTGTAAGTGTTCGAGTGGCGTTAGTGTAGGGAAACGAAAGCGGGATTGTCTGGTTGGTCTTGTAAGACAAAGGGGATTCAGTATGGTCCAGTTGTAGGGGTTGTTTGTCCATTTTGTCTGTAGCTGTATGAGTCTTTCCGAGATCTTTGTCATGTTTGTGCGTTCGTATAGTAGTTGGGTGGGGGGGTTGTGTAGTGGGTTTTGGGGGTGTCTTATTCGTGTTATTAGTCTTAGTGCAATTTGTTCTGTTGTTTGTATATAACGTTTTGTCCTTTCTGTTCCGTTGGTCATGAGTATATGTCCATAGTCTAGCAAGGGTCTACAAATAGCTTTATATATTTTGGTGGCGGTGTTTGTGCTAATTCCTCTGTCTTTGTAGGTTAGTGATCGGAAGTGTTTTGTTCTCTTTGTTGTTTCTGCCCTGATGTTTCGTATGTGTTTAGTGAATTTAAGTTTGTGGTCAATTGTGATTCCAAGGTATTTTACGTCGTTTTTTGGTTGTGTCGTTTGGCCGTCTGCAGTTATTGTAGGGGAGTCAGCGTTGAGTCTGTGGTTTGTGAGCAGAAGTTGGTTTTTTGACGCGTTTGGTGTTAGTCTCCATTTATAAAACCATGTCATTGTGTTGTTTGTTAGTGTTTGGAGTCTTTGAGCTGCTCTCTCAGTAGTTTTGTCATGTACAATAAGTGCCGTGTCGTCTGCGTATTGTAATATGTATGCCGATCTGTCGATTTGATTTTTGTCTGGTAAGTTGTAATTGTATATGTCATGGCAGTATATATTGTAGAGAAACGGTGAGAGCGGGGATCCTTGAGGGAGCCCTTGTTCAGGGGAAAAAGAAAATGACAGTGTTTTGTCAATTCGTACTTGTAGTTGTCTGTTTTCTAGTAAGTTCTTTATGGTGTGTAGTAGATATGTTGGTGTGTGTAGTTTGTATAGTTTGTATAGTAAGCCTCTATGCCAGACACTGTCAAAAGCCTTGTTAATGTCCATAAACAGGCAAGATGTCTTTCTGTCAGTTAGGTGGGTAGTTTGTATATTGTTGGCCAAAATAAAGAGCGGATGAACGGTCGAGTGATGCTGTTTGAAACCAAATTGGTAGGTAGGTATATACTCTCCAATCACTTTGTCAAGCCGCTGCTTCATTATGCATTCAAAAATCTTGCCTAGTACTGGAAGTAGTGTAATTGGTCTGTAGTTGCTCGGTTGTGTATTGTCCAGTCCATTTTTGGGTATAGGGATTATTAAGCCGTTTTTCCATGTTTCTGGGATTCTGCCATTTGTGATGCAGTTGTTCAGTTCAGTTAGGATCAGTTTGTGTGTTTCTTGAGTTAAGCTTTTCAGGACTTTTGCCTTAATTTTATCCTTCCCCGGTGCAGTGTTCTTGATGTGCGCTAGGGCTTCATCGTACTCTGTGTCTGTGATCAGTGTGCAGGCATAGTTTGGTGAGTTGTTAAAATAGTTCAAGTACCAGTCGTTGATCAAGTTCCAGTTGTCATTGTCGAAGTTAGGGTTTGTCGATATGCTGAAGGTCCTTTGATAGTGTCTGGCGAATGCGTCCGCTTTCTCTTTGTCTGTGTAGCGTTCTCCAACTCATATTAACTTTCCAAATTCATTTCTCAGAGTTTACAATATTCCAGATGGTATCCGATATTGGCAACAACATTTTAAATTACTGATTTATCACCTCCAAATCTCAACCAAATAACCAATAACAATTAAATTTTAGTAGTATAATGTCAGTCAGACGTGTTTCGATATTTTTCACTATCGCAAGTGGATACATAATTAAGCTAACTGTTAGTTATGCAACAGTGATAAGTTCAGTCAATGAAAAAAATGCAACTAACATAAAATTGTTCGTTCAGACTTGTTCGATGATTAACAAATAACGAATAAATATATAACATTGATAATTGTCCGTGCAAAACTATCAAAACTGGTTTTAAAATATGATGCTCTAAAAAAATTGCACATCTTCGAGTTGAGTTGACCGTTAGGTGCCACATGCGAGGTTCAAGTCCTGACTACGAGTAACACAATGACTTTAATTGGTCAAATTGGTATTGTTTAGAGCACCGAGAAAGTGTGCCAGCAACGCGTTAAAACCAAAATTAATAACATTCATCTCAGTGCAGCGCTTCCAATATTTTGACAGAATTAATAATTCAGTAAACATTTGCTCAAAAAATTGAAAAATCTGGCAACTTAAGTATAAAAATAACATCGTTCTAAAGCATATTTTATCTACTTTTGTTTTGCAACAAACGCCAAAAATAAGAAAATTTTGCCTTGTTTGGAAGCAGCAAGACAATCTTTTTATATCTGTTACTATACGCAAACATATTTTTATCAAATTGGACAGCTTAAATAGGAAATTGGTCAACGATAACAACGTAAAAAGAGCTGCAACGGATACATAACACGAATAATATTGGGAAGAGAATTAATTAAAAGTTTTAAAGTTGTAAGTTGTTTTTGGTATTAAACGGCAACATTATAACTGAATTGAACAACTGCATCACAAATGGCAGAATCCCAGAAACATGGAAAAAACGGCTTAATAATCCCTATACCCAAAAATGGACTGGACAATACACAACCGAGCAACTACAGACCAATTACACTACTTCCAGTACTAGACAAGATTTTTGAATGCATAATGAAGCAGCGGCTTGACAAAGTGATTGGAAAGTATATACCTACCTACCAATTTGGTTTCAAACAGCATCACTCGACCGTTCATCCGCTCTTTATTTTGGCCAACAATATACAAACTACCCACCTAACTGACAGAAAGACATCTTGCCTGTTTATGGACATTAACAAGGCTTTTGACAGTGTCTGGCATAGAGGCTTACTATACAAACTATACAAACTACACACATCAACATATCTACTACACACCATAAAGAACTTACTAGAAAACAGACAACTACAAGTACGAATTGACAAAACACTGTCATTTTCTTTTCCCCTGAACAAGGGCTCCCTCAAGGATCCCCGCTCTCACCGTTTCTCTACAATATATACTGCCATGACATATACAATTACAACTTACCAGACAAAAATCAAATCGACAGATCGGCATACATATTACAATACGCAGACGACACGGCACTTATTGTACATGACAAAACTACTGAGAGAGCAGCTCAAAGACTCCAAACACTAACAAACAACACAATGACATGGTTTTATAAATGGAGACTAACACCAAACGCGTCAAAAAACCAACTTCTGCTCACAAACCACAGACTCAACGCTGACTCCCCTACAATAACTGCAGACGGCCAAACGACACAACCAAAAAACGACGTAAAATACCTCGGAATTACAATTGACCACAAACTTAAATTCACTAAACACATACGAAACATCAGGGCAGAAACAATAAAGAGAACAAAACACTTCCGATCACTAACCTACAAAGACAGAGGAATTAGCACAAACACCGCCACCAAAATATATAAAGCTATTTGTAGACCCTTGCTAGACTATGGACATATACTCATGACCAACGGAACAGAAAGGACAAAACGTTATGTACAAACAACAGAACAAATTGCACTAAGACTAATAACACGAATAAGACACCCCCAAAACCCACTACACAACCCCCCCACCCAACTACTATACGAACGCACAAACATGACAAAGATCTCGGAAAGACTCATACAGCTACAGACAAAATGGACAAACAACCCCTACAACTGGACCATACTGAATCCCCTTTGTCTTACAAGACCAACCAGACAATCCCGCTTTCGTTTCCCTACATTAACGCTACTCGAACACTTACAAACGCTACGGACTAGTGGACAATAAAATAATTCCTTCTTGCCACTGAAATCTTATTTATTTAATAGTATTGTTAACCTAGAATAAGAGAATCTTCATATTTGTTTTCATTTAGATTAAGACTGTATGTATTAAACAAGGGCAGAAAGACCGATAGGTCGATAGCCTTTTTTAGAAATAAAGATATTTACTACTACTACTACGGCAACATTAGATAGTCCCAATTATTTTAGCTGGTCTAAATGAATAACAAGTGCAAATTAAAGAAATGCTATTGGAAAAAGGGAATTAGGTTCACTATTTCACTTAAAATTATTGAAATTTGTTGGTTAGCATTCCCCTAAAAGACAGAAAATACAAGAAACATAATCAAGTACAGTGTGGAAGTAGCTATTGATGCACATATTGTTGAGTTGAGTTAACAACAAAAAAGTTATAAACTACTGAAATAAATACAAATGCAAAGTTATAAATATTACGCATATAACAAAAAAATTTAAAGATTTATAAACGTGATGTTAAGCATCAGCAAAATAGGAAAGAGTCAAAATGTGAAAACAAGTTGAAAACAAATAATGCTATCAATATAGAAAAAAGTTAATAGATACTTTCTATCCATAAACAGTCAATCTGAATTATCGAAATTACTTAAGCTTCACCAGCAAAAAATAAACGGTTCAAATACAGGGTGATTCAAAATTGGTGTCGTTCCTCGGGGGGTGTTGACTGGAGGTGTTTTAGGAGTACAGGAAAAATAGTTTAAAAAAATAATTGTTATTCAAAACTGAGAAATTTGCAAAAAACTATATCAGAAGGACGGCAACAATGTTAATATGCCTAATGAACATTTCGTAAATACCTTTTACTTCTTAATTATTGAAAATTGTAGTAACCATGAGTAAACACAAAACAAAGAAAGGGAAAGTAAAAGAAAATTTTTCCTACAATTTTCCTCGATATTTTGATTTATATCTCTTATTATCACAGAACCTATAACCATGTTGAAATTCAAAATAAAATGTTTAAATCTGAAATACTACAGAGTACCGTAGGTTCGACTGGTTTGAATAAGTGTGAGCCGAAAATATATTTTTAATGGTTATTATGTTTATTTAAGTTTTTTACCCGATGGCTGGAAAAATTCAAATAATTACTGATTTTGTAGATGAGTTCTTTATGGATCAGGCCAATTCATGTTTTCAAAACCTTTTTCTTGGGTATTTCGCCTCAAAAGTTTTGATTTAAAAAAATGTAGAATTTTCCCATGTCTTTTAGCATAGGAAACCATAAATGGCTTAATTACATGAACATAACCCAACACACTTATCTTGATTTAGTAAAATAGGGTAAAAATTTATCAAATTGGCAAGAAATTTTGTACATTACGTTTTTTGTATTTTCAATTTTGTCATGAG
The DNA here is from genome assembly GCA_024550625.1 of Dendroctonus valens. Classification (NCBI taxonomy): domain Eukaryota; kingdom Metazoa; phylum Arthropoda; class Insecta; order Coleoptera; family Curculionidae; genus Dendroctonus; species Dendroctonus valens. Next base: position 791,565 of record JAJTJO010000017.1, on the reverse strand, counting down.
GTTATTATTTTTTTAAATTTTGCTTCCAATTTTATTTTCAGTTTTGAAGATAGTTTAAATATTGAATTTGTTACCCAGTCGTTTAATTCTATCTGAAATCCCCGCAATAAGAGGCAAAAAATGGTTTGTAATGAGTTCATTTTGATTTCGTTTTAATTTTAGGTTTTCAATTTCATTAAACCATTTGCCAATAAAGGAATTTGGATAATAAGTAAATTTTAATACTTCTTTTGTGAATTGTGTTTCTTTTGTTAAATTAGATGCATTACAAATTATTTTAGCTTTTTAATATAAACTTTTTACAGTGCATTTTTACTATTATCGAGTGATTTGAGTTAAATTTTAAATATCTATTTGTATGAGTAGATTTTCTATATAGCAAAGTTTTAAAATTGTCTCAATTTTTCTGAATTAGTATATCGAGAAAAGTAGTTTGGTTGTTTTGATCTATTTCTATACTAATTTTATTGCTTAATAATTTTTCGTTTTTGTTCCCCATGGCTATGGCTAATTACTGGTTTAAATTTGTAATTATTTATGAAATTTGTTCCAAAAATTTTCATAGATATGTTACTGAAAAAAGATGATGAGGAATTGTATTAAATAAATATAATTACTGCTTTTTCATTGATTACTCAAGTTGGATTTAAGAAACATGTAGCATAAATCATGAACAAATTTTATCATGCAGCTCGATAATTTGTTCAAGAGTATTTTGCTACTTAAAATACATCCATTCCTTCTTCCAGCCATTCAATTCCATACCATTCCAGCCTTCCTTGGAAGACTTTCTAGGTACCTAATTCACCTACATTTGCGACACCCAAGAAAACCAGTTTAGCATCACATTGTTGGTTTATTACTCAAATTTTGAATGGATAACGAATGAATATTAACATTAATTGTCCCAGCGTCGTTCAATACTGAGATGCGGATAGAGAATAGATAAAAATTCGGACAAAATTGTACAGCTTCACCCTGTAGACGGAAGTGTGCCATACACGATTCGCAGCAAAATTCCAATTCCCAGCCAGAGTCATCCTCTCTAATGACCAGTAATGAGCACCAGGTTCCTATCAGCGCATCATCGGCGTACGCAGCCTGTCGGTTCCTTTGAAGTACCACCCGCTGGGGTGCGGCCGTCTTCAAGCTCTTTGGGGGGCCTCGTGCGACCGCGGGTGGAAGGCAACATTCCCGTGATATTTGGGATTTGCATTGCAATACGCACTAATCGAATTTTAAATGGCTATACGTTTCTCGTAATGGTAAGTCTCAGAAATTCCAACACCCATACCAGAAGGTCCTCCAAATTCCTACTTGAGTTTGTTTCATTCAGTATCTTCGTTCCTAATAAAGCGTTTTCTTTTTACACGTTGAAATAATCGGCATTATTACAGCATAATTCACTTGAAAGTCAGCAGAAACTTCATCAAGAAGCCCATAAAAATCCGAACCCTGACATTACCTACACCAATAAGAGAACTTTTATTAACGTTGAATTTGCACAATCTCATTTAATGATCTCTTCATGAAAGTATCAATTTGGCCATGAAATTCTGACAGAATTTGTGATGTGGCTCAGGTCAAATTTGAATGCAACTAACAAACAGTGAGTCACAGAAGGAATGTCTAAATTCATTTAAAATTCAGCGAACTGTTTTTTTTTTGGAAAAAAAACTCGGACCCGTTAATTTTCATTTGTAAATGCGATGTTTTTATAATAAATTTCTTTAGTGCTGAAAAGAACATATTTATTTCAAGAAACAGAACAACAATCGAATTAAATGTTCAAAATGTGTGCCATTCACAACTTAAGAATATCCAAGGCGATCAAAAAACTCTTCTTGCACGTTTTCAGCCATTTCCGGAGTTACGGCGCTCACTTCTTTTCAGACCTTCTCTTTCAACCACTGCAGATTGTTTGGCCAGTCAACAAATACTTTCGATTTAAGGTAACTCCCCAAAAACAAATCTATCTGACGATCTAGGAGGCCATTCAATAGGTTCCTTCTCCTTCCTATCCACCGATTGGGGAATATTTCATCCAAAACTTTACGCACAATGACAGCACAGTGTGGAGGAGCACCATCTTGTTGGAAAATGAGTTCTTCGTCAGAGTCTGGCTCTAATGGATTTGGAAATAAAGACACCAGTACTGGAATTAATTCAAGTACTGCTCATTTTTTTGCTAGAGAAATTCTAGATATGCAGTGACAGCTCCGATAATAAGCGGACAGTCACGGTTCCACAAAAAATGTCCGGATATGGGAGGTGTCCGCATAATAGCGGTAATAACAATTAAAAATCAATATTGATTTTCAGCTTCTTTTTTGTTTTCAAATGTTTTATAACATTTTTCAACATTGAAACAGAATGTTATTGTGTCGGTTTATTAACATATTCTAAAATACTTGTTTGCCCCTTTTTTTTGTTGAATAATGCAATGTCGAAAATGTTTTTCAAGGGTTTTAAGATGTTGAAACGCAATAAAATCATCGTTTGAAAATGTTTTTAAACAGGAAATTGCATTTAAACCCTCATTATACGATTTTATGAGTGAATCATTAGGTACAATTATCAACGTTTCTTCTGATTCGTCATCATCACTACTCATGAGAAGTTCAGTTATGGAAAGGGTGGTAGTATCAGGATGAAATGTTTCCTCTTCAGTTTGCACCATATCGTCCATGTTTAGAAATCCTTCTGCTTCTGGATCACTTACACCTCAGGCTTTTGCATGACGCATTAGTCATCTTCTGGATTTAAATCTTGTGGAATTTCTCCTTCTGTCTTCTTGAATTCAGCTTTTATCAAGCAATTCTTGAGTGTTGCAGAATTTACTTTATTCCATGCCATATTTACGAAATCTAAAGCCTCCAATACACCTTGACTGGACCTTGACGGCTCAGACACAGATTGGAGGCATCAATGGTGTCTATCCTCGTCCAAGGGCTGACATGTAGAAGTGGTGTTTGGGGGCACAAATATAACTATCACATTTTTCAGTTTCAACTCACGACGATGGGATCATGTGTTATCTAGAAATAAGAGCACTCGTTTTTCTTTTTTTTCTATCGAACTGAAACAACCATTCTGACATAATCTTTTGGGTCATACAGGTTTCCTTGTTTGATTTCCAAATTGCTGGCAAATCTTTGATGGCAATATTTTTCGAAGGACGATGGCGAGTTGATTTTCCTATTACTAATAAACCCTCCTTTTCACCAGCGATTGTTGCGCAAAACAACATGATAAGTCTTTCTTTAGAGAACTTACCGCCGGTGCATTTCTTAGATTTGAATGTTAAAGTTTTGTCTGGTAATGCACGAAAGGAAAGTCCGATCTCATCTGCGTTGAAAACGTCATCCCAAAACATCTAAAACGGGAATTACGAATATGTGAAGTAAATCCTCGAATGAAAATGGCTTATTTGAGCTTCGTGATAGTTTGTAAGAGCTTCTTAATTCCTTATGTGAAAATTATCATGTCCGCGTCCGTTTAATAGAATGTTCACTTATAAGAAAGTGTTTTACATTGAGAACCATATGACGAAATTGGTTCCAAGAAAAATGATCAGTTAAGAGAGATGTCCGCTTATTAGAGCTGTGCGCAAGTAGAGCTTTCACTGTATTTGTCCAGTTAGAGAAGGTACCAAGAAAAATGACCCTGTTACTCTTTCGCGCACTATTCCACACCACACATTTATTCTTTGGGGGTACTGGCTGTGAACCTCCATCACCCAATGCGGATATTCTGTTGCCCAATATCAACAATTTTGCAGGCTCACATAACCATTCAAAGAGAACATAATTTCATAGGAAAAAATTATGTTTTTTTCTCAATTATTATCTAAATTGCACATATTTTGCATGCTTTCGCAAAACTCTTTTCGCCTATCGAATAACTCTTGCACTGGAATGTAGGAATGGACTGTAGGGATGAAATTTGTGCTTTCGAACTATTCGGTGAACAACAGATTTGCGCATGTGAAAATTGGCCATAATCTCCGAAAGAGGTACATGACTTTTCTTCCAAAGAAGGTAAAACATCAAGCTGTTTTTGTTTCGAGCAGAAGGTCCAGATTTAGACAAATTTCTTACATGACCAAATTCTGTGAATTTAGCTTCTATTCTGCTCACCGCCTTCTGACATATGGGAGAACGAACACGGTGGATTTCATTAAATAATTGAGATGCTTCTATTTGGGTACGTGTTTTTTCACCAAACCCAACAATGCAGGGAATTTCGTTTTTTTGCCGTTCCCTTAGGAGATTTTGAACACCGCAAAAGTCAACATTTTACGATAGAAATCAACTATCACCATAAACACGATTCATTTTTAAGGAACTCTGGTGAATATTTTTTTACCTCGTAAATTCCTCGAGTCTCGTTGAGCCAGGTACAGGACATGCTACCTGAATCATACTTAGAATTTAATGGAGAATTCAAAAGTAAACTAAAAAATAGGTGCTTCTTTCTTCTTCTTTGAAAAACTTAAGTTGATGGTCGAAATTAATTTTTGGATCACCTTCTGTAAATAAATTTACCATAAAAAACCATATTTAAAAATAAAAATTTACGGGTCCGAGCTATTTTCGAAAAAACACAAGGCTGAAGTTTGAATGAACTGAGTATCCATGTCCATAAATTCAGTTCAATAGTTATTATAATATATTCAACTCGTACAGTTTTACATTTGCAGATTATACTCTCTTATCAGTCTTATAAAAATGAGAAAAACTACGAAACGTCGGATATGAGATTAATAAACAGGAAGTTGTTTAATAATAAATTTAATGAAATGTGCGATATGAAGTCGTAATAATACGTAAGGTTAAACTATCGCTTTTCTTAATTGCAATTTTTCATTGCCCAGTTGATAATTAATTATTAATATAAAATGATAAGACTTTCTATACTTAAACAATCTCTTAAAATGACATTTTTATTCTGTAATGAAATACAATGTATGTGTCGTTCCAAGAACGCTCACACTTTTCCAGCAAAAGTTCTCTTCATTTTTTTGATCAGATGGGGACTTGGCCAGATCCCAAGTTACTTATTTTATGAATTGAAATATTCTTTTGCAAACAATTTTATTAAGCAATTTTAGAAAAGTTGCTATGAACTAAATATTTTAGCGTCTATTAATCGGAATAAAACTTAGACCAAAAATGTTAAAACCTAGACGCGCTTCCGAAGAGTAGATGGTCTGAAAATCACAATTTCATTTGCGTAAACTTGGTACAGTAATTCTTGGCAACAACGAGAAGTTTCTGATTACGAGCAACGACCTCGATAAGGGCACATCTGCATAACCCCACACTGACCTCCAATATCTCTGATTTCTTAATGAAACTAAAAATAAATTAATTTTTTTAATTGGGATCTATGTAAAACTTCGTGCTCGATTTAAGATTTTGTTTTTGATCGTACCGACATTACATTTTCCTCGTGCCTGTTTACTTGGTTCCGTTTTTCATTTACTGTTAAGAAATGTGGATAAAATCGGATCTGAAGCCATAAGCCAATACGTTACTGAGTGAAGAAATGCTTCAATGCGTAAATACATACCTCCACAGCTTTCCAAGGGTTTTAGACAACTCTGCATTATGTAGTTGTGGATATTGATCAGCTAATTTTCTACGTGCTGCTTGGGCCCATACCATAAAAGCGTTCATGGGCCTTTTCACATGTAGCTTTCTCTTGTCTGATGCAGCTCTGAAACGAAATGAACATTAATTTTAAAAAATAAGAAGATGCCAGAGAAGAAATCATGAAATCTCAATACTACCAGGTGTGAAAAATTAAAGAATTTTTTAATCCAACTTAAATATCTAAAGAAGAAACAAACATAACCATAACTTTAGAGTCTGACGTAAAAGTATTCTATTAGATTTAAATATTAAATGTACAAAGTGGTTTGCATATTTTCTAATCAGTTGAAGTGCGAGCTTAGTGTTATTTTTCCAGTTCGGAAACGAAATATCTGATAACGGCTATGCCTTTTGATATAAACCGCAGAGAAAAAGGTACATTGATATTTTAAAACAAATATTTATAAGGGCAAGCCTATAAAATAAAGTTGCCACGGGCCATAAAATAAACGAAAGCCTCAAGTTCATTAGGTGCCGTTAGTTTCGCAACAAAGCAGATTTTTACAAACAATAGAATTTTGGGAATATTATTGCATACAGTGAGTGTCCCATAAGTTACTGTTAAAAAAAATTAATCGCTGATTCCTGTGGTAAAAGTAATACTATTTAGCACAATTTACCATAGAAGAAAACACTCTATATACTAGATTACTACTTACAACATACTAGATTTTTGTGTATGGGGATACCTGAAGTCTTAAATTAAAAAAAAAACAATAGATACCAGAGACGAATTATTAATAAAAATGTGTAATTTTTGTGCAATAAACATCTACTGTTTTAAATTAGAAAATCGTTTAAAAACGTGTGATTAAAGGTATTTAAATGAATGGACGCAATTTTGAACAACTTTTGCTAAAAGCTGATCCATTTTTTTATTATATTTTCAGTTTATTTATTGTTGTGTTATTGAAGTTTATATTGTTCATTAAATTATTAGTGTTCTCTATTATACCGTCCATAAAAAGTCAGTTTTTTTATAAATGCATCGCACCAAAAATTTTAATTGCAAAAATTTTGAAAACCGTTAATCTCAGAGGTACCAAGAGAACTAAATAAAGAAAATGGATAAATCAAAATTTTTTTCAAATTGAATCATAGATAATTTAACGTCCTGTTATTTTGTAAATGCAATAAATGTATTGCATGTTAAATTCAGTTAACAAAGCAGCTGGTAGACTTCTGAATACATTTACCAAAGAGCTATTTTCGGATAAATAATGAGTAATTTCGTTTGGTGAATTCTTAGGGTTGAGAAAATATTCTTGCTGATCCATGACTTTTCATCTCGTTTTTGCATTTGATTTCCGGATTTTAATCGCGAATTTATGTGAAACCGCAAAAGTGAGCTGAAGATATTTTCTAGAAAACATTCTTTTCTTCAACATCCTTGGAAACCATGAACAAACGATTGAAATAAAGTTTAAAAGTATCTATGAAGCAGCATCGCGTAATAATAGATGCAAATAATGCAGAAATCAACTAAGAAACACATTTTTGTAGCAGCTGGTGATCGCTGTATTATTGAGAAATGCATTTACGAATTAAATGACTTCCAATGGTCCTCACAGTTTGAGCGAGAAACTTGAGAGCTTGCAGCAGGAGATGATTTGCATAGCTAAATAGAAAAAATTCGGTACTGACGATTGGAAGTTTGCTTTTCTAATCTTATGCAATCTTAAAGAAAATAAAACTTCTTTATGCCGCAGGAGAAAATAAACGCAACTTTTCATTTGAGAAAGGGCAACCTTCCATGGCTCATCGTACGTCTGAAGTTCACTAGTTTTACATGTAACACTGGGTGTTAATTTGAAAACTTCCCACCCTTAATATTTCTCTTACAGTTAAAAATATGAAAAATCGGACTTATTAATTAGGGGGACTTAATTAGGGGGACACTTTAAATTAATATTTTATTATTTTTTTTTAATAATAAATTCTTAAATGAAATATTTATTATATTATTTTTATTATTAATAAATTCATACTCAGATTGTTTTAAGAATTCAAATATGTAAAATCATACAGGTTCCACATTACATCACATTCGTCTTATAATTTTATTATAAGCAGCTGATTAACGTATGAATCCACTTTCATTGGAACTAATGGAAGCATCTTAATATGTACTGTTTACAATGCTACCGAAATTAAAATAAACGCGATAAAATATAATCAAACAAAACCCACGCATATGTGGTTATGGAAGTTCAAAATGCGAAATAAACGGCAGGTATTATCATTTTAGTTGGTCATATAAATAAAAATGTGTCGGTTTTACCACACACATATACCAAATGCGAAAAGACCACCAATCCAATGAGTATTGTGAACGTAAATACATATAGCTAAAATTAGATTGCAGTGGAATTACGGTCTGGGTTGATATAAAAAAAACCATTACTAATCATCATACATAACTCATGTATGAATAATTTTATCAGCTTATCTTCTATGAAATGGGATGCTAGTGTTACCAATAGCATTCATGATCCCAACTGCAAAAAATTATTTTAATATTCATTGATGGAACAAGTATTAAATTTTCAAATTTAAACAAAGTATTAAACGAACGCAAAAAGAATAAGTTATTCGAGCAAAAGCTCTAAGTGGGTGGGAATAGAAGAACACATTTCAGATTTACATCAGGATTTTGATAAATTGAACCTAAAACAAAAAATCTGCTACCAACTAATTTAAATTACTGACGATTGTAATAAAGTCAATTATTTCTGGATTTTCTAGCATCCTCAATAGTTGTTAAGTAGTGTAGAAAGACAATATCACATAGTCTTTCTCTAAAGAGTCTAAAGTCCCGCTTTAAAGAGTTAGAGTTATCATTAAAATGTACTTCTATCAAATCACATTCGGTCGTCTGGGTCAATACTAAAGGTATTGATCTATTTTTCAATTATTAGTCTTTAGATAGACGGGTTTATATTATTATTATAAAAGTATTTATTATTTTATGATATTCTGAAGGAAATTGGTCAATGTTTAAGTATAAAATGTTAAATAAGTTTCGCATTTTAATAACTTTGAAAAGATGGCTTATTAACAAACTGAATTATCTTCACACTGGATTGAGGCGGATTGAATTCAAGCAGATAGTTAAAGATTTAGATGCCTTGGTTACCTCCATAACCGAAAAATTGTATCCGCCTACCGAAAGATTCCATTATAGAAACGCATTTTCGATTTAACAAACGACAAAATCGAAGAACAAAACTGAGTATAAACATCTAAGCGCAGGCAATAATCAGGAAAATAAAAAAATATATTTTAAATAGAATGGCAAAAATATATTAGAAGAATCTAGCACACTTGGTTCATAATTTATTTACTGCGTCGAGATGGAATTGTTGATTTCACTTCGAAAGTTCTTTTACATAGTCAAAGTTCACATATTTTTTGTACGATTCTTTGACATAAATAAAATCTTCAATTCTGGACTTTTAGACATGATATTTGCAAATAAACAATATTGATTTACGTATTATACAATGCATTTGCATTCTAGTAGTAGTAAACATCTTTATTTCTAAAAAAAGGCTATCGACCTATCGGTCTTTCTGCCCTTGTTTAATACATGCAGTCTTAATCTAGATAAAAAACCAGTATGAAAATTCTCCTATTCTAGGTTAACAATAGTAGTAGTAAACATCCTTATTTCTAAAAAGGCCAACGACCTATCGGTATTTCTGCCCTTGTTCAACACATGCAGTCCCAATCCAGACAAAAAACAAATATGAAAATTCTCCCATTCTAGGTTAACAATGTTATTGAATAAATAAGATTTCAGTGGCAAGAAGAAATTATTTTATTGTCCACTAGTCCGTTGCGTTTGTAAGTGTTCGAGTAGCGTTAGTGTAGGGAAACGGAAGCGGGATTGTCTGGTTGGTCTTGTAAGACAAAGGGGGTTCAGTATGGTCCAGTTGTAGGGGTTGTTTGTCCATTTTGTCTGTAGCTGTATGAGTCTCTCAGAGATCTTTGTCATGTTTGTGCGTTCGTATAGTAGTTGGGTAGTTTGCATTCTATTTTTGACATAATTAAGCGAAATATTGTTAACTAACAATATTACAAGTTCATAAGAAAAGTAATTCTAAAGGCCTAAATCGACTTTACATTATTTCCTTTTTCTCTATGTGTATGTATTCTCCATTGGGCAAAGTGATTATTATTCTCGCTTCAGATTTTGATACTATTGACTAAGAATTTTTTAAAGCTACTTTATAAAGAGAAGTGCTTCTACATAGGGGAGTGAAATATGAAAAACACTTTTCTTCTTCAAACTTCAGAGTTTTTTTAGAGAGTTTCCTTATACTCAATAAGAGTAGGCAATTCATGTGCTATTTCTCAAAATGCGTCTCCTTTAAATAATGTAAGTATCTGAAATTGGGATTTTTGGTCATTCGAGAGATATAAGTTTTTGTATTTAGAGATCTTTGTAACCCTTGCAACTAAATTATTTTCATAGCTGGATCACTATAGACCAAAACTGGTAGTTTATTTCACATTCTGCATATAACAAGTTCAATTTTTCACGATCTATTATTATAATATTTTTATCTAGACAGTTTTCGCGTGTTCAACAAAACGTTCAACATTGTGATTGTACGTGCTGTGTCTTGTGTTGTTCTTTTATCATTGTAGATTGTCTTTATATGTGTATGTTTTGATTGATTGCTTGAACAAGTCGGATTAATGGATACAACTAAGCTGAGCTAAACAAAGTATTAATCACTGGAAATAAAAAAAATATTCTGTTAGTGCAATAAAAAATGCAAATAGATTGTTGGTTTCTCTATTTATAAATTTCAATTAATTTTCAGTTGGTGGAAACAATTCTTTGCAGGTTTTCAGATTCACATCAATTATTACTTCTTCAGGCAGCGCTAAATCATTTTTCATAAACGTTTTCAAACGTCGTTTCAAAAGATAATTTCCGAAAAATAACCTGAACGAAACCTTGCTTTGGAACAATATTTTTGTTATTAAAATATGTTGTGTATGAAAATACGAAGATTATATAAACAGGAGCCGACTCAAACAGAGACCGACTGGAGGCAGACTTAATGCCATATTTAATTTCAAAACAAAATCAAATAATCTTACCATCCATGCCATATCAATAGCAGGTAATTTTGAAAAATTGTTGCCAGTCAGTCAGTTGAAAGTAAACAGCGCTGTGGTTTCTTTGATAAATTTTGCTAATCAGCAGTTCTTTTGTCTCTTTTATACTTCTGTTATTAAGCCGCTCTTAAACGAAAGCTTGACAGTTTCAGTAACTATCGATTTTTAATTAAAGACCAAACATTAAGGACTAACAAGATTTGTTCGTTGATATCCACGATTAAGACAGACAAAAATACATAGTGATTAAGTTGACTATGTCTAACTGAAATTTCTATCCGCTCATACCGAATGTTTATTAGCTGAATTTTGGGAAAATAACCCCCATCTCGTTTTTGTAAAAATTAAAATAAAATTCCAAATTTCCTTTTTTACACTCTTAAATGTACACAAATGAATAAAGCGGATCTGCTTCATTTTGCGGAAAATAATTTCAAACTTAAGTTAGATATGATAAAATATACCGGGAGTTTTATTACAGATGCTGTTTTTCTTGTTATTAACTCGAAAATATATTTTCGACGAAAGTACATGCTTTGAAAATGTTTGCATCAAAACAAAAAAGACAAAGGAAATAAGTTTACTGAATCCTTACGGAAGGTGAGGTTTGTAAATATTGTAAAAAAATAATGGAGTTATAAGGAGTGTCAGTGAAAATTAAACAAAGTTTGAATAAAATTTGCAGAAAAACAAATGATTTTTTCATCAAGACTATTACTTCATGGTCTGACTTGTCCCGGATGGGCTTTTTAAACTGTTTAAACTATTTAATTCCAATTAATTATTGTGACTACATTTTATATCTGTAAACATAAAAGCAAGTGCATTAAATAAAATCCAATAGATTTCTGTGGGAAAATATTAGAACGTTTAAAAAACGGTACATCTTTTACTGGCAAAATTTACGAAATTCTATATGAAACTAAATTAGCAACTTTAATAATTCAACATACGTCTCCGTGCCACTGCCTATCTTAAATATCTGCAGCTTTTTTGCCGTTTTTGAGTTTTGTAGTAATATTTATACAACTTGCTGTTTTTTTACTGTCGTTCAATCAATAACAACTAAATGAAGTTCAAAATATTCACAATTTTTGACAAAACCACTTCAATTCCAGGAAAAAAATGGTTGATTTCCACTTAAAAGTTCTCTAAAATCATCAAATTGGAGCAGAAATGAAGTCTACTCAATACGGAAATAAATGATTGCTAGTTGATTGTTGATGATAATGTGGTACTTGTGATAATTTATAAGGATAAGACATGCATAAAATATTTCACACTTGCCACTTTTTAGGCTACTGATCATAAAACAAAATGTAACAACCGTAGAATCGTTAAAACATGTTAGACATCGAGATAAAACAAACCGACAGTTAGGGATAATTAACAACACTACCTTAATTAACATGCTTTAAAATCTTTTCGTGGCGGCAAACACTTTTAAACATGGAAAATTGCGTATATAAATACACTCCAGCTTTGTTCTATTTAGAATCAAACGTTCAGAGTTTAACGCGTTAACATGTTACTGTTAGCGGATTCATATTATTTACACCCAATCGGGTGGTCTTAATTGTTGACTAATCTTCTTAGGTTGAGGCAATTATCTGGCAGTCATTCCTAACGGTTGTTACACATCACATAGAACACTAAAAATTAGATAATGGAACGAAGAGTTTCTGGTTTCCTTTGTAAACAGCAACTATTTGTTTATTCGTAGGTGGGTGTACCTTGAGTAAAAACACCATGAGTATTGATTTGTTGCTTTCGGGAGAAAATCGGAAGTTTGATGCGTGTGATCCACATCATGATGCTTCATAATAAATGAAGTACTTTTTCAGCAAGTTTAACATTAAAATGTGTTAGAAATAAACACGAGTTATGTAAAACCTAAAAAAGTATTTAAGGTCTATGCATATAAATAATCTATATTTGCATGAAAAAAGGCCGATCGGAAAAAAATCAGTCTTTCTTCCCATCTTATCATTTATGTTTGTTTATTGTTAAGATCATTTACAGAGAACGAAATAATTCGTAGTTTTTGTTTGATTTGTAATATTTTTACAGTTTTTGAGCTGATATTTTTGTTTTTGTTTGTGCAAGTTAAACTTTTTTACTAGAATTTGCTTTTTACTCGTTTTTAACTTTGTAGATGGAAACTAATTCCAATTGCCACCGTTTGGAGTCATTTCTTCAGTCTTCATTTATAAAACCATGTCGTTATGATGTTCCTTAGTCTCTGTTTTTCATGTTTTTATGGTGCGTTATAAGTAAGGTGTCGTCGGTATATTGCAATAAATACGATATTTTATTAATTTTATGGTTGTTTTGCCTTTTTTGTCTTTTTTTTTCAACTGTAAGTTGTCTGTTTTCAACCAAGTTTCTTATGATGGAAAGTAAGTATTTTGTAGTTTAAAGTTCGCAATGTTTCAATAACAGTCCGTCGTGCCGAACTCTAACAAAAGCGGTTTTCCTGCCGTTGAAATGTCTTTTTGTATGCCGATGATAATGTATAGTCGAATGTTTTACTTAAACTATTTTACAAACATTTTAACAATTTTTTTGCTATATGGTCTAAGAATAATAATCGAAATTATTCAGTTACCCACTTTAACAAAATGTTATTTATTTTTTAAATTAAAATGCATGAAATGTTGCATAAAATTTTTGCTGTAAATGACAAAATTAAATAAAATTACTCAAGAATAGCAAATGCAGAAAATCTGATAAGAAAATTTTCTTAATAATCATAAAAAATACAATTCAAACCATCTAGTTGGTTACTCGTGAATAAAAATTTGTTAATCACCGATTGTATGGCATCTGATGCTGTTATTCATATGAAAACATATGTTACAGTCTTGAATAAAATGTGTTTTTCAAAAACTATCAAGGATATATTAAAAGAAACTAAATGGTACAAATTATTAAATTTTAGGAATAAATAAGTTGAAATCGGTTATGAATTTACAAAACGTTAGTCAAATAGAAAGTTCGCAACTTATCAAATGTCATATCAAGGGGAAATAGTAATTCAACTCAATGTAAAAAACACATTTTGAATATTAACAATTAAGTAAAATAAAGCATACAGAGAAGAAATTGGGCCAAGACCCAGTAAGGTTGGTACCTGCTCTATTTGGATAACAAAGGCCCTAATATGAGACTTTAATATTTGCATTTCTCATGTTAATTATGTTGAATGTTGGCGACAAGAGTTGATAATTTAGTTCCGGTGGAGTAATTTGTACAAATAATTTGATTTAACACCTTTCTGGCTTGGGTGGGAATTTATATTGGCTAATGCGGTTAGGAAGAATTAGCCTTAAACAATCTTATTTTAAAATATGTACAAATGCGTGTTTGTAAAGCTTTTTTATATTTCCTTAATAAAATAGATTTTTAAATTTTAATGAGATAAATACTACATTTACTACTACATGAACTCAAATTAAATATTGCCGACACAACAGATTTTTTAAAAATTTAGTTCTGAAAAAAACAAAACTGGTCTGTGGTTTCAGCTTTAGCACCACCAAGTATGTTGTTTATCGCCTTTATTATCCTTACATGAGTGAAAAGGTTGCATAGCTGGAATGGACACTTTCCATTCAAGATAATTAAATGTTGAGCTTGCTCAATATGATAAACCAAAGTCGTAAAAGATTGTTTTTGCAAGCCAGTACGCGGCCTTAAAACGATTTTATAGTTAAGTTATACTGATATTTATGATTATTTGCGATAATTCTAAAACTATTTGAAAACATGAACTAGTGCTGGGTTTACAGCAGAGCCCAATGTTTCTTTGCCTTTTCCTAGTGCAATCGGCAAGTGAAACTCAAGAAGTGCCTCTGTGACTGATAATAATTAAAATTTACTTTAATTCATAGGTCAGAAAAAGATTTTGGAACCATCTGGATGCGCTATGGAAATACATTTTCTTCATATTGAAATTAACATTTTCATGTAGGTATTTTTAATGTGCTACTGCCCGAAAGTAGCACTGGAGACAAGATATAGATATCGTATCTTCTCATTATACTGGGGAGTCAGGTAAGACGGCAGACAGAAGAAGTAATTAATTTAAAGAAAGCCCTTGTTCTGGAACATTCTTGAACGCCACGAGCGACCGTAATTTTTTTCAGTGTAGGACAAATGAAATGAAAATTTAATTGCAAAATTACTTCAACATTTTCATTAACAAAAAGTTCACTGGCTCGTACTTTGTCACAGAAGCAGGCGGTCAGTAAGTCAGTTAGTAACAGTAACAGCTGAAGTTAAAATGTTACAATCATTTGCGAGCGATAGTGAGCGTTGTGGTTGCATGAAACCATTGGCCGACCACAGAGATTGCAGAAATTGGGATTCCCAGATAAAATTATATATTCCAAAAAGTATTACAGCTTTCTGTCTAAATGAAATTTTTCTTGTAGAAGGTATTTCTAAAATATAGACTCATTTCGACATAAAACTGATTATAAATTGCCGATAAAAGTTATCACAACTGCTAAATTAATATTAGGAGCACCGCCGAATCAAATTTTATAAATGAAAAGTCACAAATGGGGAAAAGTAGCACTGGATAAGCGATTGCACATATCGCAGTACATTGTCCCATTTGTCCCAAATATTACGTGATAATAAGCAGCTTTTATAAACAAACACCTACAATGTAAAAGGGAAACTGAAGAAAACTGCGGTATTTGCTGTGGGGACCATGTGGTGACCACATTTTCTGTGCAAAAATGCCGCCGCCACATAAGAAATGTATTGTTGTTTTCAACCTATTAACTAAACGACACACTATTTTCAAAAAGTATCTATTATTTAGCTTGTAAAGGATCTTTAATTTCAAAAAAAACCCTCTAATGGAAATAAATGCTGCGTCCATAAAGCGTTTGAAAGCTCTTCTTTTCTTGCAACCAATTTGTCCAACCTTTGGAATTAATTTAGAAACAAAATTCATGGTTTTTTCTAAACCTATAGCTACTGATTCTGAACTCAATATCTAGGTGAAGAACTTAAGAATTTTCGAGTACAATTCTTCAGAAGTTATGAAATCATCTTTATAACAAATCAAGTCTTATGAAAAAAATACATTGTTTTTAAAGTAAAGTTCAAGTTCCAATTCCGCCGATGGTTTCGAAGCACTACATCCAATTGGAAACGACCAGCTATAGCTCCTGAATGCCAAATGAAATAGATCCCCGTTTTTTAAAATAAAAAATTTGTATATTGGCGAATCTAATATTTCAATAATACATAGCCGTAGCTATACATAAAATTTAGAAATGTATTTCCTTAAAATTCTCTTCAGTTTATTGAAAAACTCGCTTGGTTTTTTTTGCAGGAAAGGATTGCACAAGGACGTGTATTAAAGATTATAAATCAATTACAAATCAATACAATACAATACAATACAAATCAATCAAGTTTCCTCGCATAAACACTTTAATCACCATCAATAATTGATTGCATTAAAATATGTTATTAAAAGAGTGTCCTGTTTACTTTACCATTTTTGCAACAGCTTTAAAACCTTTTTGTAATTTTATTAATGTAGTTGCGATTGGCAAACGATCCATTTTTGATGAATCAAATAAATTCGGTGGCTGTTAAACATGGAGGATAAATCTTTTTTAATCGTAACAAACAACGTGAAAGTGTTTCAGAAACATTCAAAATATCTAGGCAGAACGTCTACATCTGGTTCTTCTTAATTCATTCTTGCAGCTATCCGCAATTTGGGTATGGCATGTTTGAATCATTTCTAATTATAGGTCTAGACAAAAAGGCCAAAAAAAATTAATTATAATACTATTCAAATCCACCCGAAAGAACCCATGAAAATTTATCGTGTTGTACTATTTTTTTTTAAGTTTCAATTATCGGCAGAATGAATATAGTTTAAGAATTCAGATTTTCAGTTCTAATTATCAAAAGTTTTGCATTGCAATTTTTTGCATGCGCATTTTATTTGGTTGGTGAAACACGTTATTTGATAGTAAAGTTGTACATTAATACGATTTATAGGTGTAAAATACTATTAGAAAATAAAATATTAATATTTTTCTGGGAACTTTAATTATTTTTATCTCACCAACCGTATTTTTCTCTATTGCAATATAATTTGGCGTGAAAATATTCAAAGACCAAAAAATAGAAGGGGTTAAGATAGGGAAAAATCGGTTGCCAAAATTTTATTTTGGTTAATCTTAAATCTGTTTAAAAAATTTCTGGTTTAAAGATTTGTGAACAATGAGTGTTTAATTAATGGAATCATTAAATTTGCTAAAACTACCCGGTAATAGAAGCGTAAGTGCAGGAAATAACTCGTTAAAATAAAAGTGATAAAAAATAAATGAATATGTCTATAAAGCCTGTTCAAATTTTTTCAAGCAAATCCGCAAATCCATTTATTTACATTAAAACATTAAATTCAATTTTGGAGTAGGAACATTTCTTGCTAAATGTACCTACAGGAAAATTCCAATTATATGTAAACGTAGTCTCCGAAGCAGATTATCTACGCGATTATTAAAACACAAAAACGAAATCACATTTTCATAGTAAATGCTTATTGTAGGAAGAAAATACTTCGAAATCCATAATTAAAACAATTATACAATTTGAACAATTGCCATACGTGCACAATATAGCGCAAAACAGAATTTTGGCTTATTTTTAGTGAAAAACCGGCTGATTTCTGTAAATTTCCAACAAAAAAAATGAGCAGTTTCGCCAAACTTTAATGACTCTAAACCAAACTGACTGATTTCCAAGACATATATTGAAAAAAAAAACGCTCTGTAAAAACAAATTTAAAAAATTTTGCTAAAGTTAAATTTAATAACTGACTGAATACTATGGAAATTGAAAAGTCGAATCTACAAAGTCTCTATTGTCTCTCCTTTAGTTTCTGCGAATATTTCCAAATAAAATCAAAAATGTTTTTCGTGTTTAAGTGGACTTTAAAAAATGTATTAAATCTTCTTAAGGAAAAAATTCTTAAAGCCTGTTGAGATGTATCTATCCACTTACTTTGAAGCAATGGGCACCAATGTCCAGTCGTACCCTTGTAGAACTTTGGTGACAGCATCGTTTATCTCGGTCTTGTCCAGCTGTTGCGTTTGTGGGACAGCAGATTTTCCCGAAGTGGATAAAGTACCCGCAGGACAAGGCGTGTCCTGTAAGGATGTAACGACGCCGGGCGTCGTTGAAGTCACTGTGGCAGCTACCGATCGCGAAAGCATTTTCACTGTCCACTTTCTTATCGTCAAAGTTATGAATGAAGAGCCGAATCACCTGTCAAGTCCAAATAAACAACTCTGGCCCGTAACCCGCGCTCCAACAGTACCAACAATTCGAATGAGAATGAACGAACTCAAAGAAGGCTTTCAGAATACTTTTTTTGAATAATCTGGCGCGGTCTGTGCATAATCAACCGTCCTTATTTGCATCTCAAGACCAAGCGAGACGGATGTTAACTCACTTTATTCATGAGTCGATTTCTGGGGCCAATAAGAGGCGACGGACAACAACTTAGTCCGCCTTTGCTCTCCGATTGGTGTAAAAATTTTTGCTTCTTGATTTTGTTGTGTTGTACCAAGGATTTCTTTATTGGGAAAAAGGATGTCTTCATTTTGCTTGACTGATACCTGCTTACTAAACATGGTTAATTTGATCCAACTCTTAGTAAATTTAATAAAAAAAATATCTAATTCTTCCCATTAGGTACTGTAACGTCGTGTGTTAAAAAGACAATTATTGCACCAAAGCTTAAAATGTCTTTTAAGTTACCAAAGGCATTTGGTTCTTACTTTAATGCCAATTTGAATGGTTTACTTGTTTGTTGATATACATTTTTTCAAATTGTAATTAATATTGTGTGAAAATAGAGCTAATTAGGCGTATTTTCTCACTTAATTACAAATAATTTTTTTTAGCAGATTTAAACATTCCTTTATTAACCATTTGCGCATGATGTTGTTCTAAACGTTACCTTTAAGTGTTCTTTTGTGAGCAGTGCTTACTCGCTAACATAAAAATATATTTTTTTAATTGATATTGATGCATTTCCTTCCTATATCCCCTAGGCTGTTTCACCTACAAATTCCCTATTTCATCAGTTTCTAGATTTTAAAAAGCTCAGTTGAAAATGTTTGTTTTTATTTCAAATAGTCACATCCACATTTGATAAACCTTTGGGAAAATTCAAATATTTCTATTCCTTGCTTCCTCTTTTATTTGCAGAATCTACAAATTTAAAAAAATCATTACATCTGTCCCACATGGATTTTAAGTAAGGGCCTGTATTTGATGTTTTTCGACAATAAAACTCCAGCTTTTCTAAATGATTGTCAAACCATCTTCAGTTCGATTTATTAAGTCTGGGAGAAACTATTATAATATAAAGATTAATTCAACTTGTAAAGAATCAGCAATCAAGTAAGTCTTTAACGTAACTCTTTAAACGATAGTGAAAGATTTGTTTCCCATAAACTTGAAATCTGATTATTCTACGTCTTCTCTCTGTGTCCCCTGCGTGTTCTTTTTTGTTTTATTTTTTAGAACATTCAGTTTGCTAATTTTATCAGCATGCTGTTTAATACCAGTAGATATAAAATTTAACGTAGATTCTTAAATCGACATTTCGAAAAGCATTTTATGTTGCAGGAGTGCCAAGGAATTTATTTCTTCTTGATCTTCAAACTACAGTTTTAAGAAATTTCCATTTTTTATTAATTTATCTTCACATGTTTAGAATATGCGGCGTATCTTCATCTTCCAGATCCTCTAGACTATATTCTATTTATATGTTGCAAACCAAAAAAAATCATTACTTCCTTTTCTGAAAAAAATTATATTTTTGACAAGCCACTGAAATAAAGTAAAATTTTAATTAAAACATTTCCAAAAATCATTGAAGATTTTCTTAATTCACTTTAGAATAGCGATTTTAATGATTTTACGAAAAATTTACAATAACATGCTTTGTATTGATTTAAATGTGGAAAGTGTGCTTCATCTATATTATTTTAAATCGTTTCGTATATTTTTATAAATATAAATATAAATATAATTGAATTATATATAATATAAATATAAATATAATTGGAGTGAATTATTTTAAATGTATTTCCACCACATCAATCTTTGTCTACAGATTGAAGGCATCAGTATGCAGCGATCCATAATTATGCACTTGACATCAAATCGAACAACTAAAAAGGTCTAACATAAAAAGAAGGTCGGTTTATATGTAAATTTTACATTTTATTTAGGGATGTTGACAAAAAACGTTCTGAGAATTTCCGAAAATAATCGCCTTACATTTCTTAACGAAGTCCGATGTGGATGAGACTTCTAAACAAGAAAAATATCCTTCGTACTGATTGCAACATTTTATTTGCTTTTGTAAATGCATGTTTGATTGCAAGTTCTTGTTGTCAAGACATAATCTGTTTCCTTCAATTGGCCGACTTGAAAATATATTTATTTTCAATTGCCCAGACTCTCAGAAAGTTTTTCTAATCTCGCAGCATATCAGCAAAAAAAACTTTTGCTCCTTTTCATAGCTTTAAATTAAAATATTGCCAACTTTTCGTTCGTTTATTTGACATTTTTTTCATTTGATTCATTATGTAAGTGATATTATTCACATATATCTGCACCTGGACGCAGATCTTTAACTGATTCTGAAATTATTACGCACAAGGACCAAACTTAATGGTGCATGTTAAGCCGCCAATTCATGAGGCGTATCGGGCGTCGCGACGCGTGTCGTCACTCTATCTACCTGGATCTGCAAGCGTGCTAATGAACATCTAAATAGCGAGACTTACCGCCATACAATCAGATAAGCAGATATGTTGCATAAAGTATATTTATTTTGTTGAGCCTCATTATATTATTATTGTTTTTAAGACAAATATTGCGTTTTTTATCCAGATTAAGGGCACGAAAAGAGAAAAATATATACTGTGCTTGCCCAATTTGGGTTTAAAACCGAACTACGATTAAGAAATATTCCATATCCACAGTGTTCCATTGTACATTTCCTTTCTTATACCTTATGAGACTCGGGTAGAAAAATGTTCTAACAAATAACAAAATATGCTTAATTCACACTTTTTATTCATAATACATATATGCTTATGTCACTGAAATACTAAAAATATTGACTGTTCCTAATTTTTTTATATCGAATAGCTACTCAAAAATAAATTAGAAAGACTTGGTCCGTGTTAACAAAATTTAATTATGGTGATTTTGATAAAGTAACATGTAACAGGCCGAAGAAAGCTAAATATTTTGCAATGAGGATGAAAAGCGCTTGAAAAATGTGTTTGCTTCTTTGAAATATCAGTTGAAGGAATAGATAATTCCAAAGTATAAATGTGCATCTACTTATTTAGAATTCCGTAATAATGTATTTTCTTCAGTCCTTCTTCAATGCAGTTTTTCTTCAGAAAAGTTCAATTTTCTATGTTGACAATTTGTGAAATATTTCAAACTTTTCAATTTCAAATTAATTAATCTCATCTTGAAAAATCAATTGAGCAAATTAAGGAAAATTATTAATTTAATAATTATTTGGTAATTGTAAAGAGTATAAGATAATAAATATACATATAATAATAGAGAAATAGTAAAAAAACTTATAGTAGCAATAAGATTAAATAATCTAAAAAAATTTTGGTAATTTGCTTTGATTTTTTAGGGTTTTTTAAATACCCTATATGAAACTAAACTTAACAAGATCCAGATATGTTTTTCTAGCAATAAACTTTATATTATTTATAAAAGACTTATTTCACATTTGCATAACAAACGAATGCAAAGATACACATTGAATATCAAAAACTCTTGTCTTCCGTATAGCTCATATAAATCTGCTGCTGAAAAACCGCCTATCAACTATTAGAAAAAGTTTCTCTAAAAAAGACATCTAAATGGCAAAAAGCCAAAGATCTGGGCGGCTAGGATTGAATGGACTCATGAAACAGATTCAAATAACTCACATATAGACTAAAACTATAGTAAGATCATGGAAAATGTATTTGGTTAAGAGAAAATTGTTGAAAATGAGAGAAGGTAGCAGAGCAAAGTAACTAAAATATTGCAGATCATTAAAAAATCGCGTTAAATTTAAAAGTTATAGAACAATCTAAGGGACAAAGTGTTGAAGAAAATACTAAGCTATTAGCGTAATAGTAGTAAACATCTTTATTTCCAAAAAAAGGCTATCGACCTATCGGTCTTTCTGCCCTTGTTTAATACATGTAGTCTTAGTCTAAATAAAAAAACAAAGATGAAGATTCTCTTATTCAAGGTTAATATTCTTATTAAATAAACTTTCCAATTCTAATGACAAGAAAAAAATTCTTTTATTGTCCAGTAGTCAGCTGCGTTTGTAAGAGTTCGAGTAGCGTTGATGTAGGGAAGCGGAAGCGGGATTGTCTGGTTGGTCTTGTAAGACAAAGGGAATTCAGTATGGTCCAGTTGTAGGGGTTGTTTGTCCATTTTGTCTGTAGATGTATGAGTCTTTCCGAGATCTTTGTCATGTTGTTCTTTGTCATCTTTGTCATGTTTCGTATAGTAGTTGGGTGGGGGGGTTGTGTAGTGGGTTTTGGGGATGTCTTATTCGTGTTATTAGTCTTAGTGCAATTTGTTCTGTTGTTTGTGTATAACGTTTTGTCCTTTCTGTTCCGTTGGTCATGAGTATATGTCCAAAGTCTAGCAAGGGTCTACAAATCGCTTTATATATTTTGGTGGCGGTGTTTGTGCTAATTCCTCTGTCTTTGTAGGTTAGTGATCGAAAGTGTTTTGTTCTCTTTATTGTTTCTGCCCTGATGTTTCGTATGTGTTTAGTGAATTTAAGTTTGTAGTCAATTGTGATTCCAAGGTATTTTACGTCGTTTTTTGGTTGTGTCGTTTGGCCGTCTGCAGTTAATGTAGGGGAGTCAGCGTTGAGTCTGTGGTTTGTGAGCAGAAGTTGGTTTTTTGACGCGTTTGGTGTTAGTCTCCATTTATAAAACCATGTCATTGTGTTGTTTGTAAGTGTTTGGAGTCCTTGAGCTGCTATCTTAGTAGTTTTGTCATGTACAATAAGTGCCGTGTCGTCTGCGTATTTTTATCTGAAAATGCTACACTTGCTTAAGAAATGTTTATAAATTAAATAATTACATTCTTTAAAAATTCAAACAAAACCACAAAAAATTGTAAAAAAACCGACAAGCCGTTTTAAACAAAGCTTCAAATTGTAAGACACTTATAAAAATTCATAACATAATTTTTTCATAATAAGCAGACTAGCGTCTTTGAATCGCTCCTAATTGCCACACTCAGGAAAGATTCTTATCTAAGACATCCGAAATGTGCCCGTTCCTTGCCAAATTAGCACCGCCACGTTAATTAGTGCAACATTAAGAAAATATGGTCGCCATTCCTACGAGTGTCCCAATTTATTTGCAAGACTCAATACATATTTTTTAATGAATAGAAAAGTTTACAAATTATTCATCAAAACCAAAATCAAAATAAAACACACACAAATCTAAGAGCATGAGTTAATTTTTATTGCAAGTAGAGAAGAGGCAATTTATCTTTCGTGCCGATTTGGTCTTGATCCGGCATTTCCTTCACACATGTAACCTGAAATTCTTTGCTATTTTCGTTTATAGATAATCATTAGTCACCGGAATATGCCTTTAAAGTTACCGACTACTCGTAAATTAGACCACCCTTTAACATTTTGTGGGAGGTGAGAGCATATTTCAAAATAATGTTAACAACATTCTTTTTATGCATGTTGGCCTGAGGGGAGTGGGCTAGTTTATATGAATGTATTAGTCTTTTGCGAAAGTTTCTATACGTAACTTGCCAACTAATTAAGACATGTGTTTTCTTAGTGTGTTATGTCACAGATTTTGAACAAGCAATCCAAGGTCCCACGTACATGGACCAGAATTCATTGCAATAGAGACTTTCTACATGAATATTTTCATCCGAAGACGAACTCAAGTCCAACTCAGTTTTCGACAACGGTCACTTCTTAGTGTCAACCCCTTGTATCTTTTTATTTCCATTTTATACTATTTTCCTCCAACCTCCTTTGCTTATATCGCTCAACTGTTTGCTGATTAATTTGAATCGGTTTTTAAAAGTTACAGTACAATTCCAAGTTGATAGAAAATTAAAAACAAAAAGCTTACTCAGAATTTGTACTTAAAGAAAAAGTCAATTCGTTAATTTTTGCAAAACTTCAATTCCACGACTGTTGAAGTCTGGTAGGATGGCGATCATTTCTTTCTCAATGCTTAACATGGAAAGAGGATTTGACGGTCCTGCTCCATTGCACTTTTCGGAAAAGATGGAATTCTCTTGAACGTTGAAAGCCGCGTTCACACTCGTCATTGGAATTGTTATAAATTAATTTCAGCACTAGAAGTGATTCACTGAAGCACCCAGTTATATTTCTAGCGATAAACAATTGTAAAATTGCTAAAGCACTTATCACTAATAACAAATAGTTTGTTTCTTTATTTAGTTTTCTCCACGAAATTATACGTTTGAGTAAGAGCATCGAAATCCTGGATAGGAAAATTGTTGGAAATGTTATTTGGAATATTCAGTGAATTTATCAGGAAAAAAGAGTTTCTATGCTATGAGGTGACCTGTGAGTTAAAATCAAATCGTGTGAAGTTCTCGGAAGCGTATGGTAGACAATTCCTTTTATGTACTCCCACAAAAAGAAATCTAGTGGAGTTAAGTCCGGAGATCTGCGGGGCCAATTTTGAAATCCATTTCTGCCAATCCACCTGTTTTGTTTTAAAAATTGCCGAACTTCGCAATGATCATGGCGGAGCTACATCCACATGTTGGTTCTAATATTTAAAGGGACTTCTTCTAATAATACTGAAAGATGGCTTATTAGAAACTGGAGAAATATCAAACCATTTAGATGTCCTTTAAAAAAATAGGGTCCAAATAGATATGGGCCCAGTATTCCACCCCACACATTAACTGACCACCTATTTTGATTTTTCATGACCCTGTATTCGTGTGGATTCTTCTCAGAATAATAATGAAAGTTCTATCACAATAAAGTGTCTATTCACGAGATCATTGTTATGAAAAGTACATTCATCACATTATCTAAAATTTCATAAATAACACATTATCGAAAAACTTTTAATTTTCTGCCACTTTATCTAACAGCCACATGCAAAACAGTTCGTTTTCAAAATCATTTCCATAAATTTCTTGGCCAAGCTGAATTTTATAAGAATAAAAGTTGTGCTTTTTAATAATTCTGAAAATATTTGATTGACTAATGTTAGTACTTTTGTATATTAGAATTTGACTAATATTGGGATTTTCGTTAACTGAACCAATTACCGTGAAAACATTTTCTGCATCTTCATTGGCAGATTTCCTTGTATTGGGTTTTTTATAATTGACACTCCCACTTTCCTCAAACTGCTGTAATAAGCGCTTAAAAACGGCTGGCTTAGGATGATTTCTTTCAGGAAACTTTTGAGCATAAACTCTAGAGGCCAATAAACAATTTTTATGACATTCTCCAAGGGTGAAAATCATGTCAATACGCTCTTCTTTAGGATAATTCTTCATTTTCACTAAGCAAAATAAAATAAATGATTTGACATGTGTAAATGCCATAGGCAACTTAGATACATTGGAACCTTAAATTAAACAACACCAAATGGTGCATAGAAAGACCTAAACTGCAAAAACACGGAGTGGAATAGCACTCGAACCTGCAGTAAAGGCCGACTGTTAGCAGAAGCAGTAGATGCCCAAGGTGGAGTAATCCTGGGCCCAGAGATCCCGACAAGGATCCCGACAGGATCGGGAGCTCCTGAAGTGTTGGATATTGCCATAATCAAGAACATGAGGCAATCGGCCAGCATCCAGACTATAGAAGAGGGAACCTCCGACCACAACCCAATCCTGCTGTGTTGTGGTCACGACGAAAGGACACCACTACACAGGACCAGAACCACAACGAACTGGGTAAAGTTCAAAGAGCTCACACACCTACTAATCGAAATTCCGCAGGTAGAGTATGAGGGGGGTGTGGAGCAAGCAGCAAAAAGTCTGGAAGCAGCCATCCAACAAGCGCATGACAGAAGCTCGGTGACTACGGAATTGCAGGTAGTTCGGGAAGAACTCCCGGTCGCCATCCGCAGAAAAATCATCAACCATAGAAGGCTACGCAGGACATTCCGCAGACATCCCACAGAAGAAAACAGAATCGCCCTTAGCCGACAAGGGCAACTGCTGAAGGAAGCCTTACTGAAGCACAGGAACCAGAAATGGGAAAACCGCTTGAGAGAGTTGAATCTTGAGGACCAAAGCATATGGAGTATGCAAAAGGCCCTAAGAAGAGAAGGTACCAAGATTCCAGCTCTCCACGGAACTCAAGGTTTGGTATTTACAGATGGCGGCAAAGGCTTTGCGCCTTTTGAGGCGTTTGCGGAAGCAATCGAGAGAGAGGCCAGGGTAAACCACTACCCAAACGGTGACCGACACCACGAAGCAACTGTCAGAAGGACAGTAAATAAGCTTCGGAGTGAAAAGCCAGGCAGCCACCTCCCCCCAACTTCGCCAACAGAAGTTGCAGCCGTCATCAGAAAAACCAAAGCTAAGAAAGCCCCTGGGAGAATGGAATCACCAACAAAATGCTGAAGAACCTGCCGAGAAAAGGACTGGTAGCTGTAGCTAACTTGATTAATGCCATTTTCAGGACTGGTCATTTCCCAAGCATCTGGAAGCCATCATGCTCCCGAAGCCCAAGAAAAACTGGACTTTCCCCCAAAACTACAAGCCTATCAGCCTGTTGCCCGCTCCCAGTAAAATAGCCGAAAGGGTTATACTGAGGAGACTTAAGGAGGAAACGAGCGAACTTGATTTGGTTCCGCCAGAACCGTTTGGATTCCGAGGAAAGCATTCCGCGAAACTTCAGCTGCTCAGGATAGTAGAAAGATGCACCAAAGAAATGAATCAGTACCGAACGACTGGAATACTCACACTGGATGTCGAAAGAGCGTTCGACAGAGTGTGGAGAGACGGTCCCATCTACAAGATGATGGAAACAGGTATCAACAAGAAACTGTGCCAGTTAATAGAGTTATATTTGCAGAAGGAGCCTCAGCGTCAAAGTTGGAGGTCACCGGTCAGAAACCAGAAGCACTGAGGCAGGAGTACCGCAAGGAGCAGTGCTCTCTCCACTGCTATACAACATATACACAAGCGACATTCCAAGACCTGCCAATACGACCCTGGCACTCTTTGCAGGTAATACCTCCCTTCTGACATCCTCATGGCGCAAGGACTGCACCAGGCAATAGCTCCAGCTTGCAATTGACGAGCTACATCAGTGGTTCATCAAGTGGAAGCTGAAGATAAATGCAGTGAAGAGCCAGGCCATACTTATTGGCAGGAAGCAGGACAGTGTCGATGGCAACATCACCATAGAGGGACAAAACATCGAATGGGAAAGAGATATTAAATATTTGGGTGTTGTTTTAGATAAACAGCTGACCTGGAAGAAGTACATAAAAACTGCCATCGACAAGGTTAAGGCAACAGCTGCCAAGTTGTACTCACTTCTTAACCGAAGAAGCCAGATGAGTATTAAGAACAAGCTACTCCTCATCAAGACCATAATCAGGCCGACACTGGTGTATGCCTACACTGCGTGGGGATATGCAGCCGAGTGTCACTTGAATAGACTTCAGGCCACAGAAAACAAACTTCTGCGGATGGCCGTATCGCCGGATGCGCCCTGGTTTGTTAGAAACTCCCAAATCTATAGGGACCTGGAGTGGGATCCACTAATAGAGTTTCTCACAAGGAAAGCGAAAGCAGAGTTCGAGAAAGCTGAAAGGCACTCGAACGAAGAACTGCGAAAACTCGTAAGTTACACGCCTCTGGACCCAGACACCAACTAGCCCACTAGGGCAACAGGTATCAAACGGCGTAAGCTGTAAGTGTGGTAATAATGTAGTGTTTATAGTAAGTAGCACGCATGTATAAGTAAGGCGTTAAATTAATAAGATGCCCATGCTAGGAAGCAGTTAGCATGGAGAGAATGCAATGCTATGGCATACGGATGCCGGAGCTGACAGATTCTTAGAGAGGACTACAAGTTTTAAAGGATAACTCCCGAAAACTCGTAGTAAGTAGGTGCATATAACGATTATTAGGCGTATTTTATAAAAAGGCAAAAACTTAGCTATTAACATCCTAAAACCATTCAATAGGTAATTAAAAATTGCATTTCCTGGTAAGTTAAAAAATATGGGGTTGTATTTAAATTAATCAAGTTATAGCCACTTAAAGTTCTTATTTGATTAGTTTAAATTTGTGGACACCCTGTATAACATGGTAAGTTTTTTATCATTGGGATATAAAATATTATATTTTGTTTCACTTCACTATAAATTACGCTCACATAACTTAAATACTTCTAAAGTATTTGACACGTTAAAATTAGATTAGATTTTGACTAAATTCGTATTATTTAAAAAACTTTTAGATTTAGGTATTATAAACCTTATTAGGCATTAAGCAGGCACTTATTTTGCTCAGAAAATCCAAAAATGCAACAATATACAGGGCATATTGCATTTAAAAACACAACTTTGATCCTTTTAGGGCTTTTGGTATACCCTGTACATTGGAAAAAATATTTTTGAAATGTGTGCCCGGTAGGCGTCTGCCAATTCATAAAATAATACTTTTAAAAAATCAAACGGTTCAGCCGCAAATTTCCGTGCCGTATAGCGTGAATAACCCTGTATAACAACTTGTGTATGTTGCTCCAGAAGAGGGCAGCTCTAGAGCGCTGCGTACAAAAACGTTCAGTGCCAAAACAACAGCGCATAAAAGTGTTTGCAATAATCCGGAATATAAAAATTGCATCCAGGTATATAGTGCACATTTCATTATAAGTATTTTTAATGTAACTATAACGTAAAATACCCATGTTTCATGCTGCGGCCATCTAGAGTGTTAAAACTAAAAGACCGTTTTTTTCTTTCAAACTGTAAAACACCGACAAGCGACATTTGACAAATTTGACTTTTGCGCGTTGCCGCGTT
This sequence comes from Dendroctonus valens, assembly GCA_024550625.1. Taxonomy (NCBI): domain Eukaryota; kingdom Metazoa; phylum Arthropoda; class Insecta; order Coleoptera; family Curculionidae; genus Dendroctonus; species Dendroctonus valens. The sequence continues at coordinate 762,641 of JAJTJO010000017.1, read as the reverse complement.
ATGTCTTCATGTGCCGGCCATTAGCATTACTCTAGCTGTTTGCCTGGGAAATCTCCTTCAATTCAAGCTCCAGTGTTGTCCGTAAGGTTTCTAACCGTTTAAACAAATTTGTGAATCATGGGTGATGAAAAAAAGGTAAGGATGCATAGGTTCGTTTGTAACGGTCCTGCTAGCAGACGATAAACCATCTCCAAGCTAACCGCATTGTTTTTCCTTGTTTTAGGGTACCGAAGCCGAAGGTATCAACGTGAAAGTACTAGGGCAAGATAATGCCGTCGTACAATTCAAAATCAAAAGACATACTGCTCTTAGGAAACTCATGACTGCATATTGTGAGAGAGCTGTAAGTGGAAGCTTTTTATCTCCTTTTTGGTGTCAACATGCTCATTTCAGCGACTTTTAAGCCAGGTGCAATTGACTACATTGCAAGTTACAACTACCTGTTTATTTCAACCTCAATTACATGCAATTCCGATGGTTGATTCATTTCAGTCTACTTTAACATCATCGGGAAGAAACATTTTAAAATATTCTAACCAACAATTCACAATTTTCCATTTTTGGCAGTGATATTAAAACATGTTTTTACTTACTAATGCAATGTGATAAAAGAGCAATATTTTCTCACCTAATTTACCAACATAATCAAAATTGAAAGGGCTAATCACTAGCTACCTTTATTTTTTCTATCAATTTAGTGGTAGGTAATGGTTGGAAAAACCATTATTTGTACCCATACACTGTTGATTCTGCAATAATGGATGATATTAAAAAGAAATGCCAAATTTCGGTAATTATATAGTTTGGGACCTTCTGGATCTCGATAATAAAATGTTAGTTACCTTGTAGATTATACCTTGAACACTATTTCCTAGTGGCGTTCCTCTCGGAAAAGCGTTTTTCGATCACTTTTCCAGGCTTGAAAGTTCACGATTGGGAGAATCGGAGGAAGCATAGCCGGATCTTGACTTTTGCACTGCCTAAATAATGCTCGGCAGAGTGCCCTGCCGAACAGAAATCAATATTTTATCATTTAAATAATGTTTTTGTTAGACATATTTAGTGGATATTTGGGCGATTTTTGTTTAGTTTGGTTAATTTTGATTATCTGTATATATAATACATTTTAAATAATTTGAATGAACTGTTTGCACCAAAACAGGAGAGAATAGTATCTTTCGATCCTTGAAAGGAAGCTGAAAAATGAATTTTTGTAAAAAAACGCCATTAAGATCCATTAATTTACTTAGAAAACTGTTAGTAAATGACGCAAGAACCGGAACAAATTATACTGTGTTATGCATCGTTGAATTTGCTATTATAAGAGCTCCCTAATACGTTATGTACTTTTTTTCGATCCATATGAAAACAAAAGTTGATGATGATTTCAGAGAAACAAAACGTTGTAATACATTTTCATAGACATCATCTTGTAGAGCTCGAAATGGTGTCATGAGAAAGTATTTGTTATTTTTTGATGATTTGAAATAACTTCAAAAATCCGAAAAATCACTTCTAAATATCTCGAAAAAAATACTTCGAAAATGCCATAAATTCGGCCCCCTAATTGTGCAACTTTTTCCGAATTTAACCCACTTCGTATCTGACGGTTTCGGAGATCCCTATGCAATGCATCTTATCTTGGACACCCTGTATTTATTGATATGTATAGGGGTGCTGATGCTTAATTATAATGTTGTCATTTTTCAACTTTAATTACGCTTGATATTAAGCAGTTTCAGTCAGAAAAAATTGTTCATAACATAAGCCGGAAAACACAACACAAAAGTTGAACAAATTCGCCATATTTAGGCTAAACTATTAAATATACAGCGTGTGCCATAAGCACACGATGAAAAAGGAATAGAAAGAATGTCGCAGTTTCTCTTTCTTTCTCTCAAAAGAGGACGATCTGACCGAACTTTTATTAAGAAAAAATGTCTGGTTCCTCTGCTATTCATGGGCAAAGTTCTTCAAAAAATTTATATTCTTAATCTTCTTAAATTCTCAGAAATATCGGGAGAATAATACTATAGATTTTAATGAAACTCGCTGTAAATTTGTTCCTATGTAAGACTCAGGCTTTGTTAAAGCAACCGAGTTCATCCGCTTTGGGCAAGTAATGAATTCTTGAGTGACTTGGAACAAAAACTACCAGAACTTTTTATTTGGTCGTTAGAATCAACTGATTTTTTAAAAGTTGATACACTAATCCGTTTTTGACAATATTGGGTTTATTTATTGTCGTTACGTATATTTTCCTGACTGTACTTCAATTCACTCCAATATATTCCTAGGTTTTAATCAATTTTATTGTTTATTATTTAAGATGTTACAAATACGTTTCGGTGTCTTTCTCCACCATCAGTTTGTGCGTATAGTTGTTTCTACCTTCACATTTGACTGGTCACTGAACCCAGAGTGACCAGTCAAATGTGAAGGTAGAAACAACTGATGATGGTGGAGAAAGACACCGAAACGTATTTGTAACATCTTAAATAATAAACAATAAAATTGACTGAAACCCAGGAATATATTGGAGTTTATTTATTGTAAAATCTTGTAGCATTCATAGTTTTGTTGCAAAAAAATTGTCTCTGTTTTCTGGCCGATCACTGACATTCTATTTGATGATTATAATTGTTATTTAGGGAATCAGCACCCAAGTAGTTCGGTTTCGTTTTGATGGAAACCCAATTAATGAGACGGACACGCCCACAACTCTGGACATGGAAGAAGGGGACACCATTGAGGTTTACCAACAGCAAACCGGGGGTTATTGTTTAAGAGATTAAGTTCTTATTACGTACATTATTTTTACGATAATTCTCGGCTAACCGAGTTTAATTAGTTCTATGTACATTAGTCTTAAGGTATTTTTTAATTTCCTTGTGTTTCATCGACACATCCGCATTTTTAGATTCGCAAAGGACGGAAAATTAATAAATGATTTAAGTTTTTCTAATGGGTCTGATTTTTTCTTTGTATTAGCTTACTAATTAGCAAATTGACATCCTTTCTAAACGTTGTAATATTGTTACTTTTTTTAGGAATTAAGTGGTATAATTTAAAAATGCGGCTGATGTATTTTGTGTTACCAAAAACTTCAATATTGTGCTAAAGCTAAAAGTTTGAAAAGTAGTAAAATTGTGTAACACGCGTTTATTTAAAGGAGATTCTTCAATGAAATATAACTCAGACTTAGAACGATGATAATACTGCGTTTTGGCGAATTCCCCTATGAAGAGTTGGTAAAATGTATCTCGTACAAAATTTTTTCAATTGAATATATTTTCGATGCTTTTTGGTTAAACACAGCTTAGTTGCTTTTTTAGCCAAACATATTGAGCTTGATTCCCAGAAATACTATTAAGTAAATTTCCTTTCGTACCAGGTTTTTCAAGCTCAGTAATACCGGTTCCAAGTCCCATCCTAACTATCAATATGTTCAAATATACACAATAAGCAGTGACTTGATGCTAGATTTGACTACTCATCAATATTTTGATTATTATTTTATTTATTATATTTATATTTTGCCGAAAGATAGTAATTGTTCCGATTTATTTACTTTCAGAAAATACATTGGTAAGTGGCTACTTCGAACTGGCGAATCGCTTTTATGGGTCAAACCATCACATGCAACAAGCGTCTAAAATTTTTACAGTTAAAATTAATAGAAAGGAGAACTTTAGCTGTGATAAATATGACGGTGGTCTACATCCCAAAATTTGTAATAACTAAATTGTTCAGTTTTATTTTATTTCTTATTATTTTAGTGTCCAAAAATATTCAAAATTTCTGTACTGTGAAAGTGAAATCGGTTTCAACATTGAGCTGAGTTATTTTATTAAATTAACTAAAATTAAATAATTCTTATTTTGAAACTTGACACATTCTACGTATAATAATTAACTGCAGTAAATAGCATTGCAACATTTTGGACTAATCTAGGTATCATTTAGAATCAGCTGTGCGAATAGCGCTATATTTATTTTTGTTTTGATTAACCTTTTTCTCATCAAAATTAACATACTGTTCACAATTAAATCTTTCATTTCGTTCCATGCAGCTGCAAAAGTTAATTGTGAGAAAAGATTAGTAGCAAAGTCTACTTTATTTTAAAATAATATCTGTAGATAAAGGATGTCTCAAATTCAAATGGCGGCCCAAACTTAGAATTGTTTAAATACAATTCACTACTTTTTAATCCATATGGGAATTACATATTAAATTATAGACAGATTAGGAGGGCCTTCTATTTAAAAAAACTGCAAGTTGTCTGATGTTTTAATCTGATCAACTAATATTATTTGGAACTAGACTTTGACCTAAAAATTTTGAACTGAGCATTTCCAGCAAAGTTTAAAATTAGGGACGAAAACTGGATGGTCAAAGTCCAATCAATAGGGACCATTAACATATGAGTTGAAAAATATAAATTTCGCCTGCCACTTGAATTTAATACACCATAAAATAATGGTGTAAAAATAAAATTCGCATTTTTACAAAAAATCTGTTATTTAAACCATTCGTTTAGAATTAAAAATATATTCTAAACATACTTAATTTTACTATTTGCCACTCAATTATTATCCAAACGATTACATTGAAAATGACTACTCCCATAAACAATATGTACTTTTGATAAGCTTGATATCCAATCATAAAAGTACTTGTCGTTTGTTCTGCTGTACGAGCAGTTTAGGATTCGACTTGTTTCAGAAAAATACATTGTTTTTTAACATTCAGATGCTGATAGAGTTCACTTACCGATAAGATAAGAAATTAATAATTTTCCAAAATGGTAGATATTCATGCAGATATTAAAAATCGACTATTTACAATAACCAGGATGGGGGGCAACGAGTTGCTTAATCCCGGCACGGAACTCACCGACCTAAAATTCGAGGGGGTAAGCGTGCACTAAAAAAATCTTTAGTAATTTAATTCAATATTTGCCAGTTCTTAGATTGGTTCGTTTGTGTTACTGATCCGAAATTGCATTGGAAATATGAACCCACTTATATTATTTCCCAAGCGGTTTTTGTACTTGGAGGGCTGTTCACCCTGATACATGGTACGATAATTTTTTTTTTCAAAAAACATGTATTTCTGAATAATCATTTTAGCACTAGCTAGAGGAGGGCGTCTTCCATGGTTATGGTTCGGAATAACTTTGCATGGAATATTTGTGGAAATTCTATGCTACATTATTCCAGATGTAGACAATTTCTGGCATTCTCAAACTCCAATAATATTCTTCGGCAGACGACTCCCTTTGCATATAATTCTACTTTGTAAGTATTCCATGGTTTTAAACGTTAAAACCAATAACAAGCTGGGGCTATCTGCAGGAAATTATTTCTGATATGATGGCTAAATTTTAATCTTAACAATAACAACTGATTATTGTAATTTTTAAGGAAAATTGTAACTGGGAATATTTTTTTGTTTTCAATTTGTAATTAGTCAATTTTATAACAGTTCTATTGTTATTAATATTATATGTTATTTTGCCCATACAGGACATTTTCGTCATTAACTTTGATCCATTGGTCATTCCGACCATAAACCGATTTATTACACTCGCATTATTTTTTTAAAGATAAACCATCTCGAAACATATAATTTTCAACATGGTAATGACGCATGGGTTTCCTTCTATTCAATTCTACCAATAAATTTGCTTCCATAATTTCTTTCTTTTATGATTTTCTTCTTTTCTTTTTTGGTCTTCAACTTTCTGAACTGTATCTTAAAAAATGTTTATCAAGCACATTTATTTTAAGAGTTTCAATTAATTTTCTTTGTTCCTTCATCTCAGTATGATTTTATCATTTCGTGCCTGATACGGTTTTGCTTCCTTATAGCTACTCACGATGATGATCCTGGTTTATTCAAAACTTTCAATCGATTCTGAACCTTCGGTTTCAATGTGAGTTGCTGATCGATCGGTTACAATGGCACACAAAAAATTAATTTTAGCTTATTTCAAAAAATTCCTAGGTTTCAGTCAATTTTATTGTTTATTATTTAAAATGTTACAAATACGTTTCGGTGTCTTTCTCCACCATCATCAGTTTGTGTGTATAGTTGTTTCTACCTTCACATTTGACTGGTTATTTTAATAACCAGTCAAGTGTGAAGGTAGAAAATAACCAGTCAAATGTGAAGGTAGAAACAACTATACACACAAACTGATGATGGTGGGGAAAGACACCGAAACGTATTTGTAACATTTTAAATAATAAACAATAAATTGACTGAAACCCAGGAATTTTTTGAAATAAATTGAAGTACAGTCAGGAAAATATACACAACAATTAATTTTAGCCACAATTGTCCGTATTTAGCGGAGAAATGCCCGTTATATTTTGTTGCAACGTGGTTATTGAAAAATACTTGAAACTACTGTGGCAGGTTTAATTTTTTAAGTTTTTTGTAAAACAAAAATTATTTGAAACGATATTGTTCTGATCTGATATTTTATCGTTTCACGAAAATGAACGAAATAATTAGACGCGAATAAAAAACATTGCACCGGAGATCAAATGCTACTCCAATATTTCAAATATCAACCCAAAATTAAAGAAAACTGAAAAGTCTTCCCAAACATCGCACATCATTTGCCAATTGCTCCTCCCGAACGCTTTTGCGATCCGGATAATATTTACCTTAAAAAGGTTTCGTCCCTGGATTTAACGGAAATAAATTTGTACTTTTCCTGGAAAACATTGACGACTCTATAGAAAAACTCCGAGATGCTTCCCAAACACTCGATCCATCATCTATCGCTCTCAACTCATTTTCTAATGTAGTCATAATCATTATTAAAAATCTCGTCAATTGCGGCGAAGTTGAACATTTAACGACACAAAATGTGCAGACACATTTTTGAAAATCGATCTAAGGTAGTTGAGAAGCCAAATTTACATCGGAGTAATATTGTTGCAAGTAGCCCCAGGATACCTAGTACATATTCTGTAGAACTAGCTCTAAGATGGTTTCCCTTTGTAGATAACTGCTTCATCTACAATGCCTCAATAGCAGTGGCCAAAATGCGTCTTCCCAAGTGGTCCGAACCATTCGCTGTTGGATTAGCAGTTGTCCTAATTGATTTACCCTATGATATTGTTAGTGTAAAATTTGTGCACTGGTTCTGGCACGACACAGATCCCAACATTTACGATAGGCACTACTGGGTTCCATGGAATTCTTACTATTTTCATTCCGCTTTCACCTGCAGTTTTGTTTTCTGGTTCCATTTTCTTAGGCGCGTATTTTGCCAGAGCGAAGGAAAATGGTTTAAAGGAAAAAGGTACCATAAAACGACAAACACTGTAATACATTATTAATTGATGTATTTCAGCTTTTTAAGGGAATTAATCGCAACTTTATTGGCGTCTTTATTGGGGCCCATTGGTGGCATGTTACTCTTCATTCCGATATACCATCCATTGCATGATGTTTTTAATATTCACAGTGAAGTCACCTATTTTATTCTTTTCACTATTTTCTTACTCCTAATTTGGAGTGGCGATAGGATGAGTAGATCGAACGAAGTTAATTGGAAAATTCCTAATAAAACGCATTGGACAACGTTTTTGTTAATATTGCACCTGGTACTTCATTATACTGCCTTCTGGATTATTCCGATTTTATTTAATCCTGAAAATGAGATATCTACAGGAATTAAAGAGCAAATCGGGCCATGCAACGAGTATGTTCCTGTTCAAACTGTATCTGGAAAGGTAATAGAATGCATTCGTAAAATACAACACAGTCCGTTAAATTTATTCTTTTACATTTAAGATTCTTCAGAAAAGGAAGTACTTATGCCTGAGCGACTACGACGAGAAGTACTTTGACTGGCACTGTTTACCTGAACAGCAGCGCCCAACTAACAAAGCGCTGTGGTATACGTCCTGCGGAACCCCGTTTGAAAATCGCACAGAATACATTGCTGTAGTCTCTTTAATATGCCTTTTGGCATCAGTTGTATTTTACAATCTTCATTTTAAATCCTTCGGCGATCAAGTGTTTTCGCTAACGGATGATAAACTAAAACTTCGCGATCCAAAATTAAAACGCAAAAAATTATAAAATTGTATCACTTTTATATGTTGAATACATACTTTTTCCATATTACATAAAGTAAATAGCAGAATATTCTTCACATACCTTCTCTCTTTACAGGGTATTTAGGGAGTACAGAGAAAATTGCAAAAATATTTATCTCCACAAAAAATGGAGATGAATTGAACTAATGAACAAAGGTAACAAGTCAAAATCGATAGCAAATATAAAAACCATCAGGTTACTTGCCTAAATTCGTTGCTCTAATCATTAGAGAAAAATCCAATGTTTCAAACCTTGATTATTACATTGAGCTCCAAAATTAACTTATTACATTAGTTTGATCACAGAACTGCTCAACTTCACGTCACAACATCAGTTCTCATTTTTTACAAAAATGTTTGGATTTCTTATTAACGTTATAAGAACGTTTTCTAGCGACAAAACTTGTTAGAAAGTGCCTGTCTTCAGCAATTGCGGCCATTTTTACTGTCGCATAAAAATCAATTTGATTATAATAAACAAAATACCCTGGATGTCGTGCGTTTCTCATGTAGAAGACTGGACCTATTTAGATCCAGATCCAGACAATGTTATACATTTTAAGCTTAGAAGAGCAACTCAATTTTAAAACAAACCACATATACGGACTTTTTGTGTTGTGTTTGCTGACATTTCCAGTTGTGATTTTTCATTAAAAAAATATAAAATGGTAATTTTTGTAAATAAATTATTTTCATAATATTAGCAAAATTGGTAATGTTTAATTATATTACTAGTTTTCCAAACGAAGACTGAAATGCTTTAAATATTAATATCTGAGTCGAAATCTGCACAAGATTGGCACCTACTAAGCCTAGTTCTACTTAGCCCACTCGGTGTCCAATACATTTCGACATGAAAAAAGATATAATTTAAAGTTTTCTGTCGAAATCATAAATCCGGAATGCTAGAAACCGTTCAATCTCATTATCGGTTACTCATTACGAAAGTCGTGGCACCCTAATAAAGTATTTCAATTGCGGGTATTGATCGTAAGTTTTAAAGCAATTTAAGACAGAAAAACAATATTATTATACACAATTATAATTATATTATATTATAATAATCCAAATAACCTTAACAAACTCACAGCAAACAACGCACTAATGATAAACTTGAAAAAGAATCCAGAATCCACTCATAAACACGCACATAAATTTTAAAAAAATTAGTCTAGAGCTTGATAAATTACAATGGACGCAATAAGTATGAAAACGGTTAGAACCAAAAACCAGTACTTCTTAACAAAACTGATATTTTCTTCCTCTTCATAAACTCGTCGATCTTTATTTTTCTTTTTCCCGGAAAACTTCTTCTGATACAACTCCAATTCTCTTTGGTTTCTTATTTCTTCTTCCTTCCGTTTAATTGCTTCATCAGCTTCCATTTTTTCTTTTTCTTCTGCTTTCTTTTGAAGACAAATCTCATCGCATTCCACTACAGCCAATCCTTGTCGGACTGTTTCGCATTGAAATTCTTTTTTAAGGCGCTTGCATTTGCAGAAAACTTTGATCTTTTTCTTACACAAATCGGAATTTGGACAGTCTCCTGAGTGGCAATTGGCTTTGCAACGATGACCACAAGTATACTGAAAAAATTATTTTATCCTGACATGAGGTAGAGTGTTAATTGATAATGAACTTAAAGTATATAAAAAATTAATTTGGCTTTGACTAGGCACATTTTCTAATTCTTTTCGTTTTTACAGGCACGACCTTGCAACTTCCATAGTTGTTTCTTATATATTTCCTGACCACTGTCATTATCAAGCCAAAAACAACAGGTTTTAAATAAAATGCAGCAAAAATGCAATTTGGGCACATTAGAAGTATACGCGGTTGTTTGCTGTCCGCAGTGCATCTAAATATACTTACATTTTTTGGACATTGATTTCCACAACTATGTAGTTCTTCGCGTTTTTCCACATTCAGCCAGTTATTGCATTGGACATAGGGCTGCGTAAGACCGCAGTGGCATTTAATTCGCAACATTTGCTTGCAGGGTGGACAGCGATCCGGATGGCACGGTTTCGGACAAACGTGAGTGCATCCTTCGGGTCGTGGTTTAGAGCAGGCCCGTTCGCAAATTTCGCAATTGGCCCCGGCCTAATTTCAAATATTTACCAGGTAACCAAACACAACAGTTTATTTATCGTTCAATTTTTGTACTTTTAGAGCCTGAACGATTTCGGTATGTTTTAATTTTACTTTTTGCTATTTCAGCTGCTGTTTTTCTTGCTTAGTTTTTATAATATGTGCCTTCCTTCATGTGGCAAAGCTGTACTTTTTCCTCAAAAATATTAGTTAATAGATTTATATATCAGTCTATATCAGCTTTTCTTCAGCGTTTAATGCCGATGAATACTGGATATTTACGTTAAAATTTCAAACAACCAATACGCTTCAATTGAGATTATTTGCTTTGAAATTGAAAAGTTAAATGTTTACAGCGATATTGGATAAAGCCTAAAGAAAATTCCCCCAACAAATTAATTTGATTCCCAAAAATGCTGCTAATTAATGCTTACTTCAAGCTCAGTATTTGCATTTTCGACCAAATGACATTGCATAGAACAAGAATGGTTGGTGCACCTCAACACGCGCCCACATGGCCGTCCACAGCTAGCAGGTTTCGCCAAATGACACGGCCAATCCACAGTTTCGTGTTTCCCTGTAAGGAACAAGTGGATATAGAAACGAGAAACTGATAAAAAATGTGTGCTTTAAGCTGCCTATATACTTCGTCTTTACGTCAGTGAGACGCGGTTACTCTAACGGGAATCCATTCGAACATTGTGTTCACAGTGACGATTCTCAGACTCACTGGCAAGTTCCAGAAACAACGGTTTGGGTTTAATGATTTTAAACTTTAACATTACCATTAAATCCTACTACCATTAAATCTTAATTTTGTTAATTTTAATTATTTATCTTGACCGAGCATAAACATGTTATACATGGTTGAAGAGCATATTTAAAGGGGAATTTAAAAATGCAGAAATTTAATATGGCGCCCGTAAGAAAAACAAAAGTTGACTTCGGCCTCATTGAACATAGTGGGCCTAGATTATTTTTTACTTTATTTTCAAATTCACGCTCATTTCTTACCCCCACCCTGAAAATTTCGTTATTGTATCTTTTATAATAAACACGATATAAAGGATTTAATAAAACGCACTTTTTTCTTTTTTTTCCCTGTATATCCGTTGATATTCCGAGTTCAAAGAAGTTGATGACAGATTATTTATAGGCACTTGATTGCGCAACTTTTTCCCCATTTGGTCCTGTCTGTATCTTTAACGGTTTCCAATATCCCCATGTACATCATTTTGTATTGGACACACTGTATATCCCCATTTGATCGGCCGCCCAAAACCCGATCAGAAATAAAATGAGACAAACATCAGGCACCCCTTTTACCATGTCCACAATTAAAATGTTTTTTTTTTTGTTCCTTGAAGCTGACGCCCCGAAAGGTCGAAACGTCGGCAAATGATTAAAAAGTGACGTTGCCATTATTGTCCCGCACCTGCTATCTTTTGCACTCAACTTAACCGTTGGGACAGAAAACTAAACAAATTTATTGCGAATGAACATGTGTGATATAACAACTACTTACCTAAACACGTGGTCTTCACGGGCACTTTACAAACTGGACAAGGTTGATTTTGTTTCTGTAACTGCGGCGCACTTTGCTCCCATGGCATGCTCCCCTGTTGAGCCTCAATTTTAACAATTACAGCGGCATGACAAGTGGCTGAACATGGATGAGCGCAATTTGCTCTTCGCTTGTTGCAAATTTGCTTGCAAGCAGGGCAATCACCAAAGTGGCATTTGTGATTGTCGCGTTTTTCGTGGTGACACTCTGCAGGCGCCCTGTAATTAAAACGAAGAACTTGGCAATAATTTAGAAAAAAGCCAAAATTATCCTAGAAAGTTGCTTTTAAAATACCATCTGTAAAGCCTTACATGTTTACATAGTGAAGGACTTACAAACATAACTTGGAACATCTAGGTGGTTTCACTTTTTGATTTCGACCGCAAGGTACGGTAATTTTCGTAGATCCACATCGGCAGGAAATTTCTTTGGTTTTCTGGCATGGATAGCAAAGCCCACTGTGACATACCGAAGAACACTTATGGTTTCCACATTGAAGAGTATTTCCACACGGTTTTTCACAAGGCGGACAGTTCCCATCACAACACTATTAATAAAATGTTTTTAACCAATACAAAACAAAGCATTAATAAAAAATTAAAGGTTTTCGCGGCTATCGTTAAAATTCCTACCGGTTTTCGGATTATTCGGCCGTTGTCTGTAGGAATTTGGTTCGAAGATTTCGATAGCAGGCATAACTGGCATCTTCAGAGAAGTATTCCCTTCAACTGCTTACACTGTACTTACTGATCCATGTGAATCCGCAAGATCATGAGTCCAGTACAAGCACTTGAAGCTAGCATACCTTAGATAGTGAAAATCAGTCAACGGACTAATAACCCGAAAACCAACAGTTTATCCAAATAGTTACGGTTTACGTGTGTTCTTGTTTTTATTGGCTTTTTAACTCTTATTTTGCGTTCATATCAATCAATCTGCTTTGTATTTGCGGCGTCAGCGCTAAGAGCTAAATGTGTAAAATATTTTCCTCAACTTTAATGATCGCTTACTTTTCGATTGCATGGGTGTTTATTACAATCCCGGATTCTCTTGCATTTAGTTTCACAGAAATACTGTTTGCTGCATTGTATTTCCTTGGAATGTTGCCCACATCTACACCACTTTGTTATAGTTTCTAAACACTTTCGAGGCCAATTCCTTGAAACAAGTGGGTTTTTTTCGGGCTTTAGGCCGTCGTTCGGTAGAATTTCTTCTTGACGTTTCGCAAGCCACGTGTGGCTTGCATCTTCAGAAGTGGTTTGCTTGAACGCTTACACTGTTCTGATGCGATTCCTCGGGCGCAGTCCGTATTTATGCACCGGTTGCGATGACGTGGTTTGTGATGACGTGGCCTGTGTCATCGGAGCTTGCGCATTCTGTTGGCTGTTGCTATCCTCTGGTGTACTGGATTCTCTCTCCTGTCCTGAGCTGTTGCTTTTTCTTGCTGTTTTTGCATTGGTGAGTGCTGGAAACCATATCCTGTTCAGCGCCATTGTCTCTTCTTTTCTGTGAATGAAATTGTCGTCGTGTTTTGTAGATTTCAATGGCTTCTCGTATTAGTCGGGGGCGATACCCTGTTGTCGTGGCCAGGACCTGTGCCTCTCCGAAATATATGTTGTCTGTTCCATCGCTGAGGGCATGTTCCGCCACTGCCGACTCTCCACATGTCCAAGTTTGCAATTCCGTCGATGTCCTTTCTCGATGTCGAGATGACAACAGCTCAGGACAGGACAGGAAGAGCAACAGCTCAGGACAGGAGAGAGAATCCAGTACACCAGATTACCACACAGTACTACCAGAGGATAGCAACAGCCACCAGAATGCGCAAGCTCCGATGACACAGGGCCACGTCATCACAAACCACGTCATCGCAACCGGTGCATAAACTACGGACTGCGCCCGAGGAATCGCATCAGAACAGTGTAAGCGTTCAAGCAAACCACTTCTGAAGATGCAAGCCACACGTGCTTGCGAAACGTCAAGAAGAAATTTCTACCGAACGACGGCCTAAAAACCCGAAAAACCCATTCATTTAAATGTTCAATCTCATCGGTTCAATATAAAAATATTTGATCCTACATATTGCCAATAATATTCAGAACAGTTAAAAATATACGGCACAATAAGTAAAGACAGCATGCGGACAAAATCACCCTACAGTCGATCAAAATCCAAGACATCCAAAGAAATGTACCGTGCGTGATGACCAAAAAATTAATTTACGTTTGATACTTTTTTATAACCCGTCTTTTTGGCAAAAAAAACTGTGCGAACAACATTTCATAACACGCTGGTAGCTCTGTTCATTTTAAGTTTTTCTTTCCTTAACGAAAGTTTTTTCTCAGGTATTTTTGTTTTCACGCCTAAGAATATTGTTTTTTGTTTTGTTTCTTTGGAGTTGTATGCAACATAATCAGAGCTTGACCGCTTTAAGCTTAAAAGTTTAAATAAATTTAGTGCGGGAAATCTGAACGTTTATAAAAAATAAAATATCTCTTATAAAATAAAATAAAAATAAAATTATATAAAATATAAAAAAATAATTTATCTCGAATGTCTCAACAGGCAACTTTAGATCCAAATAACTCTGAAGAGACGAGGCTTGTAACAACGTATACTTTTTTCTGTCTGAGCTACCCGATATTGCCCGCAGATGGATTTAAGCTTTGACCAGGAGAACATGACATTAATTAAACATCCTGAACAATATTTTTGTTTCAAAAAATTCCTGGGTTTCAGTCAATTTTATTGTTTATTATTTAAAATGGTACAAATACGTTTCGGTGTCTTTCTCCACCATCATCAGTTTGTGTGTATAGTTGTTTCTACCTGCACATTTGACTGGTTATTTCAAACCATATCAAACTGATGATGGTGGAGAAAGACACCGAAACGTATTTGTAACATTTTAAATAATAAACAATTAAAATTGACTGAAACCCAGGAATTTTTTGAAATAAATTGAAGTACAGTCAGGAAAATATACACAACATTCGAATATTTTTGTTACAATTGTTACAAAAACGGAGCTATGATTCGATAAAAAAAATTGTTCAATTCGGATAATTGACTGAGAAAATATTCAAGAGAGTCAAAGGTTAAGAAATATTTAAGCAATCCGTTCAATTTACGGCGCGGTCCATTTTATAAATTCTATATTTCTATAAAGAATAATTATTTTACTACAAAAGAACGTGATTGATCACGTGTTTGTTCCGTGCATTACTTTGGTTTGCCCACTGTTTAGATTTCGATGGATTGTACTAGTTAAGAGCTTGATCCATTTTTCTCAATCTCAAATTACTCAAACTGCATTAATTTCTGTTCAAATCGTGCACTTACTAGACCACATTTATCCTTGTGACATCGATAGTTGCATGTATGCATGCCACATTCCAGAAGTTTATCGCAAGTGGAACCACATGTAGGCGTGTCTTCTGTGCACGCTAAAATATATGTGGACTTTCCACAGGGACAAGTACGTGGGTTAGTTAAGACACAAGAATTACACTCTCCCGCATGACAAGTTTCGTCACATTTGTGATTCCCGCAATCCAATGGTTTGCCACAAACCTGTAACCAAACGGTTGAGAAATAAATAAAAAACTGTAGCTCTCTTTTACCTTTTCACATTGCCAAATTGGAAACGCACAATCTCTCAGCTTCTGTTGAGAGCCGCACATGCATTTCTGGATGCTCTTTTTCGCACAAGGTTTACAATCGCCGGAATGACACGCATCGCCACATGAATGTTTGTCACAGGATAACAATTTACCACAACGGTTACCACAAGACCATCCTTTATTGCAACATCTTCTAGTTGAAGGCTGTTGCGAACCACAGTAGCAGGTTACATTTACTGTTACTGGACAAGGTGGACATGGTCCTGAAATAGTAGTAGTAAACATCTTTATTACTAATAAAAGGCTATCGACCTATCGGTCTTTCTGCCCTGGGTTGATTACAAAGTTTTGTATGGAAACTTAATAACTAATATAATAAACAAACATGTACATAATTTATGTCTGGAGATGCTCCAATAGGATTGAGGTTGGGAAGAGGAAACGCGTTTGTCCTGTCGGTCTTGTTAAACAGAGGTGGTCCAGGAAGGTCAGATTGTGAGGGTTGTGATTCCATCTTTATTGTAAGACAATTAGTCTTTCCGTAATCCTTGTCAAGTTTGTGCGTTCGTAGAGTACTCGGCTTGGAGGGTTGTGTAATGGGTTTGCTGGGTGTCGGATCTTCGTTATCAGTCTCAGTGCTATCTGTTCTGTTGTCTGTAAATGCCGTTTAGTTTTGTCAGTAGCGTTGGCGAATAAAATAGGAGCGTAGTCTATTAGAGGTCTGCAGATCGCTTTATATATGATAGTTGCTGTCTTGGTGCTGATACCCTTGTTTTTGTATGTAAGTGTGCGGAAGTGTTTTGCTCTCTTGGTTAGATCTGTTCTGATGTTTTGTACGTGTTTTGTGAATTTTAGTTTATTGTCCATTGTTATTCCTAGGTATTTCACATTGTCGGTGGGTTTCGTTATTTGACCGTCCGTGGTGATGTTTGGAGCGTCTGATTTAATTCGGTGGTTTGAGAGGAGCAGCCGGTTTTTTCATGCATTTGGTGTGAGTCTCCATTTGTAGAACCATGCTGTTATTGTGTCTGTTAGTGTCTGGAGTTTGTCCACTGCTCTGGCGGTCGTTCTTTCATGCGCGATAAGGGTAGTGTCGTTCAGCGTATTGCAGCAGGTAAGCGTTTTGGTCTATACCTTCTTTGTCTTGTCTGTTGTGATTGTATATGTCATGGCAATATATGTTGTAAAGCAGGGGTGAGAGTAGTGAACCCTGAGGTAAGTTGCTCAGGTGAAAAGGGGATAGAGTAGTCGTAGTTGATTCGTACCTCCAGTTGTCTGTCTTCGAGTAGTTGTTTAATAATATGTATTAAGTAGTTTGGAGTGCCAAGTTTGTGTAGGTTGTACAGTAAGCCCTCGATCCAAACACTGTCAGGCCTTTTTTATGTCCAAAAACAGGCTGGCAGTTTTTCCTCCGGTCAGGTGTGTGGTTTGTATGTTATTAGTAAGAACAAAAAGTGGATGTGTAGTTGAGTTTTTAGCCTTGAAGCCAAACTGGTATTTTGGAATATGATGTCCTATTAAATTATGTAATCTGTTTTTTATTATGTGTGCAAACAGTTTGCTCAACCCCGGGAGTAGCGTGATGGGTCTGTAGTTTTTTGTTAGTGTGTCATCTAGTCCATTCTTTAAAATAGGAATTATTATTCCGTTCTCCCATGATTTGAGTATTTTGTTAGTAGAGATGCATTCGTTAAGTTTTCCTAATATGAAGTCATGTGTCTCCTGTGCTAGATGCTTAAGTACCTGGTCCTTAGGTCCTGAAATATATTCAGATGTAAAAGGCCAAAAATTACATAGATTTAATCGACCTTATATACAAAGTTGCATCCTTTGACCGCTACATATATTTAAAAAGCATGACCATTTGAAGGATAGCTTTCTAACGTTTGCTAGCTGTTAGAGAATGTGAGACAAAACATTGTTCAGTGTTTTTTCTTTTAGGTTGGTTCCACTTTTAAAAGCCAGTAATTCTCCTCAAAGTATAATTTTTATTCAAGTTTCAATGTGGTAGAAACTGAAACT
Source organism: Dendroctonus valens (assembly GCA_024550625.1). Lineage (NCBI taxonomy): Eukaryota > Metazoa > Arthropoda > Insecta > Coleoptera > Curculionidae > Dendroctonus > Dendroctonus valens. The sequence goes on along the minus strand of JAJTJO010000017.1, from coordinate 745,218 downwards.
GTTGTTAAAAGTAACAGCGGACGTAATCTGCCATATTTCTAAATCGTTTGTAAATGCAACGCTCTGTATATTATGTGGTACACGTACAAGTATATATGTTAGAATCAAGTACTTCCAGGACCGGTTTGTGCAACTTTGCTTTTGGATGTGATATTTGCAAGCTCCTGGACTTAACTTGTCTTGACTAATAGGTCCAAAAATATTTAGTTGCACATCTTACATGCGACTGAATAATCAGTCACTAAATAATTTTCAAACCCTGTATATAAGTATATAATAACAGATATAAATAAATAACGAAAACACACATATAAATAATGTATTGTGCTTGAGTTACTGACTGAACGTCTGAGGAGTTTTTATGATGACCAGTTAAAAAGCTTCCAAACCGATGGGAAAAAATTATTTCTGGGGTGAGAGATTTTGTAGAAAAATTATGTTCTTGCAAATATTGAAAAATAAAGCACCCTTTAAAAATATAAAACCGCTCCGTTTCTACATGATACACCCGTCCGATAACTTTTTTTGATATATACCGAATTGATATACCCCGAATACTTATTCTGAAAACAGCAAATTATTCGACAATCATTATGAAAAAACTTTCACATGAAACATATTTCTGTATCTCTTTTAACTTCGAAAATATAGGGTCATTTTGAAATTGGAAATTTTTTGATATTCCCCTGTTTTTCTTAAGCGAGCCAAATTTTTTAAAATTTGAATTTACCGTTTCAAGTTTGACTTAAAAAGAGTACATGAAAATGGGTCACCCTGTACAAAACTGGTCCATTGCAAATTGTTGAATAATAGTAGCGTATTTAATTTAGGGTTTAAAGGTGTTGTTCAATTTGTTGTCAGTATTTTCAAGGATTTTAAAAATTTTATTTTTCTCAGATTTTAGTTCATTTTATTGAAACTATTGCTGCAAATTAGATTAGAATTTTAGGGATCTGCACAGGAGATGAGTAGAGTCCCAACCGATGCTACAAAAACAGGCTGTTCCGTTCAAAAAATATATAATGCAGCAGTCTGATTTTTGGGACAGCCTGTATATTCAGAGGCATTTTGAGAATGAGTTGACAAACAGTTTCATTGCAATTAAAATACAGTAATATTAAACTTTTATAAAAACGTAAAATGCACAAATGAGCAATTTGGGCAGAACGTTGCAAGCATCAAAACGTAATTTCATGTTTTTTTAAAGGACTGTAATTATTTGCCATTTAGTTTGAAGAGATTATACCTTTTTTTGGAACCACCAATAGTTGGTGTAGAAATAGATATAATTATTTTAGCTATTTTTACCACCGTGTATGTTTGTTTACATTAAAAACTCAGTTTGCAGCTGCGCCAAGTCAACTTGTCGTAACTTGTCGAGACAGACAAAGGGTGTGACTGCTTTTGCTAAAATTGACCGGAAGTAAAGATGATATTTCCCAGGTTAATCGACAAATATTGAATTCAGTGGCTAATTGTGAACGTATTATCGGTTTTAAGTGATCCAGATAGTCGTCAATACAACTGACACATTTTTGTCATATTTTGGCGTTTTGAAAAATCGGGATAGATGTCGGTAATAATATCTAGTAGTGTGTAAAGTGCGATAAAACCCCCGGTAAAGTAAAATGCTGTTGTTTGCAAGTGCAGAAAATCGGGAAAATGCATATATTTAATTTGTACTAAAACAAGAAAAGATTGTGGTGCAGTGGAAGTACAAGTAGTACAGTCTAGTACAAGTAGACACAATCTACTCCTGGACAAAGGCGCTGTCCACAGCTACTACCAGAGCAGATACAATTACTGGTGAGTCAATTCTTCTTCACGGTTTTGCATCAATACGGTTACGGAGTTTAAAACTCGTATTTTATTTAAGTACACTTATTGCCTACAATTCCGCGATCATCAAAAGCACGCAGGTTTCCATTTATATATAGTGAATAGCTACTACAGAATCTTGCTACTTGGGATTTATAGCGAAGAAGCTAAACATTTTATGGCCTAAAACACCAAATTGGGTTTTAAAAATAAATTCCAATGTATTCCTGGGTTTCAGTCAATTTTATTGTTTATTATTTAAAATGTTACAAATACGTTTCGGTGTCTTTATCCACCATCATCAGTTTGTCTAAAATATCAATTTTACATTTATCATCGATTCAATTAAAAAAACTTTCACAAAATTAACATATTAAAATTCAAATCACACACATATTAAAAAGTACAATTTGGGACCTTGGTTCTCAGGTGATGAGTCGGGATAAACATGTTCGGGAAAAGACTAGAATCTATTGTTTAGAGATCTAAATTTGACTTACATGTTTAGATGTTTCTTCCTTTACATTTGGTTGGATATTGAATTACCTATTTTATTCGATATCGAGCGAGTGCCCGAAAAACCTATTTATATTTCGCCTTTTCTTTGCATTCTTGGAATTGCTCTGTAATTCTTCAATATCTGCTGTTTAATTTTTATTTACCAGGTCCATTCAATTCATGCATGCGATCATTTAATTTGCGTATGATACACAGAGCTAAGATTGTCTGTATCTGATCTGAAGTTTATTGCATTCTGATGTTTCTTAATTTGTATCATTTCATGGATTCTTCTCTTATTATAGTTTTCCTCATTGATCAATATTTGTGTGTTATCGAAATCAAAATCATGCAACTTTTGTTGTGCATGTTTGAATGCATGCATGAAAAAATAAAAAAGGTGCTAATAATGAACAACTATCCCAAAGAATTCTTCGAACCAATTATAAAACAAAAAATTAACAAAATATACAATACAAATAAATGGAACAACATAAATAATATAAAAAAGAAAAAAGAGGGTGAAATCAGGTATGTATCATTACCGCACATACCAGAAATCAACACAAAAATAAAAAATGTTTTAAGACCGCATAATATTACTATAGCGGAGAAAACTAAAAACAACTTAGCAAAAGAGTGTTTTACAAAATTTAAGCCTAGAAGCGATAAGTTGGACACACCTAACGTAATATACAAGATTTACTGTTTGGACTGTGACAACACATACATAGGACAAACATGGCGATATTTAAAGAAAAGAATATACGAACATAAGTATAGCTTAAGAAAGGTTAACGAAAATGCAACAGCATTAGCACAACATGCACAACAAAAGTTGCATGATTTTGATTTCGATAACACACAAATATTGATCAGTGAGGAAAACTATAATAAGAGAAGAATCCATGAAATGATACAAATTAAGAAACATCAGAATGCAATAAACTTCAGATCAGATACAGACAATCTTAGCTCTGTGTATCATACGCTAATTAAATGATCGCATGCATGAATTGAATGGACCTGGTAAATAAAAATTAAACAGCAGATATTGAAGAATTACAGAGCAATTCCAAGAATGCAAAGAAAAGGCGAAATATAAATAGGTTTTTCGGGCACTCGCTCGATATCGAATAAAATAGGTAATTCAATATCCAACCAAATGTAAAGGAAGAAACATCTAAACATGTAAGTCAAATTTAGATCTCTAAACAATAGATTCTAGTCTTTTCCCGAACATGTTTATCCCGACTCATCACCTGAGAACCAAGGTCCCAAATTGTACTTTTTAATATGTGTGTGATTTGAATTTTAATATGTTAATTTTGTGAAAGTTTTTTTAATTGAATCGATAATAAATGTAAAATGGATATTTTAGACAAACTGATGATGGTGGATAAAGACACCGAAACGTATTTGTAACATTTTAAATAATAAACAATAAAATTGACTGAAACCCAGGAATACTTTGGAATGAATTAAAGTACAGTCAGGAAATTACAAAATTTAAAAATAAAATAATTATCATTACGATTATACGAGCGCTGAGTAGTACGTTTACATTATGCAAGTGTTGCTTGCGCAAATACTTGATTGCAAGTATGGTCCTTTCGTATGAAGTTACTTGACCAAACGTACAAATTGAGGTATACGTACAAATTGAGGTATAAGTACAGAGAGTAGGTACAAATTGAGTATAATTGTATCTTCAGTGTACTGCAAAAATTTTGTATGTGGCCGATCCCGTACTTGTCTGGAATATTTTGATAGGCGCCTCATCGGGTCAACGTGGACTCGATGTTGCCGCATTACAATTTCATTGGTCGCTCTACTTCACAGCCGAACTTAATTGGTCAAATTGTTGCGTGCCTTATTTGGATTGATTTGCATTCCAAAAAACAACCTTATTTTAATCAGAGTGTCGTTGCATTGTGGGTATATTGAGTGTTCACGCAGTATTTTTAAGCTGTGTTTTATTATTATTATGGCAAAAAAGGTGGCATTTTGGCGATTAGTGTTAATGACGTATGAAGTTCTGAGGATTCAGATAGTGATAATAGGTAAGAGTAAATTGCCAATTAATTTTTTTTGTCATACTTACCTTGGACACCCGTAATTAGCAAAATAAAACTAATGGATAAATAAATAATGAACTAAATATGCTCAGATTACTTAAATAACTTAAATTAATTAACTAATTAAAACATGTTTTAAAAATAAATTTCGCTCGTCCATGTTTTACAAAGAAAAATCCGGCTTTTTACCCAGATTTAGTTTTTATGCTGGCCCAAGTAAGATCATATGTACCATACTTATATGACACATTTTTTTTATTGTTACGGCTTACATTGTACAGGGTGGGCCACTAAGAGAAGTGCTCGGCCGTATCTCACAAACCATTAGTCGTATCGATTTCAGGTAAAAAATAATATGAATAAAGAGACCACGGGAAATTGCTGGAAATGACTTTCAAGTTCGCAAAATGGCCGCTAGAGGGCGAAATTGCAACAGTAAATTTTAAATACGAATTTTTTGAGGTTTCAGATAGGCTAAGGTATGTTGAAAATACTTTAGTTCTATGCCTGAGAGATTTTGACTTATTTTTTGTTGGAGTCTCATTGTTCTAGCTAGTCAAATAAAGTGGTGGGGGAAGGCCAAGTAATGGTTCAAAAAGTTATTGATAGCTCCGTGTTGGCATAACAAAATTCAACGCTTAAATTTCAGTTGAAAAACTGTTTATTTACTTTAACACCTGCTGTAAAATATTCGACCATATGATGCCACTTTGACCACCAGAAGACACGTTATAAAAGGTCGTCAAACTTTTTCTTAAATTTTTTAAATGGAATGATATGTAATATTTTAGCTGCTTAGAAAGATGATAAAAAATGAAGCAAAATAGTGAAAACCGCACACCGATATATTTATTGCACCCGAAGATATAAACAATTTGACGATAACAATGATATTATAATAATACATGGCAATTATTGGTCCTGATAAGAACCGTTTGTTATATTTCACGCATTATGAGTATTCCTGCGGATGAAATACACCTTTGGGATTAAAACCTGCTTAGATGCTTCAAAATTATTTTCGTCATTTCGAATGCATTGCTCAAGCCTGTTTCTCGTAGATAAACAGCACTCTCTACTCCTGCGACTAGGAATGTGATGAATTGCACCCTTCATTTTGCTTATTAGGTCCTGTTTGGAAGTTTTTCTGGTTTGGTAAATAATCTCTTTTATTCTCCCCCACAAATAAAAGTCCATACACGTAAGATCGGGTGACCTAGCTGGCCACGGGAATAAACTGCCTCGTCCTATTCATCTATCGCGATAAGCGTTGTCTAAAAATCGACGGACATTTACCGAGAAATGAGCAGGGCCCCGTCTTGTTGAAAAAACATGTTTACTCGCTTTCGCAACGGTATGTCTTCTAAAAGTAATGGTAGTTAGTTTTGTAAGAAGTCTAAATAAATATTTCCATTTAGTTTCTGTTCAAATATAAATAGACCAATAATTTGTCCCCCAATTTATTCCGCATCAGACATGGACACTACATCGACCTTGATGATCAACTTCCTGCTGAAGATTGTCAAACAAATTCATTTGTTATTACGAATACTTGACGTTAAAACGGTATAAACTGTATTCGCTATAAAATTAGCTATATCTTCGGTTGCAAAAAATTTATCGATATACGGTTTTCACTATTTTTTTCATTTGTCGTTCTCTTTCTAAGCAGTTTAAATATTATGTATCATTACATTTAAAAAATTGAAGAAAAACGACAAAGTTTGACGAGCTTTAATAATGCGGCCTCTCACGGCCAAAGAGGGCAATCATGAGAGCGAATATTTTATAGCATGAGTTAAAGTGAATAAAAGAGCATTTTAACTGGAATTTGAATTTGGTTAAGCCAATACGGAGCTATCCATAACGTTTTGAACCAATATTTGACTTTCACTCACCACTTTATTTGACTGGCTAGAACAATAACACTCTCACAAAAAATAAGTGAAATTGTGTCAAGAACAGAATGCAAGTATTTCCAACCTACCTTAGCCTGTCCTAACCTAAAATCAGTATTTAAAATTTACGTCCTCTAGCGGCCATTTTGCGAACCTGAAAGTAATTTCCAGCAATTTCTCTTGGTCACTTTACTCATATATTTTTTTACTCGAAATCGATACGACTAATAGTTTGTGAGATACGGCCGACCACCTCTCTTAGTGGCCCACCCTGTACACACATTTGTGCAAGAGACAGGAGAATAAAATCGAAAAACGAAGATATGGGAAAGTCGTGAATAAGCAAACAGCAAAATCCAGACCTACATCGAAAACAAATTGTTTGCTTATGGAATTGTCCGCTGACTAACACAAGTTACGCGATAATGTCTAAACATTAAACACTATTTTAAAAAACATAACATTCTTTTGAAGCAATATTTGCCAGTCACAAAAAAACTATAACATTGTACATATTTTCGTGCTACTGGAACACCAGGATAACAAAATTTTCTTATCTTAACATAGAAATAAAAAAAATTTGCTCTACACAGGGTGATACGATTAACTCATGTGGCAAAATTCACTGACATTGTTTAAGGAAAAATATTGCGTTTCGGGCAAATTTGTCTTATCCGAAAGTTATTAGTTTATTACATTTATTGAGTATTACATTATTGAGGTTAAAATAAAATATCGCTTTTTTGTTGGCAATATGTCATTCCCCGATATTTCCTAAACAAAAAAATTATACTTGGTTCCAGTCGATATATCTCACCGTTAAACCGTATAAATCACCGTATAAATGATTGTCGTATTGAAGGAAACATTTTTGTTTCGGAAGCATTCTGCAGGATTTAACATTATCTTGCACAAAAACGTAAAAATAAGTTATTTCGGGACATTTTCGATAATTTAAATGTAATATTAAAAGCTAAAATATTTCGTTTAGCACTTAACTGATACCAAACTGTTAGTAAAGGAAATTTTGTCTATGGCCCATTTTAAAAATGTCAATTTACGACAATATTAGGAATTATTGTGTATATTTTCCTGACTGTATTTCAATTTAATCCAAAAGAAACTCCTGGGTTCCAGTCAATATTAGTGTTTATTATTTAAAATCTTTACAAATACGTTTCGGTGTCTTTCTCCACCATCATCAGTTTGTATGTATGACTGTTTCTACCTTCACATTTGACAAACTATTCGTGAATAGTTTGAATTTACTTAGTGAATTAGTGAGTTAGTGAATACATACAAAAACTAGGAATTTACAACAAACCAACATTTAATTGCATAACGAAATGAATAGAATATTTACCTGGATGACATAGTAGCAAGCACTTGTGTCCACAAAGAGGTAGCAAATTCTTCCTGCAAATTTCTCCGCAAGAATGAGGCACTAAAAATGGTTGATATATGGGGTTTTCAGTTTTTCCACAGAAACAAACATATTTGGTTGGATACTGATCGGGCATATAATCAGATCGGCATTTAGGACAACACCAGCACAGCCTTTTTTCTGATACAGTCTGATCTTGAATTCTTTGTTTCTGTTGCATTACCGTGTCTTTGGACCATCGTTGAATACAGTCCAAATGAAAAGCACCAAAACAACTCACGCAACTCCAAATCTAAAATCGACATTTTTTTAAAGCCCATAAAGTGTTTCCAATGCAAGTATTTCAGATTTCTGGGCATGTAAAGCAAGTTTGTGACGAATAGTTCTGTGAGCCACTTCTGCAAAAAGTGTTGATTGAAACTTGAAATTGGGTTTTATCTCATAAATGCATATTGCACAGTCAGAAATTAAATGTCTCAGAATGCACTATTTGTTTCCATTCAGAAAGAATCAGAAGCACAGAAAATTGACTCAGCCTTCCAAACTTTCGGTCAACATTCGGTTGCAATTTTGGTAGCAGTCCTCTAAATCTTATATTTAGACCTTAGAGAAAATGTTATGAGTTTCGTCATATTTCAGTATTCGTTACATTGTCTGAACTTCAGAATACCTGCGTCGGAAACACTATGTAATCTAACTTATATGCAACTATCTGCAAATGAAAATTAACAATTTGAAGATATAATTCACCTTATCATCTCTTTTAACTCTTGAAATGCAAATTAAACAAGTATTTGCTCCTGAAAGAAAGGATTCCTGAATAAAGTTTTGCGTTTTAATAGTTTGGTCCGTCGTTCCACCAGTATCATTATATTGTTTAAGTACAGTACCTAAAATAAAAGATAGCAGTTAAGAAAATGTTATTTGAGGCTGATGATTTCTGAGTAAATAGTCTTTTGGTACGTTCGCTAGAATGTAACAACCGGCATTCAACGTGTTTAAAGGTTTGAAAGTACATAGTGCTGTTTACGTACTTATATCTTTTAGGCAGTAACAGAAATATTTTTTGAATCAATGTAAGATACCATTTTTTGCGGAAGCATACGTTTGGAAGCAATCCCGATGTTAGCATTAATAAGTCCGAAAACAGGAAAATTTCTATTTGAATAATTTTGGATTTTCACAACTATTGAATACATAAAGAACTAGAAACTCGCAAAGGGGCATAATTTATGAGCGTTTCGCTTTATAGGATGAAAATGTGGGAATGCTAGCTTCTAAAAAAAGTTCCAAGAACCACAAGTATTAGGTAACAAGTTTAATAAGATATATAGGATCAGAACCCGTTTGTTCCTGGCGGTTTGTCGCGTGTTTTTTCCTCTGTACTTGCATTTGTCTGCGCTTTCTGGTTCTAAATGCCGTCCCTTGTTGTCTATGGTCCATTAGACTGAGATACAAGATTGTTGGGTTTAGAAGAATTCGAAAAATTTTCGGGAGATTGTTGAGAAAAAGTTGAGCAAAAAACGACAATTTCTCATTATCAAAAAGCTGTTTGCTTTGCAAATTTATAATAAAGGAAATTGTGCTTATAAATGCAAGAATTACTTGGCATTTGGATTTTTATCATCAGCAATTGGTTTCTTATCATCAAGAGCGATTCTGTTACAAGATAATATTCACATAACAAATTTCCGACACGTTGGCAAATTTCCTTGCGGGGGTCACCGCCAGGTCGGCGTTGGTCCCCATAAGTTAGAGAAATTAAATCCATTCAGGCCCCAAATTCTTTAGGGGTTCACTATGCATATTGAGTTTAAAATTTTTGCTTTTAGTATGTACTTCTAAGTGAGTTAACTTACCCAACAGCTGAGCTGAGTCCAAATCATCTTCATCTGATGAGTCTGAAGATTCGTAATCGTTTATATGTTTCTGGACAGAGTTGTGCAGAATGGCCTGTGCTTCCTTGAATTTTGCCTCCCCACTGGCGCCCAAAGGTGGCCCGACATTATTTCCCTTTTGTTGAGCCTTTTTATTTTTTGGAACATTGGTTTTGGCCCATGGATTTGATTTCGGTCTATTACCAGCACTCATTATGTCTGTGATGAGTACCAAAATAAAACAGTGGGTTTTCACATATAACTAGTCACCAAAACTGAACTGATGCAATCAATAAACCGCAAAACGTGGAAGTAGATTATATTTCAGTAATTTCGTTTTTTTGAATTAATTTCTACAGTAAAAACTAACCGTATCAAAACACTTTAGTTTCAGCTCTTTCAAAATCATCTCCCAAACAAAACACGGGTAACTTAAATGTCAAATCACAAGTCATAACAAAACGGTTCGTTGGCAACGTTCGAAAATCAAGTCGCTAAAAAGACAGGTACTTTACTATTATACAGTGGCGGCGCTTGGTTTAATTCCTGGGGGGTGAACAAAATTAGATAATGGGCGAAAGCAAAACATTTTATGCACACCGGATTCGACCGCCAATGCGCAAACTACAGTGACCTGCTGACTAAACAAATCAAAACCACGATAAAACAAAAGCCGTGCACGTACTAAGTGTGCATAATGGTAGTTGAAAACATCAAACTCCCCGTAGCTTTGCAGGTGAATGAAGAGTGCGAGCGGAAGGTTCCAACCAAACAAATTTCTAAACAATATACTTTTTATTTCTGATTTTTAGCCTTTTTGTGAATTGATTTTTAAATTAATAGGAAATTAATGACATGAGGACATGAGGAAATTCTATCAGGAATTATTATAATTATAGACCTGATCAAGCCTTATTATGAATGAACATTAAGTAAAAAATGTTTGTTAATCCTCGATAAGTCCACTTATTGAGGATTCTCCACAAAATTTTTTATTTACAATTTATAGAATTTAATACATTTGGAATAATAATAATTTAAAATATTTTTTTATAAAAAATAGTTAATCTTTCATTTATAAATGAAAGTAAAACTCTAAACGCAACATGGAGCTAAAAAAATTACAGGATAAGCATGAATTAATCAGACAAAAAAAATTAGTAAAACGTTTTTATTAACAATTTTCTGGATAATTTATGTTGTAATTAATTAAATATCTTTCATCGCTATTTGATTTAGTTTTGGAATAAATTTCGTTAAATAAATTACCTACAGTTCAGGCTGATTAAGCCGTTCATCGAGTCTGTCAATCTGTGAACGTACTTCACATAATTACAAAATGTCAAAACTTTAAAAGTAAGGTTATATGTGCTTGTATCATGTGCTTGTGTTATTCTATATTCGATGGTCGATGGTAACTCGTTCTCTTCTGCTTGTACTGCTTAGCTGAAATTACCAGGTAATTAGGCATGTTAATTAGTTTAATTCATACAGTCATACTTTCAATACAATCTAGTCACTTTTTTAATATCAACAGTTAAATGATTTATAGCATTTTTGCTTCGGAAATCCAACAGTTTGCTAACTTAACCTTTATCTCAGTTTTAGAGGAAAATATGATTATCCCAATTCGATGTTTCACTTGTGGGAAAGTAATTGGTAATAAATGGGAGGCCTATTTGGGGCTTTTGCAGGCCGAATATACAGAAGGTGACGCTCTGGACGCCCTCGGCCTTAAACGTTACTGTTGTCGCAGGATGCTCTTAGGACATGTGGATCTCATTGAGAAACTTCTTAATTATGCTCCATTAGAAAAATAAATAGGCTTTCTTAAACGTTTGTTCGAGTTTATCAACTTTTAAAAAAAGCTTTCAGCCATCTCCCGTGTGTTGCGAACTACAACACTCAGAGAAGACAAGAAGTAGATAAAATATCACCTACTCTTTGATACATTATTGATGTATTTGCGACTTGTATTTAATAAAAATAAATGCATTCTTGATAAGTATATGGAAAAAACTGTCCCTTTGTAGTCGCATTCTATTCCGTTCTGCGTTAAGTTCATTTCCCTACAACACGTGTGTTTAGTTTTTTTCAAACTTTTTTTTTATCTATAACGGGTAAACTTCATTTACACATGGCCCTTCCGTAAAGTTCAGACTACCTGAGATATTCATTTGCTCGAAAAAGGTAATGTTTGGGCTTATGAGATTAGTGAAGAACATAATTGGGATTCATATCCACTGTGTTCAAGATAAGACGAGCCAGTATGCGTATTTCAGAAAGTGGTGAAATGGGAAAAACGAATGTAGTAATGAGAAGGTTGGTAAAATTGTGGTTTAAAACCTTTCCTGTGAATCTTCTTGGCTGCCTTGTTTGGGAAACCTGGGGATTTCAATTAATACAGTGTTTTCCGCGTTAATAAACCAAAATAATGCTTATTACAAATGTACATTCTGTAACTTTAACTCAGCATGAATACCTCCTGGTTAGTTTGGATTAGACGTTTTTCTGGTTCGGGAAACCATTATTGATTAGCAAATTCTCAAAACTTCTCTAATATTAATAGTAGTAGTAAACATCTTTATTTCTAAAAAAGGCTATCGACCTATCGGTCTTTCTGCCCTTGTTTAATACATGTAGTCTTAATCTAAACAAAGATGAAAATTGTCTTATTCTAGGTTAATAATCTTATTAAATGAACTTTCCAATTCTAATGACAAGAAAAAATTACTTTATTGTCCAGTAGTCAGTTGCGTTTGTAAGTGTTCGAGTAGTGTTGATGTAGGGAAACGGAAGCGGGATTGTCTGGTTGGTCTTGTAAGACAAAGGGGATTCAGTATGGTCCAGTTGTATGGGTTGTTTGTCCATTTTGTCTGTAGATGTATGAGTCTTTCCGAAATCTTTGTCATGTTTGTGCGTTCGTATAGTAGTTGGGTGGGGTGTTGCGTAGTGGGTTTTGGGGGTGTCTTATTCGTGTTATTAGTCTTAGTGCAATTTGTTCTGTTGTTTGTATATAACGTTTTGTCCTTTCTGTTCCGTTGGTCATGAGTATATGTCCATAGGCTAGCAAGGGTCTACAAATAGCTTTATATATTGTGGTGGCGGTGTTTGTGCTAATTCCTCTGTCTTTGTAGGTTAGTGATCGGAAGTGTTTTGCTCTCTTTATTGTTTCTGCTAATAATAATAATTTTCTTTGGATTAAAATTAAACATTATAACACAAAAATGTTTTTCAAAAAAGCCCAAGTCATTATTAAACTTTGTGTACAGTTTCCTGATTGTATTGATTGTATTTCAATTCCAATTAAAATACTTTAAGTTTGATTTAATTAATAATAAATGAAATAATCAACAATTTGAATTTAATTAATAATAATAAATGAAATAATAAATTATTTGAATGATTGACGCCCAGCATTTTATTTCAATTATTTAAATTATACTAAAATGCTAAAAGATCTCTCGCAACTTGCCCTACACACTTACATAAATGAATAATTTATTATTAAAATCTTTGTAAGTATAAAATTTGTTAACTTATTTAATATTATTTTATTATTGGCTACTTTACACCTCTTAATGGTCTTTGTAAATACTTTAGTCCCGTTTTCTATTTCAATTTCACATTTCAAACGCTCTATTACATTGTTAATGATCCGCTAAAGAACTGATCCAACTCCAATGTCCAATCAGTCGTAATTAAGAATTCTTCGGATACCGAAGGCTGCGGTTCAAAAAATTCGAAATTTTGCAATCAGTTCCTTAAAACTTATATTGTTGCCGTAAAGCAAAAATAGCAAACAACTTTTCAAATAAAACACTATTTGGGGAGCTTGCAAATTTTTCGAATCAAAAGTTTTCTCACTACGCTGAGAACACGAATTAAGAGTAAAAGCTGGTAATTTTTAAGTTTTATCCAAAAATAAGTCATAAACGGCTAGGAAAATGAATTTTGCAAATGTTGAGACATTAAACGTTTTCGCTTTTTCGAGCTTGCCGGAAAAGTCTTCAAGACCTTAATCTTAATTTTAATTTTGAAGATTTTAATATTCGCTTCCATCGCGTTGGAGTTTAGGAATGAAACCAAATTAGTGAAAAAAAGTTCTCGTGAAGGGCTATTGTATGGTTCATAACTACTGAAGGGATATTTCCATCCGTTTCTGATCTGCATGCTTTTTTATAGTTTATAAAACCTTTAATCTTTTTTCATTTTTGCTTCTCTTTCTTTGGAAGTTAGGAACTTCTGATGAAATATAGTTCAGTAGAAGGATTATAGAAAAGGTCGTTAATATATTTGATATTTTTAACGGTTAGGCACACCAAAGGGGACGAGGCTCAATAAGTTTTCGTTCGAGAAGATTGAAGCGGGGTCCTTTTTTTGAAATTTCATATGACTTTCTCGTAATCTTCTAATAGGTATTTGCGCTTAGAATGACCCTCGGCTACTGGATATATTTTAATGTACCACTATTTCTTTTGGTGAACTTTCCTTGATGCATTGGCGAATGTCGATCTGTTAGAGATCTATTCTTCTGGACAACCCCCCTACTTTCTATTGGGGCTTGGTGACCATATGTTGCCTCCAATTTCTCCAATGTACTCTCCAAGTTCTTCAATGTTTTGCATAAACTTGTAAAGTTTTATTAACGTTATGAAGGATCCGTCTTCGTTTTTCTCTTGAGATGGGTGATTTCAGATTAAATCTTCCTAACAGAAAGAAATGCGGACTCTTTGGTCATGTTAATCTCTAGCTTTTCTTACGTTTGGAAAGTCGTAGATTTCTTAATAAACATAATTATATCTAAATGAACAAAGTTGCCCAATTTTTTTCCGATTTGAACATGTTTTATAAACACAAACCCTACCACTTCAATTAGCAAACTAAAAAACATAATAATGATAGGACAAAATGAAACAACTAGATGTACTTGAAGTGTAAGTCAAAATATTTTTGTATTAGAAGATATTGAAAACAATATTTTTTAAATTTTAGCAGCCCACGGGAGTTAAACTTAAATATATCACAATGCAGTTCAAGCATAACAAAATATAGTTTCGTCCATTTAATACTACCGTTACAGCTACGCCTATCTATATTAATTCGCCGAAATTTGACAAAAATGTAATGCTTTACCGTACACAAATACCGTTCTAGCAGTCCTTACACAGATTGTTATTTCTTTTCAACTTGAGTATTGAGTGAGATCAATATTTATTTGGCATCAGTCACCGGATATATAAACTGTTGAAATTTCCAGAACGTAATATACGCTTTAAAAAAAATCACAGCTAGATTAGATCTAAAACTATATCCATTAGTTATCAGTCAGCTATATTTCAGTCAAGTAAAACATTTTTGTCAAATGTGCTATTTTATTTAAAAAATATCAGCTTTTCTAGTTACAAAAATGTTACTTATGCAATCTAAAATTACTAAACTCCAATCAAACAAAAAATTCTAGTAAATAGTTATTTTATAAACTACTTTCGTTTCGAGGACAGAATTGCGGTATAATTTTGTACCCAATGGTTAAACAATTTTCACAAACTTGTAGTACTTTGCCCCTTTTTTGACTGGCAGGTGTGTGAAATTTCCTTAAAATCAATATAGTGTTATTCCTCACCCATAAGTGAAGTTAGTTAGATTTAGGCAGTTTGTGAACCGAAATTTACAATGAGAAAAATTTGAGAAAAGCGGAAGGTGGCACAGGGGCAGGTGGAGTAATTCCGCCAGCTTCCTGTAAACGCGCTTTAAAATCGGGACACTGTTCAGCAATGCAAGGATGTCCCAGTGATTTCCAAAATAGACAGCGGCAATATTTGCAAAGCGATAACATTTCTGCATACTGACGTTCTTCATTTAAACCATATATCCTAAGAGAGAACGTATAGATTATTATTTTTTTTATTAAAAACCTCCTAAAATTTTTACCGAGATGACCGTAAAGAATGAGCACTTTGCGCTGTCTAATTTAATATTGCATTTTTATTAAGTGGATTTTTCATTTGATACAATTTCTTATGATATGATATAAACGTTAGTTATTTTCCTTGATATCTCCAAAAACACTAACCAAAAATGTAGTAAAGAAATAAAATCGTAGTGAGTTTTATTAAAGAAGATTGCGAAGCAACGTGCAAACCTCAGTAAATAAAATTGTTTTTCTATCTCCATATTCTCCTCAATAATCCTACACTTGCGTGCATAGAAATCGCCCACAGTAAACTTTTGATTTTAACTATATGTTTTTTAAAAACTATTCATCAGATCAAAAAAAAGAGATATGCTGTTTGAAAGACAATTTAATATGCTATAAGGTGAGTATAAATTATTGTGAGTATCCTATGTTTAAGATAGTGAAATTAATGGATTAAGCAAATTAATCTTTTTTGTTATTAACATAAATAGGTTTATTGACAATTTAAAACTTAACACTTAATTTTTTAATAATGGGTATGACCTCCTCTTTCCCTAATAACTTCTCTCATACGATTTAACGGCATAGATCTAATCAAGTTTGCTATTGTTTCTTGGGTGATGATAAACCACTCTTCTTCTACTGCTCAATAAGCTCTGGGATCGAGTTTGTGGTATGAAGTCTAGCTCGAATTCTTCGTTTTAGTTCATCCCATAAGTGTTCGGTCGGATTTAGGTCAGGACTATATGCTGGCCTGGCATTGTCATGCATAAAGGTAAATTCGTCTCCAATGTAGTCGACGTAAGGTACCACATGAATTGCTAAAATCTCCTCGATATATCTAACAGCCGTTAAACCTCTTCTTCCATGAACACGGTCGCCCCTACGAATGAACTCAGGGTCGGTTCGTGCTCCTATAGAAATTGCACCCCAGATCATACAGGAACCACCTCCATAAGCACTCCGCTCTTCAAAGCAGCAATCTGCAAATCGCTCTCTTGGTCTTCGGTACACTTTCCTCCTTAACCCGCGGTCGCTACCACGGAGGCATATTCTGGTCTCATCTGAGAACAGAACAGATCCCCATTGTTCCAATGTTCAATTCAGATGATCCCGTGCAAAACGCAGGCGGGCTTGCCGATGAGCTGGAGTAAGTTTTGGGCCAATCGCAGGTGTTTTAGGGGTCAGGTTATTTTCCCTGCAGACTTCGTCGTACTCTCCACTGACTAATAGCCACTCTTCGCACCTTGTGGCGCAGTCGTTGCACTTGAACGGCATTAAGGTGACGATTTCTTAATGTTGTTGACACAATAAAGCGGTCATCACGCGCCGTTGTAAATCGCCTTCTGTCTGTTCCAAGTTTCTCCTCATAACTTTGCAGACTCTTCGAACCGCTGCGCGTGTCATATCCAATTGTCTAGCAACAGCTCGCTGACTAAGTCCATTTTCGATTAAAGCAATAACTTGGCCGGCTTTTTGTGGTGTACTATGCATTAAACTAACACACTTAAACACTATTGAGATTATAAAAAATGAATTAATATGCAAATTTCAGTTGCAAACGCAATAATTTTAATATTTGACAATTTTTTTATTTTCGTTACAATCACCACATAAACACGTTTCATTTGTTTACCGATTGCTACGCATATAAACGACCAGCCTTCTTGATAAATTTATACTCACATTAAAGCATATTAAATTGTCTTTCAAACAGCATATTTCTTTTTTTTGATCTGATGAATAGTTTAAGAAAAAATATAGTTAAAGTCAAAAGTTTACAGTGGACCGATTTCTATGCACGCAAGTTTAGTTGTGGCCTTACAGTCATCAGAAACTGAGCTATATAAGTACTTACTTTTTTAATGAATTAAAAATGATCTTCCAGTCCAATGTCTCAGTATCCTTTGGTAAGACTAGTTCAATTTGTTGGGTAGTGAAATGGAACTTAGTTAATTCTCGCCACACTCGTTGCTCATTAACTATCGAGCAAATTTCGTCGCAGGATTGAGCACTTGCAGTTAAATCTCGATGGTCGGCCAGTCTTAGGATAATCTCCCTGATGCATTCTTCCGGCAGGTTGAGCAGTTTTGGATGCAAATCGGGATGTGGTTCTTTGATTTGAAACTCTGAGGCCATGTTGAGAATTCGGTCAATTTTTGCTGTATGTTGATGCCAAAGCAATTGCGAACCCAACGGACCTACAAAAGAATTTCGATGTTAAATCAAATTTAATTTATTTAAAACTAAACAAACGACAGAAAAAATATAGTTGTTGCTGTGACTTGGTTGAGTTAATAATTCTGTATAAAACAATTTTTTTAACAGTTAACAACTGATGACGTCTTTAGATTGCATAGGGGCGAGTAAACTACTCATGAATTTTTTATATGGTCTCAATTGACTTTGTATAGAGCTTACCTCCCCAACATGAAGATCTTTCGGCGGTGCTGAGAGCTCTCAATTTGTTTAACAGTCTTCGAAAGCCTCTGGGGTTGTGTTGGCTAGTTGTTGCATATCGAGCAACTTCTTCTAACATGGCTAGTAGAGCTTTCTGCGTACAACCGGACATGCCGGTCATTTGTTGCCCAATTAGATGGTCCAACAGTGCACAAATGTAATTGAAGCGTCTAACATCTCGCACTGCGCTACGAAAGTCTAAGCGTTTCACTGCTTCGTCTAATTCATTGAACCCTGCAATCTGAAATCACTATTTATTAATAAGGAAATCGATCTGATAGAAGCTGCTTAAAAAATTAGAAAGAAGACGATGCGATGATTTTTTTAGTAATTTCAGAGAATAAAATTCTCGTTGGGTTTAGAGGCTGTAGTACTCTAAAATATGGCTTCGCATTATTACTATTATTTTGAAAATACTTTATTAGTCTATTAGTATTAGTCACTAATTCACTTTACCTCCTTGGTACTTTTCACCGTGATATGACAGTGAGGTTGGTGGCTTGCTGATTGCTGAACACTATCTATGTTTTCCTTTTCTTCTTCCTTGTTTTCTTGATATCTGAAACAATAGATACCATTTTGCCCAGATTAGGAAATCGAAACGATACGACATAAAACATGGTATCGTTCTCTGCCAATAAGTCAATATTGCAGATATTTACTTGACTGGAAAGTTTCTGGTTTATATCTGGTTTGAAGAATCTACCATCTGAGCAGAGAACGAATATGTCGAATTTTGAAAGAAAAGGCTGGTGGAATCGGTTCTTATTGATAAAATTAATACATTTTTTCGCACTCTCAAGTGGGCTCCATTGCTCCAATAATTCCTTAAAAGACCATCTTAACGACGCCACATTTGCATCTACAGTGTGATTCTTGTTTTAACGAAACTCTTAATTTTATTTAGTTTAGTTAGTTTGGCTTGTTTTTGTATCATTTGGGCAGGCAATTTTGGGACAATGAAGTCGTGTTTTATTCTTTTATGGCCCTTCGGGAAAGTTCAGCATTGCAGGCATGAAGGCATGAAGCTTCTGGGCAGGCGAATTTTCCGGCTATTGACAAATTTTTAAATGCCCTTGCTGGGAGTGGAATCCTTGGAACATTTCCACTCATTCCATGCTATATTTAGTAACCATTTTCGTTATTTTTCGCAGTTGATTTCTAAAGGTTTTCATCACTCGAGCAGTAATTTGAGGCGATATGCCTGCAATTTCTTGGCGTATTGCTGCTTTCAATTGGTCAATGGTTCGGGGATGATGTTGAAAAACCGTCGCTTTAAGGTAGCCCTATAGGAAAAAGTCGCATGGGGCAAGATCGGGTGAATCGGTTCTGGAAACATTTCCCTTAAATCGTCGAGTGTCCTTCTTGCTGTATGAGCCGTAGGCTTCATCCTGTTGAAACCACATATATTCACATTCAAGTCCTATAAGCTTTGGTGCCAAAAAATTGAGTGGGATGTCGACATATCGATCGGCAGTTACTGTAACCGTCAAGCCTCCCTCTTCAAAAAAATAGGGGCCCCAAACGTCGAAAGATCCAACAGCACACCATACGGTAACACGTGGGCTGTGAAGTGGCTTTTGATGGAGCTGCAGCGGATTTTCTGGTGCCCAGTAGCGAAAATTCTGCTTGTTCACACAACCAGACAAATGAACATGAGCTTTGTCAACGTTATTAAAAGAGCATTTTGTGGGACGTTTTGAAGAATATCGTTGGAACATGCTCGGCGATTTTCCCAGTTCCGTCCACTTAGTTCTTGCACGCTCATCAATTTGTATGGGTAGAACTTCAGATCGCCGTGCAAAATTCTCCTCACAGAACGATCTGACAAACGCAAAGCACAGGCATGTTTAGCAGATGATCGTGTAGGAGATCGTTCGACTGCTTCTCTTACAGCTGCAACATTTTCAGGTGTCCGAGCACTTCTGGGTCTATCATTTGATTGTCTTTTTAATGCTGAACTTGTGGCTCTAAAATCTGAAACCCACAACAGTATTGTTTTCCGATCTGGAGTCGGAACATGTCTACGAAGCGCGAAGATAGTCCGAATAGTTCTTTGCGTCGTTATCACAGATTCGTTACTTTTAATAAATTCGTCCAATTCATGACGACAAATGCAATAGCAAGGCCCGAGCTACCAACCAAAGACACTAAGCTCTCCTTCTCTTCAGTGATTCGGACATAGTGACCTTGCAAAATGTGGGAGATCATTTTGCCGGACCTTGTATTACAATGAGCACTTTTTTATATGTAGGCTTTTAATCCGCAAAATAAAGTGAAGAGACTCACTTTTGCACATGCTTTCTTAACATACATTTAAGTGAGACTTGAATCGTAAAAAAGTTGTCCAAAAATGATGGGTATGTCCTAAAAGGGTGAAAATATCGTCGGTCTTTTTTGCCTTCCAAACAATTCTTCTTCTTCTTCAGCGTCTCTGGGTCCACTGCTGGACGAAAGACTCTCCACGAATTTCTGTCCTGTGCCACTCGGAACCATTGCCTTCCTGCGCATCTTTTGACATCGTCCAAACATCTTTTCTGCGGTCTTCCCACACACTTCCTTCTCTGGTCCTCTTTGTTTCTCTAGATCTCCAATGTACCAGTCTTATTGTCCTCCTGTCTGTATTCTGCCTTGAAACGTGTCCTACCCATTGCCATTTGAGTGGCATTATTCTTTTGATAATATCTGTTAGGACTGTTCGTTCTAAGATGATTTCGTTGCAAAAACTTTCTTAATACACTTTGAAATTAAGCATTCGGCATACGCGCTTCCTTTTAGGTTCTTCATTCCTTTGGCTTTGGATTAAAGGGCCACATGCTTTAAAGTAAGCAAAACTGCACACTAACGTTATACACTGAAAATGTTTTTTCCCCCGCCCATTTTTTAGGACAGTGCGACAAGTACTTAAAAAATATCAATTTCATCAATACTCATTGATATGTTTTTACGTTATTTCTGACAGTTCGGCCAAAGTTTCGCTTTCGATAGAATAAAAATGTTCTTCTAATATTGCCAATGCCACTTTAAAAATTTAAAAAAAATTATTTAATTTTATAAAAACTAGTTAGTAAATTTCAAAATGTCCAAAATGTTCTAACTAACATTCATTTTGTTGGGTGAACAAGCAAACAAATTCTCATTATTTAAGAATATTTCAGATATATAAATCATATTTTCCTTCAGCCTAAACTTCTGTTTTATTTGATGCCTTCCTTCTTTAAAGTTCGTTTTACAGTACAAATGTGTTCAATAAATTGTACGATTTATTAAACTATTCTGGTTCAAAAGAAAATTGTCCAAAAAATCTCAAAGTCATCTTTACTTATCCATCAAACTTTTATGTATAAATACACCAACACAATTTATCCATTTATGTATTAATAAACTTTAAATACATTTTGGGATAAATGAATACATAACATATTGACCAAAGCAAGCATCTATAAATATGCAATAATTATAGGCGAAACAGCTTAAAAGATTTTTACAAAATTCGGACTTTATAAAACAGCACACCCCATCAACTTTTCTGATGCCCGCAAACCCAGATTCAACACCAGACGTTCTACTGCACACAAGAAACTTAACAAACACCATCAACAACATAAACTTAACCAACGAACTTGGATCCGACCACCTGGCTATTACGTTTAACATAGACTTACAACATACGCAACCTACCTCCAGTACACCTCCTATAGAGAAAAAGTTAAACCTAACAAAGACTGACATAGACAAAGTGAAACAACAAATACATGACTACATTCAATCGCAAGCACAGCCCATTTCAATAGAAACCATACAACAACAACTTTCACTAGCCATAGGAAAATTTAGCCCGGAAATAAAAAATGCTTTTTACCAACATACACTACCCAAATTCATACTGAGACTCATAAAACAAAAGAGAGAACTGTACAGACTATATACATACACTCAAAATAACGACCTAAAAAGTCACTGAATCAACTCAACAGAAACATTAAAATCTTGATTGGACAATACCGACAAGACAAAACGCTAGAAACATGTAAAGAAATACAAAAAGACAAAGGCAAAACATACTGGCGAAAAATTAAGAAACTAGCGCAATACAAAGAAACTAACACTACCGACACAATTGACGAAAACGGAATAGAACGGTACATAGACAAAGAGAAAGCTGACAAAGATTGACAAAACACTGTCATTTTCTTTTTCTCCTGAATAAGGGCTCCCTCAAGGATCCCCGCTCTCACCGTTACTCTACAATATATACTGCCATGACATATACAATGACAACTTACCAGACAAAAATCAAATCGACAGATCGGCATACATATTACAATACGCAGACGACACTGCACTTACTGTACATGACAAAACTACTGAGAGAGCAGCTCAAAGACTCCAAACACCAACAAACAACACAATGACATGGTTTTATAAATGGAGACTAACACCAAACGCGTCAAAAAAACAGCTTCTGCTCACAAACCACAGACTCAACGCTGACTCCCCTACAATAACTGCAGACGACCAAGCGACAAAACCAAAAAACGACGTAAAATACCTTGGAATCACAATTGACCAGAAACTTAAATTTACTAAACACATACGAAACATCAGGACAGAAACAATAGAGAGAACAAAACACTTCCGATCACTAACCTACAAAGACAGAGGAATCAGCACAAATACCGCCGCCAAAATATATAAAGCTATTTGTAGACCCTTGCTAGACTATGGACATATACTCATGACCAACGGAACAGAAAGGGCAAAACGTTATATACAAACAACAGAACAAATTGCACTAAGACTAATAACACGAATAAGACACCCCCAAAACCCACACACAACCCCACCACCCAACTACTATACGAACGCACAGACATGACAAAGATTTCGGTAAGACTCATACATCTACAGACAAAATGGACAAACAACCCTTACAACTGGACCATACTGAATCCCCTTTGTCTTACAAGACCAACCAGACAATCCCGCTTCCGTTTCCCTACATCAACGCTACTCGAACACTTACAAACGCAACTGACTACTGGACAATAAAATAATTTTTTCTTGTCATTAGAATTAGAAAGTTTATTGAATTAAATTGTTAACCCAGAAAAAGAGAATTTTTATCTTTGCTTTTTTTTATTTAGATTAAGACTATATGTACTAAACAAGGGCAGAAAGACCGATAGGTCGATAGCCTTTTTTAGAAATAAAGATGTTTACTACTACTGAATACATAATAATACTAATTGTAAAGTAAAAAACGATAATGGAATTCGTACCAATTTAACGAAAATACAGTTAAATTCTTATAATCTCTTATAATATTGCAGTTATTGCATTGACGTTGTCTTGGAAATATTTCTTCGTATTTATTTCACACTATTTCAATATTTTAATGTTATTCTTATTACATAACAGTTTTTGTCAGAAATATGTGGGCGTTTTTTTTGAAAAGCAGCAGGGTTTCAATATAACACATACAACTAATGCACACTTTAGAAGTATAGAAAGTTTTACAAATACATTTCTTTTATTAAATACACTCAGGCAATGGCGTCGAACACATTTCCGATATAAACACTATAAAAGCTATACAATACCCGATTAACAGAATAATTAATATGCCTTTAATATTGTTCAGATCAAATGCCTGATACCCTTCAGCACTACCACTATCGTTTTGCTTTAATTTCTCAATCCTACGCTGATATACAAATGCATCAGAAAAATCTTCCAGCCATTTCAATTTTAAACCAGCTTCGTTAATTATAACCAGGAAGTGATTGATGATTTTCAGATACGGAGAACCAACAGGCACAATATATGATAAAAAATAAGAGTTCGGACAATCGCGTACAATGTGCAGTAAAGGATTGCCGTCCTTATCGGAAAAGTGTGTTTGAATTAATAGTTCACTATCAAGGTATCTTTCGATGCCTCCTACGTTTGACGCAGCTGCAATTTCTATGGAACTTAAATTGTTTTCTTTTTGATATTTGCATCTTATTTTCTTCGCTATGGATTGATACAGAGGCGATTCGCCATCTTTAAACGGGTTAATTGAGGATCTGATGGTCATGCCGCTCTTATCAAACTCTTCTAGGGTGTTTATATCCGGCAAATATGTTTCAGTAGTGTAGACAGAAAGCAATGCTGCAGAAAAGGCAGTTGATATAACGATCGAGTAAAGTAGGAAACTGGCTATAAATATGCGTCGCGAAAGACCATTTTTAGCGTCTACAATTTCTGCTACTGATTGACCTAAAAACGAACTGTAGAGTTCTAAAAAAGCTTCGCTTAGCAGACACGCTTCATGTCGGAAGAATTTATTAGCTATGCCGCATATTGCAACAATTCCTACACTCACTAAAACAAATCTGCCAGTTAGAATCTTCAAGGTTCCCAGCCAATTGGATAGTTTTTTGGCCTTTGGAACAATAACACACAGCTGGTCAAAATGGTAGATATAAGTGAATTCATACCCATCGACCCCATAGGGCATCATAAATCTGGAGTTTCCTTGTAAATCTCTAGTTCGTTCGACAATATCCTTAAAACTCCCTGTAAGTGTACCATCTGCTTGCAGTCTTCCATACGACGCAGATTCATCATGCAGGTAAATAGTGAAATTCATATACGCAGATAAAGTGGCCATTGCTACCCCATCACACCCATAAAATTTTGATGTATATGGAATTGTCTTGTATATTTTACATTCACGCATAAACTTTGGAACGGAACGAGTGGCAGTAGGATGTCTTTCGAATAGGGAAACCTTTAAAGGGTAACCTTTCATGTCAGTTACGTCGTTAAGCAAAAGTTGGGGATATTTAACAACTTGCTCATAATGGTAGATGTGAACTTGACCATATTCTGATTTGGTTTTCATGAAAGGTCGATAAGTCGTAACGTATTCTCGATAGTCCACGGAACAGGGAAACTGCACTACAATATTCAGGATGGAAAAATGTTCCCATAAAAATACTAGCAACTGCTGCACCATTGGCATATCAACATCTCTAGTAGAGAACAGCAAAACAGTGAGAGATCGGGCAGTTTTTGTAAATGTGGAAACATCCATATCGGCAAAGTATTTGAAGAACATTTCCGGGTCCACTCCGATGAAAATTCGAACCAAGTAGGAGTCTATGTAGGTCATTCTTTTGTGCATACTGCTGGCGTCTTTTTGTATTATTTCGATATTCCTCACTGGATCATATACAATGTCATATTTGGAAAATGTCGCTCCACTCATTTCATTGCGGTCATATGGAACAATCTGATTTTCCAGCAATGTCGCCTTCTTCAAAGACACTTGATTCATCTCAAAAAACTCTCCAAGTAAGTCCACAGTACTATAATCACAATTGTTATCACACGTCATTTGGGTAATTTTTACATCTCGGGAGAGATTGAAATGTTTTATATACATTTCATAGTTGTGAAAATGAGAGCATTCCTGTTGATCTCTGGAAATTAATCTGTTGAAGATTACAGATGGAAATAATAAGAAAAATACAAAATCTGTTGCTTGAATCATGGTTGTTACTTTTGTGTTCACTACAAAATATTTAGCCCGCTTGGGCATTCAATTGGTTTCGAAATATGTCATTAGAAAGCCATATTTATATCATTTAGACATGGTTTAACTAATGATAGGCGGCGCTATTTCTGAAAATGTGTACTGTGATTTAATAGTCCGTTTGTATGTTTTCAGAAATATTTTTCGTTTGAACAGATAAATGCGTGTCACGGGCGATTATGGACATTTCGAGGGAGACCGGAAAAAGGACTGTAATTATGAAAATTGCCACAGCGCCTTGTATAGGGCATAGAGTAAAGAGAATCAAGCACTTCGAATTCTTCAGTGGGTGGTTGATTTTTAAATAATTGCACATTTTTCTAATGGTAGCTGATGATAATGAAACATTTATACGCTATTATTCTATGTCGGAATGAATGCTTTAGGCAGTACATAAAAATAGTTTTATGAGTTACAAAATTTTCTTTTTCTTCCTCATATTGTAGGCCTTAGGTCTGTATTTTCTATCTTAATTCTCTTGAGATGTTGAGGTCCATGACTCCACCCATCTCTTTGGAGGTCTTCCAGGGGGGCGTCTTGTCCATGGTCTTCCATCTCTAGCGATTCTTGCCAGTCTTCCCTATGTCATCCTGTTCACGTGGCTCTTCCACGTTTCTTCAACGTTTGCGTCCCCATCTGATTATGTCTACCACTTCACATTCGTGTGTTATGTCTGTGTTTCTTTTTCTGTCTCTTGTGTGTACCTGGAGGGTTCTCAAACTTCTCATGAGGAACAATTAGCAGTGAGTACCCTGTATATGTCTTTTAAGTTTTGTACCCCGTTTACTTCATAGCTGATGGTTGGTTGAATTTGTGTAATAACTTTTCCAGCCCTGAAGAAGGCGGTAATAAATCGTTCAAAAGCTTGGTAGCTAAAAACGTTTTGCTTTTTTCACCACTGCCCAGATCGAATCCCCAAGAAAAAAAAACATCTTTCAATTATTAGTGCATCGGCCAAGAAAAATGTCACTTATTTAGCATGTACCCTTAGATGTTCCTGATTATTTTCATTTCTGTTGTTCGTAGGGTGCTCTTTTTTGTCAGCTCTTGTTTCAATAGCGTATGTTAGGATGGGTCTAACACAGGTTTTTATATATTTTAATCTTTGACTTTTTGATCATGTTGGTGTTATTCCAGATAATGTCCCGGAGTGCACCTGAGTTCGGCTGGCTTTGTTGGCTTGTTCTCTTCCTCCATTTGTTCTATTTTGGCTTGAGGTAATTTGTATGCCTAGGAATTCGAACCACGTGCCTTGTTCTATTGTTTTATTTTCCAAGGCAAGTTTCCATTTTATTGGTTCTTTGGAAATGACAAGGGCTTTGATTTTTCTGGTCGATACCTGCATGTTGAAGGTTTTTGCTTTTACATAGAATGAGTATAGAAGGCGTTGTAAGTCGTCCTCATTATCCGCTATAATTAGGGCGTCGTCGGCATAACAGACGAGTTTGATTCCACCTGTTGTGAGTGTATATACTCCCTCTGTGATTTTAACCTGGTATATTATTTCATCCATTATTAGATTGAAAAGTTGTGGGCTTAAGGAATATCCTTGTTGGATTCCCGTTGGTGTTTTCATTTCCTCTGTCATCTTTTGGTCAACCAATATGTGGTAGATCGGTTCTATTACGGTTCTCGGTACGTTTTTTTTCTTAAGAATATCTGTTACATCGTTTAATCTCACCCTGTCAAATGCATTGGTGAGGTCCATAAAGCACATATATGCGGGCTTTCCGTATTCTATAGCTTTTTCCACTACTTGCCTGACTATGAAGATGGCATCCATGGTTGACCGATTCTTCCTAACCCTTGTTCTTCCGATATTTTTACATGTTCGCTAATTATTGTTTCTATGATCTTCGTGAACAGTTTCATGACTGAGCTTAGTAGGGTTATGCTTCTATAGTTTTCTGGGGATTTTTTGTCCCATTTTTTGAATATTGGGATGGTTTTGCTCTTTTTCCAATCATTTGGGACATTTTTGGTTGTTAGTATACCGTTCAATAGCTTTGTAAGTTCTGTGATTAGCTGGTGTCCCCCATATTTCAATAACTCGTTTGGCATCCCATCCAGTCCGGGTGTTCTTCTGTTTTTAATCTTCTTTGTCTGTTCCATCGTCATTGTTTCGGTTATTTCGGGAGGTTCTTCAGCTTCCTCGCCTTCTTCTTCAATCTCGTTTCTGTTTTCCTCTTCGGCTATATCTGAGTACGGTTGTTCAAAGTAGGGTTTCCATTGGAGTTCATCAATTTGTAGTGTTATTCCTCGATTTCCACGTATATTCCACGATTTCGAGTTTCCTTCTTTTTTGCATTCCCCATACCTTCCTTTGTGCTCCGTATAGGTCGTGCTCCATTTCAGAGGTAAACCTTTCCCGGAAGTTTCGTTTTATGGTTCTGATTTCTGTGTTGACTCTATTTCTTGTTTTGATGTACTGGTTGTTTCTTTCCCATGTTTGGTTACCCATATATCTTAGCGTGCGGCGCACGCTTCTCCTTGGCTAGAGCTTTCACTTCGGGTGTATACCATTGTTTGTTACGGGAAGCTTTATTAACTTCCACTTTCCTTAGACCTAGAGCCTCGATAGCTGCGTCGGTGATATTTGTTTTTTATCTTTTTCGAGCACCCCTTGTGGATCGTCTTGTTCCGTAATGGAGTTCGCCTCGATTTTTTTTTATCTTTTTGGGTCTCTGATGTATTCTATGTTTAATTTGTCTTTAGTTGTGTTGTCTGCTACTTTCTTCTTTTGTATGTTTATTCGCAGCTTACAAACGACTAAGGAGTGATCGGATCCTATATTGGCTCAGGTCAGGTTTCTTACGTCTAATATTTGGGTTGGTTGCAGAAATTAATTCGGGGGGTTCAGGAGACCGTGGTGTCCAGAGCACGACATTTCCAACTTTTATAAACTCGATTCATATTGCTGTTATCATGTTTACTAAAATGCAAGGAGTATTGTTATGGATAAAACCCACTTTTTTAGATCAGTAATAGCTATTGATTCGATGGATTCGAAACTGTTAGAATTTTTGCCCTAAAAGAAGTTGTGGCACACATTCCAACTCTATTAAATGATCACCGGTAATTCCGTCCCACACGTTTACGCCAATCGGATGCCGACAACTTCCGTACGCTGAAACGTGCATATTATGAAAATTTAAAATTATGTTTCTAGTAAATCCGACTTCGTTGGCACATATAATGTATTATGTGTAAAATAAGAATGAAAATGAGCTTTATTTTTCTTTATTTGTCCCGATCTCCAACAGAAATCGTTTTCGAACTATCGTTGCTGGGAATTTAATTTCTGTAGGTAAAACGCTCCTTAATAGATCACTTTTACCTTAGATGTACCCTGGTTGGTCGAGAATATTATTTAATCATAAAGACTGGTCAGAATAAATAAGATCAGATACAGGGCATCCATTCAAAATAAGCCACTCAACGTCTATTTCGGGTACAACCCCAAGTGCCACTTTCTTCCAATGTTTTTATAAAATTTTCTAAAAATGACTGATGCTTACATAAAGTAAATCAGTGCACATTATAGGATTCCGTATTGGAATTTAGTCGAATACGTTAAAATTATCAGCTTTTCTCGAATGTTTACTAAAACCATTCAATATGGTAGTTACTGTAGTTAAACATTTACCGAACGTTTCCGAAAATTTTCTTGAATTTAACGATTATTAGAGACTTAAGCAAAATGTTCCAATAACATAATTACATTATTAAATTGACCAAAGGGCAAATTAAATGCTTTGAATACCGTTGAGAAGATATTTGATTTTTAAATAATTTGGCCATTTGTTCATTTTTTACATACATATTTGTATATCAATTCGTTCTGCAAATGTGCAAATATGCAACATTCGTGCAACAAACCGAACAATTTTCAAGATATGACCGGTGAGCATCCATAACACAAACACTTAAACGCAAATACATTTATGTAAAAAAAACAACACTTGAAAACAAGGAGTCTCCATAATAATAATAATAATAATAAAAATATAACTTTATTTGGAAAAAGATATATCAAAGTGAAATTGCGCCCATAAAAAGTAATACAGCCATTTAATATTTACTGCATATTAAAATAATCTTTGAGTTGGTAGGATCTCAGGCTAATAAGAAGCATTTTTATTTCTCTTTTAAACAATCTTTGGCTTGAACTTTGTCTAATTTTTGTTGGTAACTTTGTTTTTATTATTGTGGAAAAATATAAATATATCGCAAATGGCATTATTCCCAGGGATTCGAAAACGTTTCCACATGATTCCCGAAAATCCATTTTTTTAATTACCATAATGGAAGTGAGTAAGGCAAATTGATAAGACATTGCGTTGTATTATTTATTAACAGAAGAAAGCATTTATTACAACTTCTAAATCTTCGCGGAAGTACATTTAAATTGAATAGTTCTGTAAGCTTTCTGGAAAACTACGCGTTTGTTATCTTGTTAATGGTAATCTCCAGCAGAAAGGCTAGAAGCGCAAATCCGAAACCCCAAATTAATATCCAACTCATGGCTTGAACATCATTTAGACTCAGTGATTTCCTTGATTGTTGATTACCATGCAAGTTCCAGTGAGCGTTAAGACGGATAGCATCCACTACATCCACATACCATTTAAGCGTCAACCCTGATTCCAGAAATATACTTAAGATGTGATTAATTGCAGGAAGGTGGGGTGAACCTTTTGGTACAATGTACGCCAAGTTAAACTCCTTGGGGCAATCGGGGACCATATACAATAGAGGTGTTCCATCATGTCTTACATACTGATAAGTTATTCGAAATTGAGTGTCTTCCGATCTCTCTAAACTAGCTCCATGGCCATTTAGTACAAATGGTATAGTATTATTAGATTTTACATCCAATATTAGCTTCCGCGATAGTCTTTTGTAAAGAGGCAAGCTGCTTCCTTTAAACGGATCAAATGATGTTTTTATAACCAATCCAGATGCATCCACTTCTTCTAGCGTTTTGATATCGGAGTAATATGCTTTTACTCCAAACACTGTGAATAGAGCGCCTATAAATATATTGGACACAATCATAAAAAATATTAGAGAGCTCCCCATAAAAAACCTTCTAGCAACGCGTTTATTGCCAACCTCCATATCCACAGGCTGCTGAAGCATTAAAATATATATTTCTAGCACTGAGTCAGCCAGTGACAATGTGGTTTCAGTCAGTTTACTCGTTATTGCTGCTGCTATAAATGCCAAAAGAAAGACGATCTTTGTGTCCCACGTAAATATTCCCAATATTTTTATCCAGGTCGGGATTAACTTTGCTTTAGGCACCAACACACATATTCTATCGTGCATATAGGGCGTGCTAAATTCAAAATCATCAGTACCATAGTCCATGAGAAATCGAGTATTTGCTTGAAAATCAACTTTCCTGTCTATCACTTTTCCTAAACTGCCTATTGCGGTTTTATTGTCTAAAACTAAACCGAAATATTGACACTCTATTTCATCGCATAACTTTATACTAAAATTCATGATCTGTGCTAAATATTCGATGGTAATACCGTCCACTCCCTGTATGCGAGTGAAGCGTCTGTAGATTTTGGAATTGGCTAAAAAATTTGGAACCGTCCTTAAAGCTGTTGGATTTCTTTCAAAAAACGACACAATCAAAGGGTAACCATGTAAATCTGTAATTTTCTTATTTACGCGGCTGGATGTATTAATCCTGAGACTTTTCAGATGTTGTATTTGTATCTGTCCATGTCCAAACACTGTGGCCGTAAATGGTGCGTAGGTAATATAAAAATACCTATATTTAACTGAAGTCGGAAGTAAGACGATTACGTTTAATAATCCACAGTTTTTCCAGAGGTATGTTAAGATAGCTTTAACAGATTCTATATCCGTATTGCTTTTTGGAAAGATCAGAATCTTCAAATCTCGTATTGTTTCAAACGGTGTCTGGTTTTTATGAGGTTTTATGAAGTTATATACTATTGAAGCATCTTTAGCAATTATGATTTGGATCCTGCTGGTATCGCAGTTATAAAAGTCAGGTTTTAACTCAGTGAACTCTCTAGTCTCCACCATGTGTAGTTTGTTGAAGTCTTCGATTTTCGATGCTGCGTTAGCCAGTTCCATCGTTTTTAGTTGTATCAAGTAGTTTTTGCACAATATATTCGATTTATTTTTGTAGAACGAATTTACGATGTCTGCCGTTTGTAGGTCGATTTTGCCCCGATATTCCAATCTGACTATACTAACTTCACTGGCTCTTGAACTGCAATATCTGTAAAAGTTACTGAAACGTTTGGGCAAAAAATCTTCTTGAACGCTGGGGACTATAATTTTTTTCGACTGCCCAAGAAAGCACAGATTAAATAACAGAAACAGTTTACCAGTGCTTGTAGACATTATTGCGACTATGGACTTTTAGGAGCTTTCCTTTTATGGCTATTAATAGGGCTTTCTTGAAACTTAATCCGAAGTTTGTAAGTTTTGTCCTGTACGCTTACTTAATATTTTGGTTGGAGCAAGTTCAATATTTGAATCTAATAGTTATTTGGAGTAGGCTATATCGTGCGTGTTGATCTATAGCAGTTAAAGCTTAATGGCGAAGCTTTTTAACATTTGACTCGGTTTTATAGCCTTTTATTTTTTTCGCCTGTAAACTGTGTTATTAGCTTCAACTAGTTTGCTTTTTTCAATCAATTAGGCCTTTGAACTAACCGATAAGTCTAAAAAAATATAAAAATATCTCTAAATTAGCTCACTAACGCTCTACACTGTGTCCTATATTACACCAGACTCACTCCGAGTTACGTTTTTAGTTGTTTATCGACTTTAATGATACATTTTCATACTTCCAATACATCCAACTTAAAATGGTCAAATACTATAATAAAAATAAAATAATTTCAAGATTATACATTAGATTTCATATCAGATTCAGTTTTTCATTATGAAACAACTGAGTTTTGTATGTTAATAATGTTTGATAAACACTTCAAAATCTACTGCTAAGCCCAAGAATTTAGCGAAAAACTTGAAAAAAATCCATTTCTTCTAGTGTATCAGACCCAGTTACATATCTGCACAAAGGAAATCTATTTGAGATAGCATTCAGGAATATTTTTTATTTGGAACAACCATTTTTGAGGCCTATAAAGTTTTCCTTTAAAACAACCAAGTCAATGCTCGTACACACGATATTGCTAAAGTTAGAAATATGTTTTTTAGAGCAAATTAGCGTCGTTATCAAATCGTTAGATGCTGAATATCACTGAAATACAGGGTGATTCGAAATTCACAGAATTTTTCTAGAGGAGTTGTGTGGGACTATTAAGGGACTAGAAAAAAGTTTTTAAAAAAGCTCGTATGTAATGTAGATAGATTTCTTCATGCGTAAATCAGTAAAGACATCAGGTGTAACTACAAAGCTAATACATAGAAAAAACGGGATCAATGATGAGATTATAAACATATCACTGTAACAAGTTAAGAAGAATTGAATGATTCAAAATTTATATTTTCGATTGACCTTGCAATAATAATAATATAAATGAATATTTTATATTATTTTATCAAAAAACTGATGAACTTTACTTTGCAACATCCAGTTTAGAGTGTTCAAAATAATTTCACACAGTTCGATGTCAAAAGAGAAAGTTTTCAGGTGAAAATTCGCGAAATTGGTAAAAAGGTTTAGATTTAGTTCTTAAAAAGATCGAGATTACGGAAACTTTGCACATCACCTTTTCCATGACGGTTTTTGATCAGTTCAAGCTCAAAACGCTCATAGCAACGCTTGTAAAGCACTGCTTTCAGTATGACTTTAGTAGTTCAGTTGTGGTCACTTTCTTCTTCAAGTAGCACTACAACCCTCTGTGGGTCTTGGCTGCAAGCACAATTTGCCTCCATCGACTTCCTGTTTATTTTCAATGCCCATCTTCCGCATATCCGATAGAACATTGTCCTTCCATCACATTTTAGGTCTTCCGGGTGATCTTGTGCTCGTCGGTGTTTCCTGCCATGCAATTTTCAGCATTCTGTCATCCGGTGCTCTGTATATATGTCCTGCCTATCTCACTCTTTGTGATTTTGCTTCTCTCACAACATCTCCCTGCTACAATTGTTCTAACTCCGCGTTTGTTCTCATTCGATATTGCCCTGAACTAGGATCCTGGGTTGGTCCATATATTTTTCTAAGAATTTTTCGCTCAAATCTTCGCAGAACGTCTTCGTTTGCTTTGGTCAGGGTCCACGCTTCACATACGTACATGACTACCGGTCTTATAGTAAGTAGCATGGTACAATTTTAGTTTTGAGGATCGCAACATTATTGTCGATTGGAACAGTTCTCTTAGTGCATAATAGCATCTGTTACCGCTCTGTATGCGGACCTTCAGTACTTTCTTCAGGACCTTCTTTATTCATGTTGTTGTCTGCTGTGATGACTACGCCGAGGTATTTGAATTTTGAGACCCGTTCAAAATTGTAGGTGTCAATGGTTACATTTTGCCCGTGTCTCCGGGAATTATACATGTATTTTGTTTTGTCATCATTAATACGTAATCCTACTGTACCTGCCTCCTTTTCTATTTTTCCAAACAACTCTTTGATTTCAATGGTTGTTTTACTGATAAGATCTATGTCACCTGCAAATGCCAGTATCAGGTTTGGTACACTGCTTGAAAAAGCTTCTACGTCAATGTTAGCTCGTTTGATCGCTGCGTCCACAAGGATACTGAACAGTATTGGAGACAAACTATCACCCTGTTTCAGGCCGTTGTCCACCACAAAGTTTTCTAACATGTTGTTCTCAACTTTAACACAGCACCGGCTACCCTCCATCCACACTTTTGTAATATTGATTATGTTCTTTGGGATTCCACATTCTGCCATGGCTGCTCATTCATGGTCTCTTAACACGCTATCATATCATATGCTTGTTGGAATTCGATAAATAGTTGGTGGAGGTCCTTATCAAATTCCCAGTGTTTTTCGAGGATTTGACGAATAGTGAAGATTTGATCTATCGTTGACGTGCCCGGTCTAAAGCCGCACTGATAATCACCTATCGATTCTTCCGCGTATGGTGTTATGCGGATTAGAATCACGTTTGCAAGCACTTTTTTATGTAGGGTATAATAGCACTGTGTTTCCAGCTTTCCAGTAAAGTTTCGCTGTCCCATATAGTACGATTAACTCATGCATTTTTTGATAGAGTACTGGACCTCCCATTTTCAGGCGTTGTATGGCCTTCGTTCTTCTTCCAGTGTTGGATTCTCGGTTTCTATTTGGGCGGTTAAATACACCGCTATATTTGTTGTATCGTCCTTAGTTACATTGAGGAGTTTCTGAAAATGTTCTTTCCATGTTTTAATATCTCTGTAATACCGGTGATGAGTTCACCATTATCTTTCCGTATTATATTACTTGTTTGCGGTTTAAAGCCCATTTTAATTCGAGATGTTTCTATAAAGAATGCCCTGCTATTGTTATGTCTTCCACTATCTTCGCTCGAATCGGTCACTTTCACTTTTTCAATCTCTTTTGCTGTCCCAGAAGAAATAAACAACATCGTCTATGGTATATTTTACAGTAGAATTTAACCGATTTAGATTGCTCTCAAGAAATGTAAACTTGATGCTCGGACTAAGTTCTGAGGAGCACAATTTAAAAAATAACCAAAGATAATATGTAACGTTGATATGGTTGTTGACAAACATTTGACTGGATGCATAGTTGCCGATGTGCTCATAATTAATTTGGAACTATTGTTCGGGTCTGCGACATGATAATTATAATAACACATAACAGACAATTTAATTGCAAAGTTGCAACTGTGTCTATGTCAAAAATGTCTATTCAAGAGCTAATATTTTCGCGGAATAAATTGACAATTTGTTTAAATACATTTATTCTCTACTCGTCAAGTGAGTTTCAGTAACACTTTAAAGGAATTTACACCGACTTTGAGCCACTCTGCATATGAAGCGGTTTCGAAGGTTGAGTTGAGTCGGTTGCATTTCTTTCAAATTTCACATACTATGTTTTTTATGGAATATTTTTGGATCATCAAACATATCTACTTCATATCATTTCTGAATTCAATTACATATTCCTGATATCATTGTTCTAATTTTAATATAATATCTTATACCAAGTGCAGGTAGCATTGCCGATAATTGGATTACACGGAGAATTGTGCGCAATTTAAAATTGTTTGATAAAATGACCCAATTGAAAGGAATCCTCAAGATTTTGGCAACACTGAAATAATGCCCTAGGTAGAAACTAGGCCAGATAACTGGAACCGGAACAAGTAGGAGAACCTTAGAAAAATTGTTCCTTGAAAATATTTTTTTAATAGCAGCATTCTCTGGAGATTTCTAGAAATGATCCAGATGAAACGTTTGCCAGACTATTTGGACTTAATGTCTTTGTTCCGAAAATAGCTCTCAACGCTTTATAATTAAGTGCGCATCCGATGAAATTAAATTGCAGTCTAATTATTTTCTATAAATACACTTTTATTTAGGTGCGTTCAAGTCAATAACTTTCCGCTCTAATAAAGAAATCATACCGTTAGCTAGTGGGTTTTTAATTAAATTGAATGAAAGCTCAGCGCCAATTAACAATTACAAATCATTTAATTGAAGCTAAACTAATGCCGAAAGTTTATTGTAATTTCAATCCAAAAAGGTCTGGTTAATCACCTCGAATAGCAACGTGAAAGTAAAACGAAAGAACAAAGGAACAAGTCTTTCGCTCCACGTATGTAATAGTCGATCGATGGCGTGAAAAGGATAAATAAAATAAAGTCTGCACTTACCTGATCTGTTTGCAGTGTTCGAGGACCTTTTTCTTCTCCCATCCTTCCTCAGTTTTAACCCAGGCCTCTCCTGGACTTCTCCAATCTTTCGAGATGAACGGCATGCTCTCCTTGTATTCAAAATATTGCGTCGCTTCCTACAAAACAGAAAACAGCTGATATTCGATATAAACATCAACTTTCGCGTCGAATGAAAACGATTTTGTCTAACCTGCTAGCAGGAATGCGCCTGCTTGTATTCTCTCATTCTATCCTGCGGCGAGAGCGCATGACTCGTGATGAATTTTAAGTTCTAGATTAGATTCGGTGTAGGTCAGTACGCATGGATTGGCTACAATTCCTTTAAAAAGTCTTTAGTTTTTTTGCATAGGATCGTGCGGATACAGTGAGCCCAGATAATGCACAAAAGCAGGTTTTATATAGCAGGAGTTCAAAAAGTATTCTTACCAAAGGTGTTTTATTGATACTCTTACAGATGGACACACAACACACTGCTTTTTAAAACAACTCAAAAATTGTCCTAATCTTGTAATCTAATAATATTAGCAGATAGTTTAGTTTACACTCGTCTAGTACAAAAGTTAATGTTGCTTAAGTATATATATTTCTAGAACAGAGAAATTATTCTAAACCTCTACAGGATCATTGTTGGTTAGTTTTCTTTATTATTTCTTTGATAGATGGAACATTTTTTTCACTGATTCAGTTTCCTTTGTATTCGCATGTTCCTCACTCGCTCCATATTTGAGGGTGAAAACGACAATAAATCAATTAGCAAAGTCCCCAACTGCAGACTCAACATTGTCATGAAGGATGTCAAGATTTTCAAAATCAAAGTTATTGACTTTTCTTCTCAATTCCATTTCGACAGCGGTATAAGTTTCTACACCATTGCAACTCTTCAAATGTGTCTTTAACCGTTCTGTACCACGTTCTCCATTTTATAGAATCCTCCATCTTTTTAACATTTTCGACGGTTTGTTTAGTAACTCTGTGCCAAGCTCGATGAATGATTTTTATGGATTCTAAAAGGGACATAAAAGTCCTTGTTTTTTCGTGACAGACATGATGGCAACTATTAAAACAGTTATGGTTGGTACAGTTATGGTATTATTGGCAGTTGAAAGTTAGACAACTTTCCATCCAACTCCAGTCTCAATAGCGTTAACATTTTTCGTTGCTACTATACTTCTTCCGAGGATCATCGTTACATCTAACGTCTCGAACGTTTAGGACCCACTTTACCAGCCTTTTCTTGAATAATGTGGATATTTTTTTCTAAGCTGCCGCCAAAGTTTCTTATTTATGTCTTCATGGGCTGCTTCGTGTTCTTCAACATTTTGCAGTTCGTTTTATTTTATGCGGAAGTTTGTTAAATTATTGTATTTGTCGTATAAGAAAAGATCATGTATTTTAATGTGTTCTACACGCGGAAATTTATTGTTACTGGTAACTAGTTTTTTTTTAATATTTGATAGTTTTTTCTGATTAATAGATTTTTGAGCGTACCTACTTCAAATTTTCCTTTCATTTCATTTGCTTCTTATCAAATCATATAATTCGAAAAGTCAACGGGGGTTGCATTTTTGACTTGAAAATTATACAAATTTTCTACTAGCAGCTGCTAGAAATTGATTTTCTTGAAAGAGCTTGCTGAAAACCTATAAAATTGTTTTATTTAACGTATTGCAGTCTCCCAGAATTAGGCTACTTTGGCCACGAGTTTTATGATCAAAAGTTGAAGATTCAGACCTGAAGATTAACACACAGCTTTGGTTGAGCCAAGAACATAATTCCAAGTTCAGATGTTAAAATCAGATAATGCCTTTCCCGTTTGAATGGCCCCAAACTGGCGAATTTCAAAAACTCATTTCTCGAAAATCCTTTGGACTACTGATGCGTGGCTCGATTGGTTAAACTGATCGTTGCATGAAACATATTATATAATATATATTAAGTCCAAAAATGTTGGAGGATCTTGGCGTAAAGCGTCTAAAAACAAAAAAAAACCCGAGAATTTGATTTATATTTTCTTCAAAGTAAAGTGAAATCGAAATATAACTTTGCTCCCTTCCAGGATCTGAGACAAAAATGCCATATCTCCGAAACGGGTCATAATATCAGTTCTGTCCTATTGCCTAGTACCCTTTTCGATAGCTTTCACCGTGTAGGTTTCATTAGTCAATATGGTTATTATTTAATATTAAATAATCATTTACTCTCCTGAATAACCTGTTACTTTAACTGGTAAAAACTCTAAAAAGTTACAAACTTTTACAAAACAACTTATTAAAATGAATGTTTAATATAATAACGGAGCATCGTATGATATAAAATTACAAAAAATCATTTTTTTTTGGGTATGAGGATGTCTAGACCGTCTATTCATGATCTTCGTCCGTTTTCCATGGATGTCCACTGGAATATGCGGGTGTTTCATGTGCTTTATCGCACAGAAAACTTTCATTGGAAACATGCAAGCACGCTAAATAACTTCAAGAACGAACATCTCTACTTTATCCACATGTGTGATTTTCGCCCGGGTAGCTCAGTCGGTAGAGCATTGGACATTGGCCCAAGCGAGGGATGCTTTCTTGGCAAGGAAGTATCATCCGGAGTTGAGTGTGAGTGAGATGAGGGTTTTGTAGTAGAGTATGGAAGTGTACTGGGATCAGATTGAGGACGGGTGTGATGAGTTAGGGGATGAGGAGTTCAGCGAGGCGCTGTGTGCGGATGGTATGTCCGTTAATTTCTGGAAGTTTGAGTTAGAGGATGAGGAGTTCAGCGAGACGCTGTGTGCGGATGGTATGTCCCTTAATTTCTGGAAGTTTGTGTGTCGTGTTAGGGAAAATTATGTTAAATGTATTTATGGTGAGTGTCTTCGTCAGGCGTACTTTCCACTTGTTTGGAAGTGCTCCAAAATTGTTTGGTTGCCAAAGGTCTCATAAGCTTAATGCCGGTGTCTGGAAGGCTCCTGGACAAAATACTCAATTGGCGACTACAGTGCGGTCTCGAGATTGGAGCTGGCCTGGATGGCAGGCAGTTCGGCTTTAGGAAGGGGGCTGGCACTGTGGATGCGGTCGCGCGGCTAGTCGAACAGATAGCGAAAGGCAAGCAAGCGGGCAAACACCAGTTGCTGGTGTTGCTGGAGATCAGCAACGCCTTCAACATGGCGTGGGCCCCGGTGGTCGTTCAGGAGTTGGAAAGGGCCGGAGTTGACAGGGACTTGGTCGAAATGTGCTGTAGTTTCGCGCGGTAGGCGGGTGCAGAGTGGAAAGGTGAACTGTTGGATTGGTAATGGTTGTCCGCAGGGATCGAGTCTGGGCCCCACTCTATGGCTTATGGTCATGGAGGAGTGGTCCAGGGCGATTGACAGGATTGACAGTATGTGTGTGGAAAGCGAGGGAACGGATGTGCTTGGTTCCAATTTTGGGGTGAGGATGCTGACGGCCCAGGCGTATGCGGATGACCGGGTGCTGCTGTTTAGGGCAGAGTCAGAAAAGAAGATCGAGGGGATGTTTTGGCTAGTCTGGGAGGAGTTGAAGGCTTGGGCTGATGGCGCGGCGGTGGGATAGTGTGCTGGGAAGACGGAGGCGCTGTTCCTGCCGGCGAGGGGAAAGATCCGTCCTCCGGTCCTTAAAACCGGGGAGCTTAAGATAGTCCCGTCGCCGGTGGTTACGTATCTCGGCGTATTGCTGGATGTCAAGCTGCTCTTCCTGGAGCATGCCCAAAGTGTGAGAGTAAAAGTGGGTATAGTGTGTGGGAAGGTTCGTGGTAGCATGAGGAGGAGAGGACTTGCGGCTAATAATGTGCTGTTGATGATTTATGAGAGAGTGGTGAAGAGTGCGATTTTGTATGCATATGAGATATATTCTGCTCTTGGGGATGGGGAACGCGTAGCGGACGACTTCGACGGAAGCTCTTCGGGTGGTGAATGGTTCCCCCCCGGTGTGGCTTGAGTGTATGGGTAGGAATATGTTTTACAGGGAGTAAAGGCGAAGGAGTCGGAGCGGGCCCCGCCGCACAAGCGGCTGCTAAAAGTCTCCACTCCCTTATCTATAAAATGAAGAACACCCGTATACATGGTATATTTTTAATATTGAACCAGGATACATTTTTTGAATAAAAATGCTATAGATACTGATGTACAGGGTGGGAAAGGTAACTTTCTTTTACTCTTGCCACTGATGCCAGATGGGTACTTTATGGTGGAAAAGTATCATTGAAACATAACATACTTAAGTACATTTTATTGATTTGCTTATTAATTATTTATAACTGCCAATTACTTAATTACATACAATATACAAGTTGAATCACACACTGTGCACTTAGGAATCTAAACTCGTAATTAATATAATTCAATTAAGTCCATGATACAACATTTTTTTGGGGATTTTTCAGTTTAGTCCTATAATGGCAAAGTTCGGATTATTTTGACCAAACGTGATCCAGGACAGTTACCAGTAAATTTTTCTATCATGGAAGTAACTTTTCGGAGCTTTACAATAAGTCTTAATTAGTTATGTACTTGCAAAGTTACCTAAATGCCATTTTACAAAAATGATGTGTACTGCGATATGTGAGTCAAGTCAATGTACAGAGAGTGTTTCACCATTATTTTCCCTTCGTTTAAATTTTTTATATCATTACCAATATTCTGCCAGAAATTTGCTATTTATTAAATTAAATTATGTCTTCTTTAATATATGTAGTGATCTAATTAAAATTTGCTTAAAACATTATGTATCTTGAAAGTCTTAATCGAATTATTAGCTTTTTATGAGTAATTAAATTGATGACCAAAAGGAATATACAAAATAAAAATAACCATGACTCTTTGTTAAATATTTTTCAAATATAAGAACCAGCTATACGAAAAGAACAAAGAAAAAAAAACACCGAGGAAGAGAAAATTGGAACATTAAAAATTATGACAATATTGAGCTAACGTTTTTATGTATTTAGTATACATAAACATTTAGTAATCTACTCACTTTTAATAAAAAAATATTTAATTTAGAGTTAAGAAAATCGAGTGTTCTTAAAAATGAAGCACAATTCCTAACTTCGCGAAGTTATTAAATTTAATGCAAAAATAAGTTAGAGCTTTCGAGTATACATTAGTAAAATATTCATAAATGGATAGCAGACCTGCAAAGATACTATTATAATATTTTTATATAATAAATAAAACCATTATGATATTTGATAGTAAATTAAACCACAAGCAAAATAATTAAATGATGTCATTTTTGCTTCGTATATTTTTTCTAATGCAACCGTGCTTTATAATACATGTTTCATAATTCATCATTCTTTCGTGTAATGGTCAACACATTAACTACACATTTTAGTTACTGGAGAAATGCGAACAATTTGTATGAATAACTGAAAGCGTAGAATTAACGTCTTGATATGAAAAAATCTGAAGTCTAGTAAGTAATTTAAAAAAACTTATATTAAACACAAATTTTTCAAAAATCTACAAATACATTAGGAGCAAATAAATCGGTAACATAATTTATGAAAATTTTTGAAATTTTTTGAGTGGAATATCGACGATTACAGAATATAAATATTTGCCTCCAAAAATTCAAATTGAGACAAAGCAAAAATGATTCAAAACACGAGGAAACACCCTATACCTTGACTGTAATGAAAATACAGTGAATGTTTCATAATCTGTTAATTTGAGAATGATTAATATTGTCTTTACAAAATATACTACTAACTTTTTGTCTTCAAGTATGTCACCATTTTCACGAAAGTCGCATATATTAAGTTACCTATCTATTATTATGTCATTAGTGTGATTCGTCATGAAAACAATGCAGCTACTTAATTTTAACATTTACTATTCTGACTTACACTTATAATAAATAGATAAAACTATAAAAAAATCGAGTTTTATAGGCCAATATCATTCACGTTAAAAAATACTAGTCTAAATGTTTACTAGGTGGATCTCCTATCATATTATTCACTTCTGCATCTGTTGCTTCATAAACAAAATAATTCTTGGTAGAAAATTTAAATTAATAGCAAAAATACTTTCTTTATACAAATAATATAACTGTGGCGAGATTTTTAGGTAGATTTGCCATTATGCCACTTTTGCGTGGCAAGTTTCTGGAAGCGCGAATTGAAATATTAAATTGATCGTTAAATTTTATAGAGCACATGTTATAATATGGAACAGGAAATGGGCAATTTCAGAAGATGTTCAAGATAATGGTATGTTGTGCAGATGGGCTTTGATATTTAAAGTAGGGTAACGGTACACTAGCATCGCATACCATTGTTGCATAGAATATTCCAAGCGTGAATAAAATACTTTGAATAATTAAACATGGACATTACGAATAAATTATTTGATTTTAAAGAAATAACTTAATTAGAAGCGAACAAACACAACTAGGAGAGCCAGATACTTATTTGCAATCACTTATAAACACTTATTTATCTACAACTATTTGGTAGTAAACAGTCAAAAATTGTATTATCTTAACATCAATGTCTAAATGCTATTTAAGCTTACTTGCTAGTGACTGATTTCAACAGTTTATAGGGACATTTGGTGAGAAAGCAAATACGAATTTGAAACGGAAAGCCCAACTTTTACCCTGCTATGAACGCTTTCATTCGTTAATTATTACCTACAGCTATTTCAATAATTCACAGCTTAATCAAACTGGTGTATGTTACGATTTAATTGCACATTAACTATTGCCATTATCCAAACTGTTATTAAATTCATTGCATTGAATAATTTAATCAACTATTTATAGACAGCAACAATGCCCATCTATTTATTAATTTAACACCAACAGTTCCTAATATGCTGTTTGATTATGGAATTATTGAAATTTAATACGTCACAAAAGTAATGAAATTTTCATTTGCTTGTTGACTAAAGCATTATATTGTGATTGATTTTCTTCTAATATTTAACTAAATCACGGTGGAAGCGAAATGAGGAAAAACTTGACCAGGGCAAAGAAACCTAGTGAATGGAATTCAGTACTTGATTATACTGTTCCTGTGACATTAGCTCCCCTTCAGTGCTGAAAAAGAAAATAATTTAGTTAGGCACCGAATCAAATAAAACATAACCGAAATGCATTATTATAACTGGAACTTCTTTTCTGCAACCGCTCCAAATGTAATATAAAAATACAAATTCCTCACAAATTTCAGTCTCTATAGAGGCCCCAATTTATTTGCGAACCTTAGTAGTTCCAAGATTAAACTATTTCCACTTGATAAGTTCCTACGAATAGACAGGGGTGCAGGTAGGTATCTATCGTAGATAAAATATAGTTCGGATGCAGCTTTTATTCCAGCAGAGTGGATTCTACGACTCAGAATTTTTAACTCGTCATTATGTCAGAGAAAGGTAGCATTTTGATAAAACATTTATATAAAAGGAACAAATTATCAGGAAATCCAATTACGTTTTATTCTTTGTAGGGATTTTCTGCCACCTATTAACAACAATTATTTTTAATTGTTCTTTTCTCCGGCTGACTATTGTTTAGTAACATGCCTTGACGGGGATCTAATGGGCAATTTTCAGCTCATTTTCTTCTCAGTTTTGGCATGAACTCATAACGACTGCTTTTTACAACAACTCTCGCTCGAATATTTAGTAAAAAAATGACAAAGTTACCAGATACGAATTGGAGTCACGCGTTCAGATCATTCATTTTCCTGTCATAACTCTTATACATCGAGGTAACTTACCATTTAAGTTTTAAGAAGTTATTTGCTTATAAACGTACTGCGGGAATTTATTAGGATGCATTCTAAGCAGACGATGAAGATTATTTTACTATCCAGTAAGCCACCTCGTAAAAGTGCTGTATTTGATTATATTTATTACACTGGTTTAAACAGTAATTTCCTGCTGATCCATAAAATGTGTTAATTGCT
Organism: Dendroctonus valens; assembly: GCA_024550625.1. Taxonomy (NCBI): domain Eukaryota; kingdom Metazoa; phylum Arthropoda; class Insecta; order Coleoptera; family Curculionidae; genus Dendroctonus; species Dendroctonus valens. Next base: position 700,949 of record JAJTJO010000017.1, on the reverse strand, counting down.
TCAAAAACACTAGGGGTGTTTCGAGCAGCAGCAGGTTGCTGAAAATTGCGTTATGTTTAAAGTGAATATTCGCGCACAGACAGTCAAGAAAACATATTTCGTTTTGTGTTGTTTGTTTCAATTTTTCCTTTAGTATCACCTAAAATATACAGAAAATGTTTGACTTCTCATCAATAATCTTATTGAAAAGTTTCTTCTAAAAGTATATATGGCATTTAAACAATTAAAGTTAATTAAAGTGTTAACTCTTTTTTCAGATCAAATACATTTTTTGAATGAACAAATTATTTTTAAAATGATACAATGGGCGATGGAACAGTTAAGATATATTTTAATTATATCCTCTTTTTCTAATACAAAACGTCTTTTTTTAACGTTGCTTTTCTTTTTTTCGTCCTTCTTTCTATTTTACGTCTGTGACGTAAAAATCGAAAGCAGTTATCAAAAAGTATTCTAGATTTAAAAGGCTTATACAGGGCTTTCGTTTCAAAACGAACCACCTTAAATATCTTTTAAATGTGCAGAATTAAACATTAATTTGGCCAACAACAAAGCATATGACTTTTTCTCAACCACATGGAAAAGTGGCTTATAAAATAGCGATATTTTTAATTTTTACATGAAATAATATTCTATATACTTCTTCAAATATCTATATACCACGTCAGTTTTAACCCTTTTACGGTTTTATTTAGAATGATCTGTTTTAGATTAGTCAGTAACAGAATATATATGAAGAACAAAAAATGACAGAAAAAATTCCTTTGAACCGTTTCCATAATATATATTCTACTCGTAATGTAATCGATGTAAATCACAAACGGATTATTAAGCCTGGATGTTCACTCTGTGAAATTCTCTGATTATGAATTCAAATTGAAAACAAAAACTGCGTTTGTATATGACAAAGAATCGAATACTCGAATAAAAAGTTCAGGTTAATTAACGTCCAAACTTTTGCTTTTTTCGTTGATGAGCTTGGTTGAGTTTTACGCCTGTGGCGCCCATTATTAGCACCTGCTAATTTCCAAGTTCGTGGAAGCTGGGCCCCTTTAACTCCTTTAATTCGTGGGATGTTGATTTGTTTCGTTTTCATTATTGAGCCAAAGCGATTTGATCAAAATTGATTCTATCTCTGAATATTTGGATATTTTTGGTTTATTGATATTTTCCTCAGCTTCAAATTATTAGACTAGTAATATCGGTATTTTAATTTATTTACATGCTTCGTTTTCTATCTATGCATGAATTGTTATTGGTTCGTTAGCGTGATATGAAACGTCACGCGCCGGTCATTATCCAATATTTAATACAGTGATTTTTCACTATTCGGTTAGTGCACACACAAACTGAACACTATAGAAACTTTTAAAGCAAAAGTTGACATGAACGCCAATTGTTTTACATTATGTTTAGGCATGCAATGTATGCATATTTATTGATATACTAATTTTACATTTATTTATATTACTAATATATATGTACTAATAAAAACATGTCTGATATTGATCAAATTTTCATGGTTGGTAGATATTTCTATAAGCAGTATAAGACAAAGGGGATTCAGTATGGTCCAGTTGTAGGGGTTGTTTGTCCATTTTGTCTGTAGCTGTATGAGTCTTTCCGAGATCTTTGTCATGTTTGTGCGTTCGTATAGTAGTTGGGTGGGGGGGTTGTGTAGTGGGTTTTGGGGGTGTCTTATTCGTGTTATTAGTCTTAGTGCAATTTGTTCTGTTGTTTGTATATAACGTTTTGTCCTTTCTGTTCCGTTGGTCATGAGTATATGTCCATAGTCTAGCAAGGGTCTACAAATAGCTTTATATATTTTGGTGGCGGTGTTTGTGCTAATTCCTCTGTCTTTGTAGGTTAGTGATCGGAAGTGTTTTGTTCTCTTTATTGTTTCTGCCCTGATGTTCGTATGTGTTTAGTGAATTTAAGTTTGTGGTCAATTGTAATTCCAAGGTATTTTACGTCGTTTTTTGGTTGTGTCGTTTGGCCGTCTGCAGTTATTGTAGGGGAGTCAGCGTTGAGTCTGTGGTTTGTGAGCAGAAGTTGGTTTTTTGACGCGTTTGGTGTTAGTCTCCATTTATAAAACCATGTCATTGTGTTGTTTGTTAGTGTTTGGAGTCTTTGAGCTGCTCTCTCAGTAGTTTTGTCATGTACAATAAGTGCCGTGTCGTCTGCGTATTGTAATATGTATGCCGATCTGTCGATTTGATTTTTGTCTGGTAAGTTGTAATTGTATATGTCATGGCAGTATATATTGTAGAGAACGGTGAGAGCGGGGATCCTTGAGGGAGCCCTTGTTCAGGGGAAAAGGAAAATGACAGTGTTTTGTCAATTGGTACTTGTAGTTGTCTGTTTTCTAGTAAGTTCTTTATGGTGTGTAGTAGATATGTTGGTGTGTGTAGTTTGTATAGTTTGTATAGTAAGCCTCTATGCCAGACACTGTCAAAAGCCTTGTTAATGTCCATAAACAGGCAAGATGTCTTTCTGTCAGTTAGGTGGGTAGAGCAGTTATATTTTTCGCTTAAACCCACAATACTATTTACAATTAACGAAAAATAGTATATCTAGTTATAAGTTTATATGAAGTGTTTTTTCAACATCATTTTAGATACTTTTTGCGGCTATGTTTAATTCCCCTGCTCTTTATGAATACTTCATACAATTTCGAGAGAAAGAATGGCCATAATGCTGAAACAACCAACTGCATAAAAAATTACGAAACAAACATAACTCTATCTTATCTATTGCTATTCTTGATGATGACCTTTCAACCTTAAAGATGTTTAGAAACATCGTACCAACACGCCGCAGGAGGTTGTTGGAATGATTTTCAGGAACTTTTCAGGGTGTTCGCAACAACAATAGGAATTTAAACTTTCCGAAGTATTTTCGCTTAAGTAACCGTTATTGCACAAGAAGGGACGTGTTCGAAATGCCAGCCTGTTACGTGCTTACATTATTCGGACTAACAGGATTGGCTGCTGTTTCATTAATGTGGGGATTTTCTGAAAGTGTCGTCTTTGAGAGCGAATCCGAACTTTACAATTGGTGTCTTTAACGATGTCTTTGTTGACTATATTCGCATTTTTGTTTGTATTTGCATTAACACTTTAGCCTGGATTGTGTCTGCTTATGCAGGCCATAGAATATCCAGGACATAGAATATCCAGGACAGTAGTTCTATACGAATTTTCTGTACACGTATAGATAGTAAAGTTTGGAAGCTATAAATTAATTATTCGCTTCTTTCAATTTAGGATTGTAGTTGTGGGTTCTTAATCTATAAGGTACCTTTCATCAACCCAGCCTTAATTAATAACGTATAATTAGAGGGTCAACAGCAACTGATCTAAGAATAATTTCTGCACCGAAACGCCTTTTTATATTTCAATCTTTTTCGAAAACAGATTATTTGTATTTTCTCATTCTTCAATAAATATGTGCGCATTTTCCAATACGTTGCATCGTCTGGTTCGATTTTAGAAACATCTATTAGCTCTTGGAAAATAAATGAATTTCTATTGAAGTATCTGTTTGATTAATCGCAGCTTCTGAAGCTGTGAACGATTTCTGAATGGTCATGAGCTGTTTCAAATGCAAACTTTATTAATTTTTATATTGCTCTCATTTATTAATAAAGTTTACCTTGCACTAAAAAAATCAACTCTGCGTTATGGCTTTGATTTTTAATTTCCACAATTTCAATTCTTGACAGCAGGGAATAGGAAAAATGTTCAGTTTCAGCTATTTCAGCTTTAGGGAGCGAGTCGCCTTAAAACTCGAAGCAGCAAAATATTATGGCGAAGCGCCAACAAAGAAAACTATTATCGAGACCATTTACTTTCTAAGAACGTTTTATGAATCGTTTCGTCTTGAGCTTCGTGAATTGTGCAGTCTTGTTGCACCAAATCCAAAATATGGGCATCTTAAATGTGGCTGGGAATACTGAAATAATAGCCGGCTCTCAGATTCACTTTTCGTGATGCATAGAAATGTCTGAGATCAGAGCTTTTTTTCGTTAACGAGATTAGCTTGTTCCAAAAATTCTGCAAGACACTACAAAGAGAATATGGGCACCAAAAATTGATTGAGTAGATGTTTACGAACGGACTTGTTAAAATAAGTGTTATTAAAAAAAGTGAGTCAGTCTAAATCTAAAGTTCTGAATCAGGAAGCACAAAGAAAATAAATTGTTTTAGTTTAACCTAAATGGCTTTGGTTAGAAGTTATATATAATATTATAAATATACATAATATATTTTTAGAACTACACTTACGTATCAGTTTGATGGTTCTCTATATTGCGGAAAAACAGCGTGATTCAAAATTCAACAAGGAAACTAAAACCGAAAAAACTGATGTTTTGCGGCTTTAAATTGGCATCTTTTGATTAAAAGCATGAAGAAAACCGGTTAATCAAAATCAATATACACTTTTTTAAATCTTTAAATTTTAATTAATTTCTTATACTTTAATTTTTAGAAATTTATAATGGATCGAAAGTCGACAAATAATTTTCGGACCTTTCCTTTTTTGTTTTCCAATATATTATTTGTATTATATTTTTATTTAAGAATTGTGAGTCTAATGAGTAAAAAGTCATAAAAAGGTTTCGGTTTTGTTCATTCCTAATTGCAGATAACGACTTTCTTGAAATGAAATTGTTAAAAAACCAAAAACAGCAAAAGTGCAGATTACTTCAATGTTTTCATTAATAAAAACACATTTTTTGTCGTTCCTTCCTTCCTGACTGATTGTCAAGGGCGGCAGATTTATAGAGGGTATCTGCTGAAGGTCTTAAGACGCTTGTGCCGCTGATTCTTTGCTCCAGATTAGACTGTTTCACTAATTTAATTTAATTTTAATTTAGGTAGCTGTAACATTTTGCGGCTCAGACATGACGACGTGTTTATTCTTTAAATCGGTTCTTTTTCATTTATAAATTTCTAACAATTACACTAATTTCCTCGTTACAAGTAGGTACTATATTTTACTAAGTACAAATCTTTATCAAAACTGTTGAATTGTCGACAAAAGAACTATTCATACATTATGAGAACATGTATTATGTATTATATAAATTAAAAAATATTTTTTAAGAGAAAAACCGATTGTCTCGATAGTCTAATAGGCATTTAAAATTATTCAACACTAGAAAATGTATGCAATGGTATGAAATGCCGGTTTGGTACCTAATTTTTTGCATCATTTTGGGCTTGGATTTTGGAAAATTAAAATTACATTGGCGTATACTCACACAATAAACATGATAGATTACTTTAAAGAACATCAATATGCGACTACATTTTTTTTATAAATTCCATTAAAAATGAATATATTTGAAAATTATTAATATATCTAAAATTATTATGTATTATACATCCCTAAATTGACCGGTCGATGTAGTTATTAAAATTCTTCTGAGTACATGAAAATGAATTTCTTATTGAAAACTTTTTCCGCTCCTGATCTTAGTCTTTGAATATTCCAACGATTTATTATTTTTATTGAGTCACCGCTCGGGAATTATGAAAGTAATTGAAATTCACTGTCTTATAATATCGACGTCAAAAAGTAGATTTGAAAGCTTTATGAAACTTTGTTATATTGCTTCATTCATTAAAATGAATAACTTGAAATTGTATTTTTATTCCGTCGTTTTCCGCACGAGAAAGCAGACAATGATCAATTAATAATAATGATAAATTAGGAATGACATATAACTGCAGTCTTTTTAATGGAGAAAATGAACAATTAGTTTGGCGCAATTTTGTCGATGGTCAGTTGAATAGTGCACTTTTGCCAACTAGTGAATTGAAGTATGTGAAAACGATGAATTTTGTAATTTTTTCGTTAAAATAATACGATGAGGTTTTAATATTTTTACCCAGTTCATACGAAGATGTAGAAAGCTACATTGTCGAAAAAGATAATACACCATAAATAGTGGAAATATATTTGTATCGGAAATCAAGCAATTTTGTAAAATTATTAAATACTGCATCAATGAAATTTCCAACTTTTTATTTATTACCAGATTTGATTTTGCTTATCGTCTTATTTTCCCGAGTACGACGCCCTGTTTTTCACATACCTCAAGCGTAAAACTGGATCACCCGGTATAGTGATCAATATTTTGTAAACCAATATATCTAAAAGCTTTGGAGGCAAGAATATTTTTGCTTCGGAATTCTGCTGATCTCAGATGTTTCTTCATATCTAACTAGGATTTTTGCGATTTCCATCCCTGCATTGGAATTATCCTAAATAAGTTTAGAAGAAGTCCAAATAATTCTACTCGGTAGATTTTTTCATCTGAGGTAAAAATCCAACCCAGTTTTGTATTTGGAAGGTTATTTGCTTGTTAGTAAGATCAAAATACGTTTGAGTTAATGGGAGTGATTTCAAAACTTTTTCTGCTTTCATGTGCCGGTGCTTCCCTTATATATTGAGTAATTATCTTTTGAGAAACTTCTATTTTAATATTTTTTTCCTTACCCATAATCTATCGTTCTTCTTCTTCTGCGCTGAACGAATATTTCGCTGGTGGCTTCTATACAAAGCAAGACCAGTTTTTTGTCACAGGACATCGGATTTTGATCCAGTAACATTTGTCCTTTGAGGCTTCCAGCCAATCCCAACTTTCCGTAAGACGATGAATGCCATGCTTCGCACGATACATCCAGAGCTCGGGTGCCATCTAGCAAAGCTCCATGCCAAGCTGCCTTTATTGGCCAACTGGGGTCTGTCATTACGTTTTTACCTAGTAGAAAGAACGAAAAAACCATTTGAGATGCTCAATAAAATTTAAAAAATAAAATTCATGCTAGAAACAATTAAAGGGAATATTTTGTTCTAAACTTTTGAAAATAAATATTGGCGTGTGTGAGAGTGTTTCACAAAAGCGAAGAAATAATTGTTTATCGGTTTTAAACTGTTCTAGTTCCAGGATTTTCAGTCAAGTAAAACGAAAATTCCACATATAGTGTTCCGTCTAGTTTTCCACATTGATTGCTGGTTACTAAATTTAGCTCACTGTATATATTTGTATGAAAATATTATTATTAAATTTAAGATCGTTGCGTTGCGAAGTTAAGTCGCGATGAAGCAAATGAATTTCAGCTTTACGGATTGAAGCCCCGCTACGTGAAATAATTTAAAAAACTGTGTATAAATTGAAGTAATTTAAGCCATCTTGCATATGTTGAAAAACTTACCATTAAAAGAGAATATTCTCGGCTGATGCGAAAATGGAGCTCCTCTTCCATCGAATATATCCTGCCATGAATCGAATAATACTTCGCCCCGTAAGTTGCAAACCGGTAATACTCGATCGATTTGTCGCACAATAGAATTGACATCCTGGGCTCGGGATGACAAAAATGCCCTGTAAATTAAAAATAAAATTATATCTATCTAAATAGGAAGGACATTAGCATCAGGATTTAAGAATAATAATCAGGGTTGTTCGTGTTAAAGAATTTTCCTTCTAAACGTTATGAATATTTACCAGCTCTATAAAGAATCGTGGTTTAATGCAAATATTTTTCCAAATATTTTATCATATACGCTCGAAAGCTGTTTTTCGGCCCGAGTTTACACGATGATTTATTAATTTATTTACGTACCCAGCAAGAAAATTCACGTGGGGGATTAAAGCGCATTTTAAACAGTTCAGCTTTAAAACGTCGGCTGTTCCTGGAAGTCAGCTTTATTTAATGCAAAAGAAAAACCCAAACTGGCAACGTTTACTGCCATTAGTTAATGCAAGATCTTGCCTTTCTTTTTAAATTAACTTGTTAAGCACTTAGTTGATCCTTAATCTCTCTATGGCTGTTTAAAGTGGTATAAGTTATACGAGTACTTATACCACTTTAAACAGCCATAGAGAGATAAGAGCTTATTGGGAATACTACCACGTTGGGTAAATTAGAAATATAATGATATTTTTTCAGTATTATAAAATGACAGTGTTTGCGCTAAATGACGTAGGAACATGTATCAATGTCCCCTAAAATTATTGCCTACAATAAAGGACTAAATAATTGCGATTTTGCTCAATAGTTTACTCACTTTATATGCAATGGATGTGAGTATCTCAAATGATTTTCAAACAAAATATGAACAGATGCAGGAAAGTTATTTAAAAGTGACCTGTTTCCACATAACACGGAGAAGAAATACGTTTCGAAGTTAGAGCTTTGAGCTGAGAATGGCTTAGAGTTCTAAACACAAACTGCAAATACGACAGCTGCAATATTATTGTTTTTATTTTTACTATCAAAGACAAAATCGTAAAATCTGGTGCCATCTGTCTCCGTATGAAATCCCAGCATAAAATATTGTAATTTTAAGAAAGTTCTTTTTCGAATAGAACTCATCCTCGAAAATATCTGTTATTCTGTAATGACAGAGATTACTCTAACGGTAAACCACAAGCCTAAATCAGATTCATCCTGCTTAATACAAACAACAACGTAGTCTAAGCTAAAGAAAAAAGGAAAGTACTTAAAAGGGAAGCCTAAGTTTTCCGTATCAGCAAAATACGGTTTTAGCGTAACAATGCTTTTTACTATTACTATAAAGAGGTTTCCGCCATTACAGTAAACATTATCTTTTGGGTTAAAAAAGTTTCTATTCACGGAGTGCAAAGTGCTTCTAAAAATTTGGGACAGTGACAACAGAGCGGCTTTAGTAAAATGAACTTTCCTATTTCAACAAAATTTCGTCTTCGTCTCTAAACACTTAGATTTTTGTAACGCGGTTTCGGAAGGTAAAAAAGTTTTCTCAGCGCATTGAGACGCAAGCTTTTAAAGTGATTTCTTAATGCGTTAGTGGACAAAATCAACAAAAATATTCTTCGTTTTATGTTTTTTTGCTAGGAGTAGGTATGAATGTTCTACTGAATTCGGTGCTGTTGGTATCGGTTGGTAGGGTTGATTACATTCTGATGTTATTTTACTAAATTCGAATGTGCTGCCTAAGCAGCAGAATCGAAATAAATCGCAGTTAGAAATCGAAAAGGGGTTGAGTTTCTTAAAAAAAGTGAATAGATGGTTTTAGATATTTATTTACCAATTGCGCTGATAGACTCTTTCCACTTACATTATAGCAATTTTCAATTACACAGTGCAATTTTACTTACCAACAAGACCGTAATTAATAATAAATCAGTCAAAAAAAAATTCCAAGTAATAAATAAACTCTCTTAATTAAGAATCTTTGTATATTAGAAACTCATGTGTGGATTATTGTAAATTAAATTGCTTTATTGATTCTATTTTTAAATAGTTTTTCATAAAAAAGGTGATGTGCCGTGGATGAGATATAATTAAAAGTTTTTCAGTTTTGTGTTTGTTTATCTATTAAGATTTGCTATTAAGTTTTAATACTTTTAGTATCATGAAACGGCGACTTTTTTATAACCTCCTCGAAATAAAGTATGGGCTTAAGCCCGCTGTTGCACTTAGAAGGTTATTACTGAGATTTGGATTTTCGATAAATGCAAAGGAACACGTTTTGACATCATTTTAGCAGATTCCAGCACGATCCCTTGTTTAGAGTGTTAAAATGATTCTTAAAAACCTTCTTAGATACATACACTGGGACAATGATTTTCCTATAAATATCACACTCACTCAACCTGGACAGAACAGACATAGACAAAGTAAAACAACACATACATGATTACATCCAATCAGGTACAGGGAGATGTTCAATGGAAAACATACAACAACAATTAACGACCGCCACAGAAAATATTTCTCAATACACCAAAAACACATACTATCAACACAGTTTACCGAAATTCATACTAAGACTAATCAAACGCAAAAGAGAACTGTATAGACTATACACAAATACTCAAGACGATCAATTGAAAAGAAAACTAAACGAACTCAACAGAAACGTCAAAACACTAATAAGCCAATACAAACAGAATAAATGGCTAGAGGCATGCAAAGAAATAGAAAAAGACGAAGGTAAAACGTACTGGCAAAAAATAAAAAAACTGTCACGATACAAAAAAAACATTATTACTGGTATAATAAATGAAAACGGTACGGAACTGTATACAGACAAGGCCAAAGCGGACGCATTTGCCAGACAATTTTAACATGCCTTCACAACCTCCACTAACCCTAACTTTGACGACCAAAACATTAACGCAATAAATGATTGGTACGAGATCTACTTCACAAATGAAACAAACAACGCACATCAACTAATTACTGAAGCAGAATACGACGAAGCACTCGCACACATTAAAAACACGGCGCCGGGAAAAGACAATATAAAAGGCAAACTCCTGAAAAATCTTACTCCACAAACACACACACACATACTGAACCTATTCAACAACTGTATTGAAACTAACACGATACCAGATACCTGGAAAACAGGAATAATAATACCAATTCCTAAAACCGGACTAGACAATACACAAACCCAAAACTACAGACCTATCACACTACTCCCTGTACTGAGTAAACTTTTTGAAACTATACCACAATACCAATTCGGATTTAAACCTAAACACTCAACTGTTCACCCACTTTTTATACTAACCAACAACATACAAACAACTCACCTCACGAACAAGAAAACAGCACAGCAGGCACAAAGGACTTTTATATAAACTTTACCAGGTTAAAACCCCCAAATACATAATTCACGCAATCGGAAACCTTCTCACAAACAGACACCTAGAAGTACGCATAGGCAACACCCTCTCCTTTGCTTTCTCTCCTGAACAAGGACTCCCGCAAGGATCCCCGCTATCACCCCTTCTTTACAATATATCCTACCACGACATATACAATCACAGTCTCCACGACAAAAGACACATTGACACTGCATTGATCGTGCACGACAAAACTACAGTAAAAGCAGTACAAAAACTTCAAACACTAACAGACAATACAATTACTTGGCTCTACAAATGGAGACTTACACCAAACGCCACGAAAAACCAACTACTTTTACCAAACCACCAAATTAAAGACGACTCTCCATCAATAACAACAGACGGAAACAGAACTAGACCAAAACAAGAGGCAAAATATCTAGGAATGACACTGGACCAAAAACTAAAATTTACAAAACACGCACAGAACGTCAGAGCAAAAATCATTCAACGGACAAAACACTTCCGATTCACTGACGTACAAAGACAAAGGAATTAGAACAAAGACGGCCACAAAAATTTACCAATCAATATGTAGACCTCTGCTTGACTACGGATATATACTGACCGCGAATGCATCTAGGAAAACTAAACAACACATTCAAACAACAGAACAGATTGCCCTGAGATCAATAACGAAAATAAGACATCCTCAAAACCAACTACACAACCCCTCAAACCAACTACTCTACGAACGAACAAAAATAACGCGAATAACAGAAAGACAACTCCAATTGCAAACGAAATGGAAAAACAATCCCCACAACTGGACCCTACTGAATCCCCTTTGCCTCACACGACAAACGAGACAATCCCGCTTCCGTTTCCCTACAGAAACACTACTTGAACACTTCCAACGCGACTGAACCAACCTGCTAGACGATGAAAAGACATGACACAGAAGAGAGATTTTTTTTTGCTTTGTAATAATTTTAAGTTTACAGTTAATATAGTTTAAGCTAGAAAATTAACACAATACAAGTATTTATGTAAGGGCAGAAAGGCCGTGGGCCGATAGCCTATTGAGAAATAAAGATTATATATTTATATATATCTCACTCACTTACTTTGCCCTAAATTGTCAATTTTTTTAGAAGATGGACAGCTAGATGAGGTTAACACACTTAATTGCTAAAGCAACTTATAACAAAATTTACGGCTTTTTTGTTTGACCTGTATTAACGTGTTTAGCCAGGGTCATAAATTTTAATTTATGGTACAAAGTTTAAATGCTGATTAGTGTCTTCCTAAGTGTTTCAACCGTTTGCCGTCATTTTTAACGCGCAACTCAAGTCTTTATGGAGTTGAGAAGTAATTCAATTATTCAAGTCTTCTCTTGTAGTCGTCCAGTTTTTGATATATTCTGCGGAGATCGTACTGAGGAAAATGTCATAAATGTTTTATCGTATGTTGAGTTCAACTGGCATATAAATACTACAGTTGTTTGAGTGGATTTACGTACCATGAATTATAGTTTCAAATTTCTTGAAGGATTATGTGTCAACCAAACATATTATCTTAATTATATATTTAATACCTTTATTCTAAAGTTTTTACTATTGTAAGTAATGTTATTTTGTCATTATAAGTTGAAGCCTGGATATTTTGATGGGCGTTTGTACTTTTATCAGTGTCTCATTAATTAGACTGGTACAAGGATTTCCTAAAAAAATACTACCATCAATGTTACAAGATGTGGCTTTGACAACGACGCAAAATTTGCTTCAGTTGTCCAGCACAACTTTCATATACGTATCGAATACCTAGACGTTACAATCTAGAAAGTTGGATAGGACAAGGAAGTGCATTTTTTGGGTTTCCCAGACCCCCCGACTTTACGAGCTCAGATTTACTTCAGGAAAATTAAAAACCGAAATGTTTCAAATTAAATTTACTGCACGAGAAGATTTGTTTAATAGGCAATTACTGCTTTAGCATGTCGCATTCTGACACCTGAGCTGTAAAAAGCTGTTCAACTCTAAGAAGACATAATTTGAGCGTTGAGAATGACAGCAAACAGTTTTAGCACTTAGGAAGACACTAATAAGCATTTGTATTATAATTTAAAGACCTTCACCGTTTTGTAAGTTTGTATCGATTTTAGGTCCTTCATAAGTTTAGTTTTAACTAAACATTTTGCTTTTTGTTATTATTTTAATTTCTAGTCGGTTAGGAGAGACTTAATATCAACGAGTGGCTTTAACTGTCCTTGGTCATCTGGTCGAATTAAAAATATGCCTTTTCATTAAAGCTATCGAAGTAAAACCACTTAGGCGTTTTTTGCTTGCTAGCAACAAACCAACTACATACTTTAGCATTTTCACTTGGTCACATTTTTTTTAAAATAAAAAACAGTATCTGAGACGCATTTTTTGCCTCTTTTGTTAACAATATTGGCAATCTGATCAGCAAACTTAGTTTTGATATAAATCCGTCGTCAGTATATTATTGTGGAGATTTTGTTTGTAAACTCCACTGATATAATCAATGTAAATCGGAGAGCGTCCCTAATAAAGGGATATACGCCTATTGTAACTGGAGTGGTATAAAAACGCCGTTTCACGCCTGTTTTTTAATCTTGATAATGGACGTGGCAAATATTCGACGATGCGATTTTTTGGGGCTTAAGTATTGAATATTTGGGTCCAATGAGTTTAGATTTTCCGGTACAGAAGTTAGCACACCTGGTCTTTTTTTAGGTTGTTTGCAGTCGGATTTATTAAATGTGTCACCCTAGTTCCAAACATATACAAATTTCGTTAAAAATTCCCGGGCTGTTTGAGTGAATCATTCGATCCATTTAATCGAATTAACATGCAAATAAACGTTACTTCGTCAGAGAAGTCAAAATAAATACACCGAGTAATTTTGGCTTATATAAACAGTTATTTGATTCCGCAAAGCTTTCGAGAGATAAACAATTCGATAAATAAGCAAGTTTATTTGCCTAACCGAGATCATTAGCAGTAGGCAGTAGAAAGACAAAATTGGCACTAATTAATATTAGCCTATTAACTGCTGACTTACCGGTGCTTGAAAATCTTTATAGTTTGTTCATTTGGGTATTTTGTGGAAATGTTTGAGATGCTCAAATATTTATTCACTGATGGAAATTACAAAATATTGTTCACTTTCCAAGCCTATTATGACTAATTAGCATTGTTTATTTGTGCATAGTGCCCACAACAGTACACGCAGTATACTCGTAAACATTTATTCTTAATAAATATAAGATAAATAAATTTAAAAAATTCTTACAACGTATAAATTATTAAAACCGAACTGATATGGTTTGGATGAACTGATGGAGGGATGAAACAGGATATTCAGAATTAATATGAAGGTATTTTGGAAAGTGACTCTAGAGATTAAATTAATACAAAAAAGTTCTTAAACTCGCATCACAAACACTGCTGTTGTTAAACTACTTGGAAACCCTTGGAAGGGTTTGAGCAATATTTTCGAAAAAAAAATCTGAAAGTCTTTAATAAATGCGACCGAGAAACCCTTTTATTTATATATCTTGTTTTTGGTTTGATAAATAAATAATTATAGATTTGACTCTAATATTATAAAAAAATCCTATGTAAATATTTTCCTAATTTTTTTGCTTGTGAAAATTATTACACGCTTTTTTAATGACACTTATACATTTTCTTGTTTAAGACACACATTATAAATTACTGACAGAGACAATTTTCTTCTTTCTCGTTTATTTTTCGACAATTTTCTACTTTTACTAAACTTTGACATTTTTTATTTTAGGTCTGCGGTCGGCAAGTCAAGACTGGTAAGTTAACAACATTTTATTATTAAAGCACTTATTTTTTGGAGATTGTCTGAAAATAAATAGATACGTATGGTAGTTTCTTCCTTCAATATAATGTAAGGAAATAACGTGCGTTGAAGCACACTGGAAAGCGCGCCGGAAGAGACTTCCAGTGGCTACTTATTTAACAATTTGAATAGTTTGGAGCCAAACTTAAGACTTAGGCAATTTTGGGTATAAAATAATCGGCCATATATCTGCTGATTTTTTTGCAAGTTTGTAGTTAAGTTTTTCGTTAAGAAGAGAGGAATGAATGTCAAGCAGTTGTTAATATTCGATGACACAACAGGTTTACTGGTAGTTAAGATTGAGTTTTCAAAAATTAAACTGTTTTAGTTTCAAGAGGGCATTTGAGAACATTTTACAAAAAAGAACGTTCTCAAAATTTACAAAAATTCAAAAACTATCTCTCCGGCCGGGAATCGAACCCGGGTCTCCCGCGTGACAGGCGGGGATACTTACCACTATACTACCGAAGACTCATGTAAAACCATAAAATGATGTGCGTCTCTATACTCATGTTCTTTGCAATACCTGTTTACCATACAGAGCGGCGTATCTTTTTTAGACTTTCTCTTAGGAGGAAACCAATAAATAGTTCTAACTCAACTTTCGGTTACATAGAGACTTATATTGGGCCACAAATTAATTTAAACTCTAAACGAAGTGTCTCAAAAACAGTTACTCACGTATCAAACTTTTGCGTTTTGTATTTTTAGTTTGTGTTTTGTTTTTTAATTCGGGGATAAGTTTTTGGAAATCTTATGAATTAAATGAAAATTTAATTGTATTAAAGAGGAAAACGGTTTTTTATGTAATATCATAAATTATAATACTAAGATACCGCTGGTGACTAGTGAAGGTGTCCTGCAATTTGAAAAAACCTCTCCTATAGTTTCACATTTTCCGTATATTAAAAATAATTCGCATTTTCGATATGCAGTTCAGTTGAATATTAAATATTTGCCAGATGGATAATATGGAAGATAAGTATCTTATCTTTTACTTACTTAGTACTCGAATCATTCAGAAACATTCAGACTCAAGCTGATAAGTAAAACTGAAAATATGTATTCGCGAGTAAATAGTCTAGGTAGCTTAACCTCCTGAGTCCTGATGTCCAGTTGAATGGACATTTCAGTTTTTTTTAATATAATTTTTTAATCTAAAACAATTTGTTCGTGGAAAACCAAATCTCGAAGGTTTAAAAAATTTTGTGTCTGCTACTCCTAAAGGCTTAGTATTGGACTTTGAAATCTATCAGGGCAAGAACACATTTCTATTAGACGAAGCATCTTATTTAGGAGTCGGGCCGTCTGCTGTTATTAAATTATGTAAAATACTGCTATCTGGAACCCATATCTACGTGGACAGATATTTTACAACAATACAGTTGCTTAAGTTATGTTGAAGAACCTAGAATTCCCAAGTCCGTAAACCGGACGTCCGAGAAGACAATGTTACGATTGGGACGCGGATCATCCGAGCAAAATGTTCGATCTGATGGAAAAGTAAACATTGTACAATGGCATGATATGAAGTCTGTTGTCCTAGCATCAACTACGTTGAGTATTGAGCCTCAAGATGCATGTAAGCGATGGTCAAAAAAGGATTCGAAATTTATTCAAGTTTCTACTCAAATTATTAAAATTATTCAAATTATTCAAAAACTACAATGACGGAATGGGAGGTGTAGACTTAATCGATAGAATAATTTGCTATTGTCGCGTTGGGAGCTGGAAGCAAAAAATGGATAGTAAAAACCATATTTCACTTGTTAGATCTCGCCATTGCCAATGCTTGGATATGCTACAGGAACGACAAGAATGCTATACAAGAAGAAGCACATAAGCTTCTGGATTTTAAAAGACTTGTAGCAGAGATGCTACATGATAGTGCTTCATGATAGTGCTACATGATAGATGATAATTGCTTCAAGATTAGAAAACACTGATCTAACATCGAGACCCTCATGGGTAACACGACAAATCACGAGTCCGAATCCTTTGGTAAGCAGCAAGCAAAAAGTTCACACCTACCTGCAATTGCTTCAGAGTTAAAAAGTTCTGTACGGTGCAAAAACTTAGGATGCAAATTAAAAACTAAATTTTATTGTACAACATGCCATTTGTTCCTGTGTTTAACAGGTACTAATAACTGTTTTAAAGAATTTCATATACGCTGATTTCTGTATCGACTTGAACCTAATGTGCATTTGGTTGGACAGGGTTATGTGTAAACTTGTTGGAAAATAAAAATTATTTCAAAGTTTCAGCAAAATTGAACACCACTTACGAGCTCGGGATTCGAGATATTACCAATTGAGTCGTCAACTATATTATAATCTGCTTTATTCGACAATTAAAAAAATTACATCCAAAAGCAGTGAAAGTATTACAATAAATCCTCGATAATCTTTGAAGGTGTTTTATAAAATTAGAAGCCACAAGGCAAAATTGCTGTTATTTTGTTCAACGCGACTGAGAAGGTTAGCTCTACATTATTAAATGTTATGGCTGGATAAGTTTCAATTCTTGTTACTGAATTATTGTATTCGACAAAATTCGGAAATAGTAGGTATAGATATTGCAAAAAACTACTTTTATAACATAAAATCTGCAAATTTGCTTGAGAATACAGACTCGATCAAAAACTTATGTAGGTACTGTATATTATTTTATAACTTTTTTACACTTATATCAATTTATAAACAATCTATGTTTTATTACATCGAAAGAGTGCTACACAGCTAAAAACGTAACCGAAAAAATGTTAAGTGAATTATTGGGTAAAAAACGTCTTGTGCAATTCGCGAATATTTCAGCTTGTTGGGGTAAATTTTAAACTGTTACATCTGCGATATTGCCAGTTACTTGTGCCTTTTAAGAACAGAAGTATCCTCGGTGAAAGGTTAAAAGAACGTGTAAAGAACAATTTTTTTACAACAAATTTTTCCTTGCACCGGCTTGCCTCAATCTGAATAACGCGAGTCTAAATTAAAATATTTAATACTTTTGTCCTTAAGAACTCGGGAATTTGTGTATTTTTAATTGGAATATACACGGTTTTGCGTGTTTCTTATTACTATAATTATTTTCTTTTATTATGTTATAATTTTATTTGCCTATATCGGTCGCATATTACTGCAGATCTTGTTTACACGCAATGCGATATTGATGCTGATATTTATAATTTAGTACCTGAAAGTGCCTTTTATTCCTGCTCGGTGCGCTTCTCGATAACATCCATAATCTGCTCCTCGAACTCCACCTGCGTTTCCAGAATATGGATCATTGAGAGCGGCTATTCGTAGCTGAAAAAAAACAGGGGATCATTATCATGAAAATGTGATGTAATGAAACAAAATATACATACATATTTCCAACGGATTTATTAACAGGAACCGACGTTAAAATATCATCATTATTAACTCGACGAGTAGATTTTCAGGGACAAAATCACATTTCGTTTGTAGGATCATTTGCAAAACAACTGCATATAAAAGACTGTGTAGAATGAAGATAATCATTATGTCGTGGTTGAGGCGGATTTTGGAGTCGAATAATGCGACTTGGCCACTCGGATGGAAAAATATTCGATAACGATGAAAAATGTTCATTTTAGAGTCATACTTGGAATTAATATCTTTCATATACTACATTTGATCTGGATTGCATTTTCGGTATAGCTAAGCATAGCAGTATGATTAAGAAGCATTATGGTTGTGAATTTATAAGGTTATTACAGGTATTATTGGCGTGTTGTGAGTTGGACTTTATATTACAATACGTATTAAGCAAACATGTATATTGATTGCTATACGAATTTATTCATCCTCAACGATATGAAAGACAAAATATTTAAAAAATGTGATACATAGCAGGATATCAGCAAGAGCACACCGATGATTTAAGAAAACAATTATTTTACTTATTCAATAGGGTCGAGCGGATTTTATATTAAAAATTCCGTAATCAGACTTTTAAATTGCATCACAGAAAGAAAGCAAACTTATTACATAGTTCTAATTTATTCTGAAAAGCAATTTTCAATCTCAAGTATACAGTTTTTAGAGGAATTTAATGCAAATTTTTGTTTTACTTCGCGGGCGTTTTGAAAAGGATTCTTACTTGTTTGGTTTCCATTGAAATTTTTATTTGAAATTTGAATCCAATTAGCTGATTTTATGAAATATTGGAAGCTATTTCTAAAACGAATTAACTCAGTTCCGGACTGCCTATTCTCTAATTGATTGGTTATCGGGATTTCACACTTTTTATTATATTTCAGCAGCGGCTGAATAATATTTTAAGAGAAGGTATCGTGCACAGCTAATCAGCGAGATTTGATTTAATTTTGGGTTTTGATTTAAAAGTGTTTTTTATTAACATCCGAACAACTCGACAATCTATCTACAGATATTAAGTAGATTTTTTTAACTTAACTTGACCATAATAAGCGTGTATGAGTCTATCCAGATCACAGTAACAGATCACATTATAATGTATTTAATACTAAAGACTAAATACCTATGCCTAATGAGATTTTATTAAAAAGTGGCGTCGGTTTGAAAAATGTAATTGAAGGCGAGCTGAAAAGATGCTTGCTTACCAACTCCCACCATTGTAAGTTATTATCATACGCATTTTTAACGTTTGCAAAGGACCCCTTTTTCCAGGAAATTGAGCATACTTTTCCATTCTAACATTTTTCGGGATCTCATAGGGTTTCTTTCAAAAGAAAAAAATGTATGTATCAGACTTCCAAAGAGTTTATTTGCTGCTTACTTTAATACTAAATGAAGTCTTTCTGGATTTTCTTCCGCAGTGTCTGGATATATTTTCAATTGATCCATATCTGATATGCATATTCTAGAATCGAGCAGACGAAGTTTTATTTGCGGATTATGGGAATCGCCGGAATTGGCATAATTTGACTTGAATTGTCGTTCGTTTCATGAATCGCATTTATTAGTAAAAGGAAAGGAAGGAACGATTTACGATTAGATTACATCAAAAGCTACAAAGCCACGAGTAATCGATTCCGGCTCAATTGATGCGTATTTAATAATCATTTTGTGTAGTGAAAGGCTCCAAATTATGTTATTCTTTCTAGGAATCTATGAAAGAAAATCCTGCAGATACAAAATTCTAACAATTACTTCAAATTAAGTCCTACATGTAATTATGAAATCATGTTACACCTGGTCAACTGCCAATACGTTTCGCACACATTCTCACAAATAACACACTTCCCGAATTCAATTGAAAAACTTTTTTTAAAACTCTCTGTCATAAATCGAATGCGGAAATCCGGAAATTTCAAATTAGTTATGTCAGATGATAAATCTATGTAATCCACCTCGTAAGTATTCATCCCGATGGTACATAAATTATGGGTTGCAACTTTCGAAACTTATTAAATTTGACGAAAGATAAAGGAATTTCATTATTGCATTTTAAAAACGGTTAGGAAATGTATTATTCGCCAGCGGAATGTTGTTTGAGATATTGCGGGCTTTTGAAAAGTTTCAAATTGGTTGAAATCTAATTTAGACTTTGATGAAAAGTTTTCGTAATAGCGGAAGGAATATATTACCGATGACAAATTTTTCTTTCGGAAATATACTTTTACAGTTTGCCCTATTTGGGAATGTGAACGAACAACAAGAAGATTCATTCAGTTAAGGAAAGTTTGTTTGGCGTTGAGTTGATTAATAGCCAAAGTATCGAAAGGATATAAAACATGCTAGAAACATTTCGACTACTATTATTGTAAGGAATTTCTTGTTTTGTTTTGTACAATTTTAAATTGTACGGTCGTAACGGGAGTAAAATTTGATTTGGTATTAACGGATTGTTGAAACTTTTTCTTTCTTTTATTATTTCAATTACTTGTCTTCAAAAATCTTTTTTTACAATGCGTACATATTACATGGTGAAAAAGTAATATAATTAAGGGAAGAAAAGTACAAAAGGCAGTAAGATAAAACTAAAAGCAAATCACTTGAGTTACCGTCCAGAACACGACGTTTAGATTGGATTGGATCAAACAATTTTGTGAAAAGGTAATTGTTATGTGCTGCTAACTCCAATTTCCAGGCATATCTCAAATTCCAATCACGCTGGAACAAAATCAATGCATTCCAAAATCTAACCACGAACAGGATTAAAACTTTGCCAGTTAGTTCTATAGTTGAGATGTTGGCGACATCATTCAATATCAGCTACTCGGATATTGTTAATTTTTCTGTATATTAGATAATCCATCTGGAGGAATTAAATCATTGTTATGTAGTTATCTATTCACTGAACGTTTTAATAACTCCGCTTTAATTATAGCTTGGCGTAAACTTCTAATTTCATCCACGCAGATACAATCTGAGACGGATTACCTGCAAATGTATTCTTATTTCTCAAGTCGCAAAACAACCCTAAAACTTGGCGAACAATTAGCACTAAAAAGATCTAAGATTTGAACGGGTGAGAGATAAAAGGGTAGAATTAATTACCTTTTATACAGACAAGGTTAAGATTTAACCGACTGCTTGGCTGAAATTGAATTTTTTTTAAATAAATCTTTCTAAAATTACAATTTTAAGAAGTCTTGTACATTTCTTTTGCAGAACTGGACTTTAGTTTGCCTTCCTGAAATAACTAGAAGCTCTGCTCTGTCATTATTCAGATTTCTTTGCTTAACCGCCTACTAAAACTGTCGCGTTTAATATTAATTAAGTTTCCACTTTAGTCAAGTTCAGTTTCAAGTAACTTGTATAAACACAATTGAGCTAGGACGTGACCTTTCTTTAATAGTGTTGTTGAGTGTCTGCTATAATTCGGTGTCAGTAAAACAGTGATTTTTCACAATAGTGCGTACATGGACGGACTCTGGTTGCCTTTCCCGTCACGTCTCTATATTGTAATGTTGAAACGTTGAGAAAAAATAGGGTCTGGCTCAATTTAGCGACTTATATGGGTCATTTATTTCATGTTTCATGTGTACTAGGTGATTTTTTCGAAATTATCAACACCAGGTCTTTAACAGATTTGTGAACTGGAAAAGCTAGTGAAAAATAATCCTAATTGTATGCAAAAACATCCTGATTTGAAATTAAATTTTCAAAGCTCTGTAAATCCGTAACGAAGCATTTTTGGACTATCGGTTGTATAGCAAACCAGGGTTATTTTCGGATATAGAAAACGTGGTTACAATAATGCCCCTTCCTTATGTTACATTTTTTATTCCATAAGTAGCAATATTATAAATAATTATAGAAATGAAAGTGAAAAGTGAAAGACAGAGGGGAAATAAGGTTCTTTTTTGGTTCTCTTGTATGAACAGATTCACATAATTCAAACCGAAGACACTTCCATCTAAGTTATTTGCCAGGATTGCTTCAAAAAGCTTTGAATGAAAACTATGGAAAGCTTTTTGAGGAACTCCATGTCATGTATTCTAAACTGCAATTTAAATTCGAAAATTTGAAAATAATTTAATACTTTTTGGAATCAAACTTTTTACAATTCCTCCTAGTCATATACGAGTATAATACGCCTGTCATGATTTTTCTTTGAGGCCCCGAGTACTCTTTTTACCAGGACGCCCTGTACAACTATAATTTACATATTTGTTCCAAAATTTCTAACAATTTAAGTTTTTTTTTCAACCCTCTTGCATCCATACTTGAACATAGGTCTCCCTTAACGACTTCCATCTATCGCGGTATTTTGGTATTTCCATCCATTTTAGTCCTGCAGTTCGCTTGATGTCATCGTACTATCTTGTATTCGGTCTACCTCTTGAACTTCCTCCCAGCCATGGTCTCCATTGTATTATTTTGGTATTCCATCTCTCGTCGTCTCTCCTTGCTACGTGTCCCGCAAAGTCCCACTTCATCTGGGTTACCCTTTCTGTTACATCCTTGACCTGTGTATGTTGTCTTATGTATTCGTTTGTCCTCCTATCTCTTAAAGAAATGCCCATTATTTTCTTTTCCATACCTCTTTGCGTTGTTTTTAATTTTTGTATTGTATTTTTTGTAAGGCTCCACGTCTGCGCTCCATATATTAATACTGGCAATATACACTGGTCAAACACTTTTGTGCGTATTCGTTGAGGGATATTTTTATTTTTTAGCATCTTTGAGAGTTTGCTGAAAGCTGCCCAGCTTAGACGCCTTCTTCGTTCTATTTCGGCATCTTTATTTCTCCTTGACGTTTTCCAATTGACGGTTGTCTACACTTATGATCGTCTCTTCTTCCGGGCTCATCATTTTAGTTTTCTGCATGTTAATTTTTAATCCCATGTTTATTTATTTCTCTTCCAATTCTTCTAACATGCTGCAAAGATCTTCTTTATTGTCCGCTATTATCACCATATCATCAGCAAAACTCAGGTGATTTTCCTTTCTCCATTGATGTTGATACCTCTATTTGACCATTGAAGTTGTTTGAACACGCCTTGTTGCGCCAGCGTTAAGAGCTTTGGGGTCAATATGTCTTCTTGACTTATGTCTCTCGTTATTCGGATTGGTTGGGTATCCTCGTGCATTGTTATTGTAGTTGTTGCTTTTTCGTAGATGTTTTTAATCATGTCCCTGTATCCACTATCCATACATTTATTTCATGACTGCCAAGTGTTTCATGCTATCAAAGGGCTTTTCGTAATCTACGTAGCTTATGAATACGGGTAGATTGTATTCGGCAGCTTTCTCGATTAGGATATTTATTGTTAGAAGGTGATCTGTTGTGCTGAACCATTTGCGGAACGATATTTCCTATGGAGGTTGGTAGTGATCCATTTTTTTTCTTATTCTGTTTGTTATTATCCTCATGAAAAGTTTATACAGATGGGAAAGCAAGCTTATGGGTTTGTAGTTTTCTATCAACCTTCTGTATCCTTTTTTATATAGTATCATCATGATTGCATTGTTCCAGTTGTCAGGTATCTTCCCTTACTTTAAGCATTTATTATATAGTTTTTTTTAAACTTTGAGGTAACTATATCTTGAGCTTCCTTTACCATTCCTATGAGGATATTGCCTTCACCCGGGCTGTTGTGATTCTTCATGAAACTAACGGCGTGGATTACCTCTTCGTTATCTTTTTCTTCTATATCCTCTGAACCTACGTTTGCAACCTGTCTCTACATAATTTACTCTGGTTTTACCGCTTTTGTGTCATATAGGTTTTCATCGAAAGTCGTAGTTATTTCTATTATTTTGTCTTTATCTCTTTCTTCTTCTTTATTTTAGTAATTTTGCAGTTCCTTTCTTATCATTTTCCTTGTTTCTCTTCTTGTTTGTCTATACTCATCAGTAGTCAATCTCGTTTCTTGTTTTCCCGTTTGGGCTTATCCACGTCCACCTTCTTTGTTGTTTTTTTTTATTATAGAGGGTATTCAGAGTCTTTCTTTTCCTAACATATATTCCAATGTATTCCTGGGTTTTCAGTCAATTTTATTGTCACTAATTATGGTGTTATGTGATGAGCCCTGCGTTTCGTCCCGGGTCTACCTATTGGACTCGTCAGCAAGGCTTAGGTAGACCCTGCCTTATACGCCGGACATCGGTTATACGCGTTCGGACGTAAATGAACCGAGCCGGTGTAGATCTTGTGCGGTGAGATGTTGGCAACCCGTGTTGCCGATGCTGCCACTCGTTCCATTCTGCTTTTTTTCCCAAGCATCTATCTTCGTTTTGTATATTCTTTTTCCTGACTGTACTTTAATTCATTCCAATGTATTCCTGGGTACTAAACAAGTATTTCTGCCAAAACTATTTAATTATTAAAGCACGAACAGCATATTCAAATTAAAAGCTTTTTTCGTTATATTAATATGTTTTTTACTTGAAATAATCCGAGATTTTACTAATAAAATTTTGCAATTCCGCTTCTTGAAAAAAAATGTATACGGTATTTAGAGTAGCTACGTTGCCACAGACGATGTGGTTTTGCTCATTTGCATGACCGGCAACTTTTCAGTAACGCAAGTGCATTTTTAAATTACGTTTTTGCAATTCAATTTTAGGTTTTTAATTGCAAAATTCGATTAAAGATCCCATGCGGAGTTTTTCGAGTCTAGCCCTTACGTATCTAGAATTTTATGTTTTATCCTCCTAATTCATTAGAGCTCGCGGAAACAGACAATATGTGGCTTTCAATAATTTAATCAATCCACAGACTTCACCGGATTCTCATTAAGTATTTGTGTTTGTTTGTTTTATGTGCAGGTAATTACAGTTTGCATATGTTCGATTATATTATAATTTAAGTTTTACCCTTAACATCTTCTTACTCTTTATCTGCCTAATCATATTCGTTTTGCCTTCGAAGTCAAACCAAAGTTCTTTTCTCGTTTGTTTAAGATTTACAAAGTTTCAACCAATACTTCCATGAAATCTGCATTATTTATTATTCTGTATATGTTGGAGAAAAAGCTTTTTGCCTACCTAACCTTTAGTGGGAGAACCAAATAGGATAGCAAAATCCAAATAGGATAGCAAAAAATAAAATATACTGAGGCATAAAATAAGGTGCTACGCTCTGCAATTCGCAGATTTATGTAATGTCTTAAAGTTTCAGTCAACACACACAAACGTTTATCTGCGTCAGGATTGCCTAGTTGTACGAAATGCATTTTTGTTGACTTATTTCTGCTTTATCTATACGGTAATATTTTATTTAATAGAACCTTTTAATCACTACAGTGTTCTCTTGTGGCTTATTTCGATAAATCCTTTTAAGGTCTTATAACGCTTATTGTGCGCTACCCTTCGCACGTATTTGCTCTTGTTTCCTTTGGAATCACGACAAATTCAGATTTTGGCAATTCTTATCTGACTTCTCCGGGATCGGAATGTAACAGTTGTATAGTAAGCGCGATTGTTCTTTCACCAAATAAATGAAAAGTTTTCGTACATTTTATATGGGCTCCGTGATTTACCTTCATTTATTGTGCAATGGCTGTTTGTACTTCTTCACAAGATAAGGTTTACATAGACTTTTATTTACAGCAAAGTCTTTTTGTCTGGCCTCCGAACACATGCTTTTCCTAGATATTCTTTCCAAGAGTTAATTTTTGCTTGTTCGCCTACGGACCATTTTTTAAGTAATCAGTCACCCCTTTGACTTTTCACTTTAAGCTTTAATATTTTTTTTGTTAGTGCTTCGATTTATTCACACTGTTCGACAGCTTGTTTTTTCATAACTTTAATGTTTTGATTGCAATCTTTTGCACATTGCAATACTTTTGCGAATCATTTCATTTTCTCTTTTCATCAGCTTCATTACTTCATTGACATTTCAAAATTTTTTGTTCTTGATCTTGTCTGCTATATTCTTCATTCATGACTGGTGTTTTCAATTTTCGTTCGGCTGATCTTGAACATACGAACGAGTACCGTAATGTCTTATTTGAAATTGTCTTTGAAACAGTTTTTAAGATATGTGCAACTGTTACGGAATTTTATATTCCCAAGCAGATTCTGGCTTATCAGCAACCTTTCTAGTTTGTCTTGACGTGATTTCCACTTATGTAATTTTCCGGAGTAGAATTTTTGTTCATGTTCTCTGCTGTGAAGAGAGTTGTTCCTTCCTTCTACTATGACATTAAGGTTTATATGACTAAGAAGCTTTTTCCAAAATATTTTCAGAACAATCAATAACTATGTATGCTTCGTCTATCGTTTCACGTACATATTTTTTTTTTGCTTTTGCAGACATACAACACGCTTAATAGCACCAAAACACTTGCTTAACTAAACTTACCATATACTTTCGATATCTTACGCTTTGATAACTGAAGCCAAATAGATGAAAAACCAAACGGTTCACCTAGTTCCAGCGTGTTCATTCGCAAAACAAACACTATATCTTAAAAGCAATTAATTTTTAAACTCCAAGAAAGTTTAGACGCTTTTAAAGCAAACTCTGGAATAGAAAATACTGGAAGCACAAATATTTGCCAAGTATCCAAGAACTATGAACTCTTAAAGAACTTCCTTTAACCGATGGGGTTTGGTCTAAATCTCTTTATGGCTGCTGGAGGTAGAAGCGCCATAACTATTAAAGCCCTTTTTGTAAAAATAGTCTGGTTATAGCGATCTAGACAACTGACCGTAAAGCTATTTATGGATGTTTGATTCTGAGAAGTGACAGTGCGAATCAGGAATTTTATTGTTGTTACAACACGTCCTACTCAAAGCCAGTTAAAGAAAAATCGCAACAGAATCGAAATAATTTATGTGTCTCTGTGATCAGCTTCTACAATTGAAATTCAGTAACGCACGAACAAAGCAGAAATGCTGAAGTAGAAAAATAAAATTAAAAAAGTTACACAAATACTCCGGCCCGTTCGGAGTCATCTCCGTGCCCAATAACATATCGATTTTGTTCAAGGAACTCCCAGCAATAAATCTAAAAAGTAATAAAATCAGAGGAGAAAAAAGCGACAACATCTTTGAAAATAAATCTCGGTCAAGCACCTAGGAAACTGTTGCGAAGCTCGTTTTAGCAAAATGCAAACTTTGGAGTTCAAGAAGTTATCAGCGCAACCGTTCACAAGGGACACATAACAGCGAGTCGATGCTGGATTTCGGCTAAGGTTGCAGAATCAGTACTTTAATAAGAATAACGGTCTATAAAAATGTAAATATTACTAGCGTCGGCCATTAAAAATGGAACTGCATGAACCTGGAATTGCAGTTTTAAGTAGCTAACAGCTAGAGAAGAAAAATTACGTTTTTAATCTTATCATTTGGGTCACGGTGTACATCTTGTTTATGTTTTTCTACATTTAATGCCACATCAAGAAAAATGTAGTGGATGGAAAGCGTAATGTTTTGTAGAGAAAGGCCAGATTTTTTTATTGTTCTTGCGTGTTTGCAGGATTTTGGGTGCCACCAATCAAGTCTCACTAATCAACTCCCAGTCTCATTTAGAAACTTTCGTATTTTTGCTTTGATGTAGCATTTGAGAGTTTTTGACCAAATAATGCCTTTGCTGCGATAAAAAGGCGTACATTGGATTTCTTATAGGCATGTGAAATTAAATCAGTACGGCTAAAATAGGTTGCCGTAAGTCTTATTCAGAAAGGCTTTGAGCTTTTTCGGAAGTAACCAAAAAGTGTCCACTGTTACCAATTGATGTGAGTGCTTCTCTTGCACGGATTAAAACAAGAATGTTCATGTGTGATGACCGAGGCGAGCAAGCAACCGACAAAAAGGCCTTTTGAAAGCTGAAGCGTTCAGAAGAAATTTGAAAGATCGGAAGAGTTTTAGAAGAAATTACTTGTATGTTAAATGTGACGAATTTACAAAGACATTATGGAAATGTGGCAAGTTGCAACGTCATCAACAAAGACCAAGGACATAAAAATGACCATGTACAAAAATAGCAAAAAAACTGATAATCAGCAACTCGTCATGAGGAGAATACATGAAGATTGAAGAATGTTGAAATATGATGTTCAAATCAAAGTGAATCATGAAATATTTTAGACGTACATAATGGACGTCTAAAACGGAATGGTAAGTTTTAACTTACCGAAGCAAATTGTGTCGTTTTCGCATCTTCAGGACTTTGAGACGCATGAGGTTTTACTCGCGAGTTGAACTCAGGAAGTGGAGTGGCGTGTCCTCGGTGTGGCAGGTGTGCGTTTTCAGAGGCCAAACGAATTTCTGGAAACGGCAATTTGCCTTTATTGGAAGTCTGCGTCATTTCCAGAAGTGTGGACATACCGGGATATTTCGGCAACATGTTGTTGTTGATGAGATTGCTCGACTCAAATGGTGGATGTACCTGAGGTGGCGCTGTGGTTGTTGGTAGAGGTGTAGAGCCCGTTTGCAACAAAGCTCCTAACTGAAAAGAAACAAGCGCTTATTAAATAATAATAAAAAAAATCATCAAGAACAAAAATCGATGATTTTAACAATGATAAATAAAGTTGGAACATTGAATTGTTCTTATCTGATTAGTGTGCCGAATTTATAGTTCCGCCAACAAAAAATTTCCTTTTATATTTGTCTTTTGGTTTTATTTGTTATCTTTGTTGATTTATGAATGAAGCAACATGTATTTCCACATTAGACACTATTTTCTTTTATTTTGCTCCGTGTATTCGAATATAAACTGGCAGGGATTTAATTTAACTGCACTGCAAATGTTCGGTGTTTTCAAGAATAATATTGTTGTTGAGGTACAGGGTGCCTGAATTATATAACGTTGAAACGAGCAATAATGCAATTTGGCTGCAGGAAGTAACTCACAGAAAACCACGTTTCAAGTTATTATTTTCATTCATGCAACGTCAAAACCTTGCATAATTTCTACAACATTACTTGCAAAATTAACAAGTTATTTTCAATTTAAAGCACGAACATTATGTTGACCTTTTCCCTAAGTCATGACCTTTCACTACACTCAGTATAGTTATACTTGAAAGCTTCTATCTATAAAGTTCCATAATGAAATCAACGTTTTGAGAAAAGCAACCCAACATTCAACATTTTCGTACTGTTGCCCTAAAGCGGATAAACTCGTCTTACACAATTTGCTATGCAAAGTTGCCCGAGTTGAAATATTTCAGTGCACCTCTAAATTTTCAATGACAAGTGGAATGCCTTTGTCATAAATTTTACGGAAATTTAAGGCGCTGAAGATTAAATTAGGTGAACGTCTCGGCGGATTTTCGAATAGAACTGTGTACATGCATTAAACTTGGAAAGCATTAGGACGGCTCTTAATTAATAGGGAGCTTTCAAATAGCTGTGTGTTTTGCTGCATCAGGTGCAAACTGGCATTACCTCTGCTAGGTGAAGGTGCAAAAATTCCTGAAAGCTATGTCGATTAACTGAGTAGCATAACGGGTTATATTATCGTAAGAATATGTTAAAAGGAAGATTCTCGCGTTATAGATTGAGTAGGGTGAACTTCTTGATATGTAGCTGTTATCCAAGTCAGTTTAAATCAACCATAAGTTTCTAAAGGTTTTTTTTTGGCTCGTGGAATCAGTTCACCCGATTAATAACTACCAAACCAAAAACTTCGTTGAAAAATTTGCAACTGACAAGTGTTTAATACATTTTTTAATACTCCACGTGACTGAAAACTGTCTTGGTCGCAAATTACCAAAAAATTGCCAAGTTGTACTGCTTGAAACTCAGTCAGATGTACAAAACATGTAAAAAAATCTGTGAATTTTACATTAAATACTGTTCTGCTATAGGCAAAACGTGTTTTTGAAATCGAGTTATTGGTATTGGTGTTTTTTCAGTATAATATTCACGTTTATAAATGTTTTTTACTAAATATGCTAGATACTGAGAGGTCTTGTACCTGCTGAAGATAGTTATACTTACATGTTTAGTAAGAATCGACTAATTTTTCATTAATTCCATATATTATTCATACCCTTCAGTGGTCAGTTCCTAAATTAGATTGGTAAATATGGCAATATTGTTTCTACTTAAAATTTACGTCACAAATAAAGAAATCGGGATTGGCCGTTAGCGTGCGAGTTTCAAACGAGGAAATTTAGTTTCGACAAGTCTTCCAGCAAATAAAGATAACTAAAGGAAATTGGGTATCAAGAAGGGACTCTAATAGTTCAAACTTCTTACTATCACTTCAAATAAAACAATTCAATAGACGTGCAAGTCTCATTGAAGAAAATTATTTTTTTGAACTTTTCGATGCAATTTTTTTATTTTAGTTTGTTGCACGTATTTTAATATTTACCGAGTAATAACAGTAGTTAGAAAAAAGTCGAAATATGTCGAACTCAACTACCTAGGCAGAAAGTATACGTTTAAATGCAATATTGTTTCCAATAGTTTATTTGAGATGCAGTCTTGAGTGAAACAAACAATGTAGTCATACATGATGACTACATTGTTTGGCTTTCCCTGCTTACATAATACAAACGAGCGGACAATACGCGTCCTTTGGACTATTATGTTAAAAACATTTAACGGATTCTTCTTACCTTTCCTTTCATGCTATTGAACAATAGGTAAAAGTTAGTTGAAAGCGCGTGTATTAAAACTTACAGCCACATATTGCCAGCCGGCATTAACCCGAACCAACAGGGACTCCTCCTCGATGATGTAGACCATTGTTCCTATGGGACTTCCCTTTGTGGTTTCGAGCATCAAATTTCTGGATTTGAAGGCCATTGCTCCAGAAACTTGGGGAGTCTCTTTTTTCTGGGTCACTGCGTGAGCTATTGGCGGACTGGCCGTCGATCGACCTGAAATAACTCATTTAATTTCACTCACTTCAAGCATTAGTGCCGGTAAAACGGTCCAATAGATCCTTATTTAACAATGATTGTGTCTCAGAATTACGCAATTTTTGCACCTAATTGATCGCCCAGAAAATATCTGGGTTTCAGTTTTGAACAGATTTTTAATAAACTTTGTTTTGAAATTTTTTTTTGTTTAAATGCGAAATGGTTTACAATAACGCAAGAAAGCTAAAATTAATCAATCTTTTGTAATGAGCGATGCCTATCGATAGATAGGATACAATGAAACCTACTTCGGATTTGGAATAGAAGCCTCAACGGTTTTAAAACACTTTTCTGATACTATTTTAAACGACTTAGCTATAGAAGACACAAGAGCTCAGATCCAGCTTTTGTACATATAAATAAATGGGCTTTTTGGGCAGTCCGTCAAGTGCTTTCTTGAAGAACTTCCTTCATTTTGCTTGAAAAAAACTGGCCACAACATTCAATATTTTAGCGCTATTTGCTTTCCTTTTCTTTATATTATATTATATATATATTATGAGTAATTTTTAATTGATTGAAGTTTTTCATTTATTTCATGTATTTCCAATTTCGCATTTTATTTTCATATTATTGTTTATTTTCTATGCGCTTGCTTGAGGTAAACGCTTTGAATGAATGACAAAATGATGGCATGTGATACAGACAAAAATGAACTAAATAAAACGAATACAAACCCAAGAAAATTAATCAAAGGGACCCAACCATTCTGTTTTAAAACCTTTGTATATGGAATAAGTCCTCTACTTGTGCAAATTTCTGAACCAGCTCATTTCTTCATATTACAATAAAATTCATTATTTGTATCTTGCATTTCTTTATTCATGATGTGGCCAACATCAATATGAATGTAAACTCTATCTTTTAAATAGCAAAAAAACTACTCCATTGTACTAAAACTCGAACAATTAGAAAAACGGTTAATAATATCTGGTGGCTTTAAAAAATATTTAACTGGAGCATTCAATTTGGACTTTGAATACAGATTTTTCGGTACAAATGAGTGCAAATATATCTTTGTAAAGATCCATTTGCTGGTGCCAATGTAGACAAAAAAAGCCATTTGTTCCAGCAAAAGCTAACCGAATACTTTTTCTAATAAGAGAAAATTGAAGCCAGCGTTCAAATGTTTGCTGTTATAACTCAATATGCCTATTTTTGAATCTTATGGTTAATGGAAGAGTGAATGATCTGTTGGGTCTAGATTTCCGAAAAGAAAATTGTCCAAAACACTCGATCTAAATAGGAAATGATGTGTCAGTATAGTGGAAGCATATTTCCCGTTTGAAATGCATGTGGGGGTAAAAGCAAAGAAGTAAAGAGGTTTCTATTAAGTTCATGAAAAATGGAGGGATCCAAACACAGCCCTGCTCTATTTCTGGAAATAGGGAAGGAAAACTGGCGGTGTGGCATAAAAGTCTATTCATAAACGTTTCGGAAGTCACAGCTCACGTAAATAACGTGCATACGCTGATAGAGTCTTTATTGAATATATTTTAATACAAACTTTTGAGCCAGATAAAGCGCGCTGTTGAACGCGCCCTCGAAGATAAATAATGTGCTAAACTATTGCGACTTTACTACATGTAATGTAATCTTAATATTGTGCAGGATTAGCTGCTTGATATTGCGTTCGCCTTGAATTTATAATATCAAAGGAAGTTCGAAATATTACTTGAAACATTTAACTAACTGCTTACTTTCCTGGATTATATAAGTCCCAGTAAAATTGATCCGTAACAGCATTTCCAAATTTTACACTCGCTTCGTGAGTTGGCTACGGAGTCCTGAAATTATATATTCTTTTTCACAACTAGCTTTCTAGTAGTGCATATGATTTAAGATTTATATGATCCTTTAGTCACTAAAAATGTGCTTTTATAATAATTTACTGAAAATTATATTTTCCCTTTCAACTGGCGCTTTGAAGCATTATTTTCAGTTTGTTTCCATTTTCAGCCGGAAAATCTGAAGGGTATTGATAAACCGACACTCTGTGTATGGATATATACGTTTTTAGTCAACGGATCAGCCTTTTAGGCACCTTATTTCGATAGAAAATTGGAACGAAAAAAATAACATATCGACTCCCTACTGTTCTCGACAGGTCGGCTTTGCGTGCTCCTCGGAATGTTATATATTCGTATAAGCATAGTGAAACATATTAGGATTTTTTCTGCATATCTGGCTTCATAAATAAATCTGCTGGGTTTCCCTCCAATGTGACTAGTCAGCTGAAATCGAGAAAATTGAAACGGGGAAACCCGTTTAGCATTTTGACTAGTCTAATAAAAATATGGTACAAAAATTGCGAATTGATCGCCAATTTTATATAGCACGTGTAATATGCGTGGTGAAAAGTATTTTGCATAAGAAAATATTTTGCAAAAGGTATTCTGCGAACATCAATTTCCATAACACTCGAGAAAGACACGGGTACAAATTTATACCGAATAAACTCGATACTGTCTTAAAAGCCATATATGTATCTATTTCGGATTCAGTTGCAAATACAAATATCTACTTTTGATGGATATGGGTAGTGATGTGACGAAGAACAAATACGATTTTTTTGTTCAACAGAAACTTGAAGAACACCCTAATAAAATTAAATCAAATTTACAAAAAGCGAAGCGCGCCACTGTCCGTCTTAACTACACCGATTTTACTTTTCTTTAACCTAAAACACTTGTCCCTATTTCCTTATCCTGGTCCTTCTTGATATCAATATTCTCGAATCTGCTATCAAGAGCATTCGGGGTCAAGAAGGCATCTAATACCTAATTTGCAATACGAATAAAAAATAGTGTCTTCTAAAGTGAAGGATGGAAATACGAAATTCTCGAGAAACACAGCGCTGAAATAAAGGAACTTTGAAAACTTTGTTGCAGAACAGCATGCTTTTAATATTCTCTTAGGCAGAATGAGAATTTTCCTTTTCTGAATAGCAGTCGATTTATTGAGGCCCATAGTTTAGAGAAATGTATTGCTTTTGGGGCAATTAAATTGGATTCGAACAAAATCGACTCTCGGGGGGCATTAATTTATTCTAGTATTCCCCCATAAATCTTCAAATGTAATTTTAAAGTGTTTCCACATAGAAGTAATAATTTCTGGATTTTAAATTTTTTGAAGCGTAGTGATCACTAAGAGTTGTGATACAAAATTAATTTGCGATCTGACTCTAAGTTTATTTAATATCCATAAGACCAATATATATTAATTTTTTCTTTACGACAGATCCCGGTATAGCATTATTCCACTAAATCCCCGATTAAATCAAAAAAAGGTAAGCGTTTGGAATTTTTCATCTTGATGCTACGCAGAAAAGGCAGGCCTAACATCGTTTCCTTTTTCCCTTCGATCCTTCTCGATGAACATCAGATCAAATTTGCCTTGAGAACATATTTTAGCATTGTCGATTGATCTCTGAAGTAAGAGCGAACTCATCAATAAATGACGAATGCGTATAAAATATGCATTGGCATGCCTGCTCTCACACAAAAAAAAATTAAATAAATTTTCTTTAAAAATTTTAATTAATCACGTTTGGCGAAAAAATGTATACTAGAAGTGTCATCCAGTTTCATACTTAAAATATTCCTTGAAATTTTCGTTAAAAGTTCATTCAAAATGAATTCGGTGAGAAAACCCACTTTTACAGTAACGGACAAAAATCAACTATATATTTAAAAATTAATTGTGTATATTTTGCTGACTGTATTTCAACTTAATTCAAAAGAAATTCCTGGGTTCCAGTCAATATTATTGTTTATTATTTAAAACATTTTACAAATACGTTTCGGTGTCTTTCTACACCATCATAAGTTTGTCTAAAATATACATTCACAGTCGTCATTAATTTAAAAACAAGAGCTCTGTTAAAATATACATACTAAAATACAAATTACAAACATATTAAAAAGCATATTAAAATTTGTTTGAATCTCTTGGGATCAGAGGTGATGAGTCAGGATAATCATGTTTGGGAAAAGACCAGAATTTATTGTTCAGAGCTTAAATATAGCTTAAGAAAGGTTAACGAAAATGGAACAGCATTAGCACAATATGCACAACAAATGTTACATAGTTTTGATTTTGTTAACACAAAAATATTAATCAATGAAGACAATTATAATAAGAGAAGAATCCATGAAATGATACAAATTAAAAAACATCAGAATGCAATGAATTTTAGATCAGACACAGACAATCTTACCTCTGTATATCATACACTAATTAAATGAAAACATAAAATATGAACACTTGGTATATTGAAGAAATGCAGACCAAGTGATATCCTCAGAATGCGAAGAAAAATGCCGAATATTATAAACAGTTTTTTATTCTCTCGCTCAATGTAGGACAAAGTAAAAATGTTTCAATGGCTTGCCAAAGGTGAAAGTGAAAACAGCCATGCATGTAAGTAAATTTTAAAGCTCTAAACAATAAATTCTGGTCTTTTCCCGAACATGATTGTCCTGACTGTGTCATCACCTGTGATCCCAAGAGTTTTAAACAAATTTTAATATGTTTTTTAATATGTTTCTAATTTGTATTTTAGTATGTATATTTTAACAGACCTCTTGTTTTTAAATTAATGACGACTGTGAATGTATATTTTAGACAAACTGATGATGGTGGAGAAAGACACCGAAACGTATTTGTAAAATCTTTTGAATAATAAACAATAAAATTGACTGGAACCCAGGAATTTATTTTGAATTAAGTTAAAAATGAATGTATTTGAACGACACGGGCATGTGGAAAACCAACTGTTTGTCGTTTTGTTTTCATTTTGGTTATTATAATAATTAAATGTTCTATTGGATGTCTCTAAATCTCCAGTCTTGCCACAAGGAAACAAAACACGTTTATGTTGGCCAATAAATCATTTTTCATTTCATATTAAAGTCAACATAAACAAATGAAGCCAAACAACAAAATTTAAATAAAATATGAAATAAAAAATCATGGGTTTCTCAACAGTGCAAATTTTAAACTTAATTCCTTATTTGCAGTTAAATCAGCACTAATTATAATCTGGCTTTCATGTTGAAAGCGAGCTGTATGCTTCTGAAATTGCACTTATTAGCTGTTTTCTGCGAGCACAAAGGTTTGAAGGTTCTGTTTCAATGAGACTCTTTCTAATTGCTTTTTCAACAACGTACAATTGAAAGTTTCTAATAAGAACGGTTCAAGAAATTCCGGAGTTATGCACTTTTGAAATATGAATGAACTCCACATGCCATAGTTTAACCAACAGTGAAATGCAAAATAAGCGCACCAGAATTATTCCATTTCAAGAAATCTCAACACATCAAGTTTCCTTGCATATAAAACAAAAACGGAACACTCCATGCGCTATGAAAAATTGTACTTTATTGAGGCTAAATCGGAGCATTTGGAATTCGATAAGGTGCTTTAGTCTGGGAATAAGACCGTTCAGGTGTAGTTATTTTCAGAGACAGCCCATGTAGAAAACAAAATTGTATGTATAATTGATGTCGATTGACTCATCTTTAGCACACTGAAATTCTTAAATAATAATAAATTCGAGAGATGAAGATTAAATTCGAATAGACTTCAGGAAATTTCAGAAAAATGTTCGCACACGCACAAGTGCTCATTTTTTGAGGAAAAATACATTTTTTCAATCACCATTTTCTTGCAAGCATATGAATATCCATATAAGGTATGTCCATAAATCAAACAAAAAGGCAGTTTTGCTATTTAAAAATTTTAACTTGAGAGTTAAAACTCCTATATGATTTCGAAGAACAACTACATTTGTGAAAAGCAATATTTCTTATACAAGAGTTTTTGTGGATGCAAAATTTTATTATTGCCGAAATTAAAAACTGCTTAAATAGATGTTTTCTAATTTATAATTTATTTGTGGTGTTCGCTAGTTGAAATAAAAACTTGTTTCTAAATAGTTCTTTTTCCACTTAAAGATTCACCAGCTTCTCCAGAGGAATTGCACTTATATAGTCACTCGTTGTCCGTATAGTACATACATTCAAAATTGCTTACGTTATTTCCAAGTAATTCTCATGGTAAAAATTAACTTAATATTTAGTGGTTTGAGTTAAAATATTTGTATAATTTTTATACAATTTCTTCTTTTACGTAGTGGACACTTTGATATATTCAATGTAAAGCCCATGTAGATATCAACACAAATAAATATTTTCCATTTCGTTCGAGGCAGTGCTCTTTGTCAATTTATGAAATAATCCATCAGCTAACAAAAATGTTTCTTTCAGTTGCCGCTGAGCAAATCAATCGATGTAAAGCAATAATTATTGTACTATAAGTAAAGTTTCAATATCTAGATCCGAAACCAAGATAAGCAGCACTATTTCCATTCCACCGCCCTATTATTGTTTGATGCCAAGCAGTAAATCTAATGCCGTGTTTAAATCAATACCGACTGTAAAACTCCAATTTCTATTCTAAATCCCCGGTGTTAGCAATAAAATAGGAAAGAAAAAGAAAAGTAGTACAACGACGATATACAACAGAGATACGTTTAAACTTTTCGTACACTACCTGCTGCATCCATTCTTAGATCCTTTAAGTCCGCTAATTCCTGCATAGCCCTAAGTTCCTCCATGGCACTTTGCGGTCCTTTAGCAAGTTTGAAACAAAATTAAGTTTTTTTAACGGCACGAAATTGTTACTTTTTAGCAAAAAGTTAAGCTGCACACATGCTCACATGGTTGAATACCGATGTGAGTGAAGTTCGAAACAGATATATTCATTACGATCATGATGCGCTTTATACAAATTATGCAACATATTGAACTGAAGAACAGATGAAAAGAAAAATGCTGCTATTTAACTTACATTTCCAGGTTTTATTAAGGAAAATTAACGATATGGCTTTGATGCGAAGATAGAAAAATTTTACAAAACCCCACAGTTTGGGTACAGAATAGAATCAATTTTATTAGTTTTACTATATTTATCATCTACACGACGACTACATAAATATCCTCAGTATGCACCGTTCTTCTATCAATCGGTTTGAAAGGGAAAACAGGTTTCCGTCCAGATCAGTCTTCAACTTCCAAAACTTACCCCTTAAAAGGGGTTTCTATTCAATTTCCTACTTTATCAATGTTCAAAGTCGCTGAATTTTCTTAAATCTTTTTTGATCGTTAAGTTGAACTTTGAAGAGTTATTGCACAATAGATTTATTCTTCCACAACGATTAATTGCTTTTTAAATATATTCTTTTACTGTTAGCTGACCATTTATATGTTTTGAGGGTGGATAAGTTGAAACACATTTATCCTTTAGTTACAAAATTAACTACCTCTTAATGACAATCATTTTGAGAAAAATAGAGGCTTTCTACATTTTTGTAGTGCCTGTTTCTTAGATGCAATATTTCACTCATCTATCCCCTGGCTGATCCTAGCAAAGATCGACTAAGTGTCCTAAACTGGCTGTCCATTTTAGATTAGCAGACTTGTCTCGAATATCAGACTTCATAAGCTTATAAAGAGATAAGTGATGGTTATTGAAAATGACTGTGTTTTGGTCGCAAATCAACGTCAGCTCGAATTTAAGTTACTTAAGTTTTTCGTCCAACATTATTGGCTTTGTATCGACTTAGTGTTCATTTTTGGCTGATACATTTTATGCCACTAAATTGAAAAAAATTGAAAAAATGAAAAGTCGGTAAATCTATGATCATGCCGTTTAGTGTTTTTGAGTGGAAAAGAGTAAAATAATTGAAAACTCTATCATTAATGTAATTTTCAAATGCTTCAAATTCAAGTTGTTAATGAACCGAATGGGACATGGTCACTGCATAACGAACTAACCAGCCAATTTCTTCTTGTATTTTGTTTTATGAAGCCTTACTATGAAATTATTCCGACTATTATTATACGAATTAAAATGAAAATAGGTTTTAATGTTCTCTTCTAGTGTTTATTGTTCGTCTAGTTCCAGTTGTAATTTTTTAATTCATAAAAATTACAGTGGTGCAAATTATATTACATAAATTGTTAAATTGGTGTCTTTTAAATAAGACTTATAAATTAGAACGTAAATTGGTCGCATTTTAGATTTTAGCAACAAATAAAGGCAAGGAATTGTCCATGATTGATTCAACCTCAACTGAATAGACATTGAACTTGCATTCTTAAACTCAATTTCCTTAAATGTCGTCATGAAAAAGGAGTGTATGTTGGGGTCTCCTAGAGAGTTTCCAATCAGAGCGAGTAAAAGAAACCAAAGTTTTCAAATTGGGTATTTTTCAATGTTAGGCACAGTAACACCGAAATTGATCCTGTAAAATTAAACCGTAAAATATCACTTTCCTTTTTGTTCGAATGATTTCGCGTATAATCGGGCTTTTAATATTTATAACAAACGCTTGCTTACTCAGCCACAGGGTTACTTTCAAGTGAATTTAACGGGTATTCACTGAAGCTGTAACTGGAATTGAATTCTGAATTATTAATCTCTCCAACCCTAGGTTTTCGTATAGGGCCCATCGATTTTTGCCTAATTTTGTTGCCAATTTCGAGATCAAAATGCCGTTTCGGTTTTTACTTAGTTGTGATACTTACCGGGGCGTATATTGAACAATGGTTCACTGAATATGGACTCTCCAGGTTCTCCTTTCGGGCCAGTTATGGATAATCCTGGTAAACCTGGAGGACCCGCCGGACCTGGTGGTCCAGGTACTGGGATAAATCGGCTTTCAGAATCTCGACCGTCGCGGCCATTTTGACCGGGCGTACCATCGGCTCCTTTGTCTCCCTTTTCTCCTTTAGTTCCCTGAAACATTTGAAATAGGAAACCTAATTTAATTTAAATGTTATGGGAAATTCTTGAAAAATGACTTGTTGTTTGCAGGTAAGCATTTTTTTGCTGAACCAGTAAATGCTCAAACTGTTGCGGAAAGTAAAACTCTACCACTTGACGATAGGTACAAGAATTTACCTATAGGCATCCATATCTTCAAAAAACCCAATTTATTATTTTAAAATACCATATTTCTGAATGAAAATAACTTTTTTGCTATAAAATGTGCGAGCCAGTAACTTTATTTGAGCGTTAAAATATCCGGACTATGCCACCTGAATCAATTTAGCTTCAAGAAGATAACTCGCCGCCACAATTTAGCCGAGAAGTCCGATAATATTTAAGTGAAGTATTTTAGGGCCGGCGGGTTTGACGAAGAGGTCAATTAGAGTGACCTGCTGGGTCATCTGGTTCACCCCTATGGATTTCGCTTTATGGGGTTGTCTAACACATAGGCGGCATCTGAATAAGTATGAGCCCATAAAAAAGTGTTAAAAAAAGTTGTTAAATGTTTGCCAATAGCTACTTGCTGTGACCGCTTATCTAGAAGTTATCCGGACACAGTCCCAATATTTAATAAATCTGATTACAATAGTTTATATTCGTATTTTTTAACTGGTGAATACATTCTTGAAGCTAAAGCCATAAACAAGGATTCAGATCCGTGAAAACGTCCGCACAAAATTATATGACATATTCTGGGGTACATGATGATTAAACTTAATTTGTTTTTGCGGTTTTTGAAAAACCGGACATCAAAGCTAAGTTTAAAAGCTCGAATAAAGTCAATTATTTTTGTGGGGGAATGGCGTATCGGGTTTTTTTTTAGCATGGGAATCTACAATCCGTTAAATTTTTTTCTAGAAGAATTTAAGTCTCTAAAAGAATGCTTTGCTATCTTTAAAGTTTAACTTTTGCCGCTTCTCCGGTGAAGTAAATATTCGTAGAGTTAAATATCTCGTAAACTATTTGAAAACCGAATTTGATCTAATGCGAAGTGAGCATGGTTTGCGTTAACGTATTTTGACTTTTTACGTTGAATTCATCTTTGAAGGGCCGTTAGCGAGACAAAAATATAGTTATTTATTAAGTACTTGCACCATTTATTTGTTAGACTTTCAAATGGTTCTCTAGGTATTCAACTGTAAGATTAGTTACAGTTTTAGAGTTGCGAGCAACCTTCTACCAAGACATTTTTTTCTAATGTATACAAACACAAATCTGCTGTCTGATTGTCATAAATTGATAACAAAATAATATGCTTTTTATAGAGCATTTTCATATGTCTATCAGAGCTTTTTTCCATGTCCATAGAAACTATCAACGGATTGAAATTTCTGGACCCGAAAAACCTCTAATGGGAAAAAGCATTACAACAAAAATTTTTCTTTCATTTCTCGAAACAGGTGAATTTTTCTGGCTTTGGGCCGTCGTGGAAAAGACTGGTATTCAGCGCAGTGTAAGTTTAAGTGAGCGAAATACCTCTGAGGTTGTAAGCCATGTGTGCTTGCGAAACGTCACGAAGAAATTCGTTTCCTCTACAGCCTAAACTCTCAAAAGAGTCACCAGTTTCAATATAATACAATTTTTAGATTTTTTACACTTAGTTTTTTGGAAACCTTCGACTTTTGCTTCAGAAAAAAATAGGATAAATCATCATGTTTCATCATCATCATCATCATCAGGCATCCGTGGTAAAATTTGTATACAAAATATCGTTTATCAGGAAAAAAGAAAATTTATTCAATCATTTGTGATCTTTGTGATCCAGAGTCTATAGTATGTTTGAGCCATAAATTGTAACAAAATGTCCTAATATTTTTGATCATTTTTTGAACTGTTTCCTTGACTTTTGATTTTTTTG
The DNA here is from genome assembly GCA_024550625.1 of Dendroctonus valens. Lineage (NCBI taxonomy): Eukaryota > Metazoa > Arthropoda > Insecta > Coleoptera > Curculionidae > Dendroctonus > Dendroctonus valens. The sequence continues at coordinate 659,441 of JAJTJO010000017.1, read as the reverse complement.
TACCTGTATTGATATCTTTTAATTTAATGTATTGTAGCCCTAGCGCATTTTAACATGGCTCGGCTAATTTGTTTTTCCGACATTCAGGTGCAACATCAAAGCGTAATTATACTCCTTTTAACAGGGGTATTATTCCGGATCGTTTATCAACAGAACATTAAAAAATAATGAGTCTAACTATACCCGTATGCTTATTGGCCTTTAGTAGCATTTACCTTGTCATCAAGTCATTTTGCTCGCAAATGCCAGGCTTGTAACTTAATTAATCCCGGTGGATTTGCGAATTAAATTTAACTGCACATGTAATTTCGTTCAAATCACGCTCAGTTAGGATTTCTTTTGAATCGGGTAAACAGGTTATTAATATTGATGATGGTTTGAGATGCCAGTTATTAGCGGCCTGAGGTAAACCCTTTCTGCTCACAACGGTTTAAAATTTATATTTAAATTAAATGGGCTAAATTCCTGTGCATATTATTAAGTTGAAAAAGCTGCAACGTTGTCTTGTTGGAAAAGAATTTATTAAAAATTTATTGTATAATTGAAGGGTTAGTGTAAATTTGAAGAAAGCTAGATGTTCATTTAATAGGGATTGCAATTTGTTATCTGCTAGCTAACAAATCAATGAACTTTCGTCCATTATGGCTTAGTTGGATTAGCCTACAGTCAAAACCAAGTTCTCTATTTTGGTTCAATATTATCCCCATTGGCCCGGAAGTCCGGAGAACTTACTCTGATTAGATAAGTAAATTCGGATTGGCTCCTGACCATACTGGACACTAATGGAGCAAATTCGGTAACGCTTCCGACCTTTGCCTGCAGTTGTTTTCCCGTTGAAAATACTAATCGAATTATTTTTCAATTGTAAAAGGTTGTAATCTATATTTGAATTCATTCGTATTTTTTATGTCTTGTGTGTCATTCAACTACATTCTCCGGCGTTTCCCTAATTGCTTGATTGGCAATATGCCATTGCAAAAAATTATGTATTATCTTTTTCAAGGTCTTTAAAATCGGACTTTTTTAAGAAGTAAATAATTGAAATGTTTAAAAATACATACCGCGCCACCACTGGATGGTTCTCCTTTCTCGCCCTTCGGTCCAACTGGACCAGGAAGCCCACTTGAGCCTGGTCGACCCTAAAAACAAAGCACTCAACTTCTTAAATATGATGATAATAAAAAATTACTACATACAACATACCACACAGTTAGCTTTGAGATAATATCTTAAAAAAATAAACTGTAAACTTATCACACTTTGCAAAGACGTTGGAGTGTGTGGAGAGCTGAATCAAGACACTTTACGCCAACGCCTTTACGAGTTAAAATTGATTGTTGTGTATATTGTCCTGACTGTAGTTTAATTTATTTCAAAATATTCCTGCGTTTCAGTCAGTTTTATTGTTTATCATTTAAAATGTTACAAACACGTTTCGGTGTCTTTCTCCACCATCATCAGTTTGTGTGTCAAGTTGTTTCTACCTTCACATTTGACTGGTTATTATTAGTATGAATATTTTGAAATAAATTAAAATTCATTAAAATATATTAATAAACAAACATTCACCACGGAATGACTTTAGAGGGTATCCCAAAGTTAGTGTGCAATTATTTAGAAGCATACTCTAAGAGGAAAACGGATGAATTTTTCCTGGACAAACATAGGCCCTTTTGGAAATTACTTAAATAAAAGTATCAAAAGCGTATACAAAATTTTCAGATCTTAGCCTATTATTTCTAAGAAGAATTACTAAAAAATCAAGTGAATATAAAACGTTTATGGACTCCTACTGTTTGATTTAATAGTTTAGAAAATCTCAATTGCTAAAGTGCTCACAAACCTGTGTTTAAAACAGTAGCATTTCGTTATAAACACTTTGTTCCTTGAATTTTACCTCTGAGCATGTAGCTGAGTGTCATACAAAGTAAATGATGCCACTAAAAAAGCGAAGCAAATGCAAACAACTCATGGTTGAACTATTCCGATGCAACTAAATAAAACACAATTTACCACGGAAATTATTAATATTTCCACTTAAAAATACTCCATATAACGTAATATGCAACTTTAAGTGAAATAACGGCAATTTTCATTGCTTGAAACAACAGGAGTCTAATTAATATTTACATTTGCTATGTAAACAGCATCTATAGAGGCAGCAAAATAAACTTACCTTTCCATTCTTTATAGCGAAAGCACAGAAAAACAAAACAAATACAAGTTTCATAAAGAAATACGGTTGGGGTTGTTTTAAAATTTACTCTGCTGAGATTCAACGTACTAAATGAAAGTTTGCTGGCTGGAAAATATTGTGGAAGAACTTATGTCGGTTTTTATTTCTGAGAGACTTTTCAAGATGGGTATCGAACTTCATAGTAATTTTGGAGAGTAAAATGTCGAGCCAATAAAATATTCTTACCGTCCATCCTGGTAATCCGATCTCTCCTCCTTTGCCCGAAAGTCCTGGAGGGCCTGGAGGCCCTTGTCTCCCCCTTCGTCCCCGTTTGCCCATGTCGCCCTTTTCTCCCTGCAAGAAAAATACAATAAAGTAAGGAATTTAAAAAGTGCGAACGCAAACATTCCTCGAAGGACAAGGGATTAAACGGAATTAGGAGTTGGGCGTTATAAAGAATGTTACCTAATTTAGTTAATTACATTTTTCGGTGGTGTGTTTGTTTCCCAAAGGGTCGAGGACCGAAGTGTAATTAATTAGGTGACGGCCAGTGTATTGATTGTGTGAAAAATCAACAGACTCATGTTTGACTAGTCCTATCAACAGTAATTACAATGAGGTGCTAATTAGCAAAATTACTAGTTGTTGCAAGGGCGATATTGTGCCTCATTTAAGTCTGTAACTGGTTACGAAAATTAGTTTTTAAACAGATGCACACATTTTTTTTGCTTTTTACACTGGGTTCATTTTGTATTTTAGTTTTTTATGAAATAATGTGGGCTTAAAAAGACTAATTCTGGAAAAGCCTATGCACGAAAATTGTTTGTGTTGTGTTATTTTCAGGTTAAAAAAATGCTTTAACCTCATTACACAGGACTTTTAGATTCTACGTATATCTTACTTTTATTACGATAGAGCTGGAATCTTTTTCTCATTTTAGTATGAAATTATGATCTAGGATACAACGAAACTCGCTCCGATTCTCTTTATAGGTTGCCACATTTTATGAAAACTAATCTCATCCCGTCAGTGGTAATGTTATAGTGATCCTGAATTCGTACCGTAGAAAAAAGATATTAAGATTTACATTAGTTGCAACTATATTTATATTTGGAAACTACATTTTTATTCATTGGCTCTCTATTTGCTTAATATTGCGATGTCAGTATCGGTATCCTTTTAATTTTAAATCAAATGTGAAAAGTAAAGTTTTTGGTCAGGAAGGACCAAGAAACAGAATACAGGTCCACAACAAGCAAATAAGACAGCTAAATGGGACGCCGATTAACTTAAGGAAGAGAAAGCCCTTGCTAACTACAAGTCTAAAATTGCAATTAAAATGCGGGATTTACCAGAATCGTGTAAGAGTAACGACAACACGATGTGGAATGTCATAGAGAAGATTATTCTGGAGACAATGGAGACAACTATCGAAAAGCGCGAAAGAACAAAGAAAAATAACTGCTCCGATACGGACTGTGATAACGTACAGAACCAAAGACACCGCGCTAGGGCTCGGATGTTACAGGACCCTTCACAGGACAACATAGATAACTTTAACAATGCAAGTCGTAGAGCAAGAAAACTCATTAAGGAAAAAAAGGGAGAACAGCAGAAGAAACAAATACAAGGCATAGAAGATAGTGGAGTCAGACAACAACAACAGGGCATTCTTTAAAGAAACATCTCGAATTAAAATGGGCTTTAAACCGCAAACAAGTAATATAAAACGGAAAGATAATGGTAAACTCATCACCGGCATAACAGAGGTCTTAAAAACATGGAAGGAACATTTTCAGAAACTCCTCAATGTAACAAAGGACGACACAACGAATATACCGGTGTATTTAACCGCCGAAATAGAAACCGAGAAACCAACACTAGAAGAAGTCACGAAGGCCATACAACGCCTAAAAAACAACAAAGCGCCAGAAAATGATAATATCCCCTCTGAATGCCTGAAAATGGGAGGTCCAGTTCTCTATCAAAAGATGCATGAGTTAATGGTACTAACATGGGCCAGCGAAACATTACCGGAAATCTGGAAACAGAGTGTTATTATACCCCTACATAAAAAAGGAAGCTATCAGGTATGCAAAAACCACAGAGGGATATCTCGTATCAACACCGCATATAAAGTGCTCGCAAACGTGATTCTAATCCGCATAACACCAAACACGGAAGAATCGATAGGTGATTATCAGTGCGGCTTTAGACCGGGCACGTCAACGATGGATCAAATGATGGGCAATTTGATAAGGACCTCCACCAACTATTTATCGACTTCCAACAAGCCTATGATAACGTGTTAAGAGTCCATGAATGGGCAGCCATGGCAGAATGTGGAATCCCAAAGAAAATAACCAAGATTACAAAAGTGTGCATGGAGGATAGCCGGTGCTGTGTTAAAGTCGAGAACAACATGTCAGAAAACGTTGTGGTGGACAACGGCCTGAAACAGGGTGATCGTTTGTCTCCAATACTGTTCAATATAGTTTTGGACGCAGCCATCAAACGACCTAACATTGACGTAGACGTTTTTTCAAGCAGAGGACTAAACCTGATACAGGCATTTGCAGATGATATAGATCTTGTCAGTAAAACAACCACTGAAATCAAAGAGTTGTTTGGAAAAATAGAAAAGGAGGCAGACACAGTAGGATAACCTATTAATGAAGACAAAACAAAATACATGTATAATTCCTGGAGACAGGGAAGAGATCGACTAGGGCAAAATGTAACCATTGACACCTACAATTTTGAACTGGTCTCAGAATTCAAATACCTCGACGTAGTCATCACAGCAGACAACAACGTGAATAAAGAAATGAAGGTCCGAATACAGAGCGGTAATAGAAGCTATTATGCACTAAGAGAACTGTTCCAATCGAGAATAATGTCGCGATCCTCAAAACTAAAATTGTACCATGCTACTATAAGGCCGGTAGTCATGTACGGATGTGAAGCGTGGACTTTAACCAAAGCAAACGAAGACGTCCTGCGAAGATTTGAGTGAAAAATACTTAGAAAAATATATGGACCAACCCAGGATCCTAGTTCAGGGCAATATCGAATAAGAACAAGCGCGGAGTTAGAACAATTGTACCAGGGAGATATTGTGAGAGAAGCAAAGTCACAAAGACTGAGATGGGCAGGACACATATACAAAGCAGCGGATGACAGAATGCTGAATATTTCATGGCAGGAAGCATCGACGAGCAGAAGAACCCCGGAAAGACCTAAAATGAGATCGAGAGACAATGTTCATTGAAAATGAACAGGAAACAATGCTAGATAGAAGTCGATGGAGGCAAATTGTGCTGCAGCCAAGACCCAAGATAGGGTTGTAGTTCTACTTGAAGAAGAAGAAGAATATGTTTTTGGTGGTATTAAACTCAAATGATTGTCTTGACCGAAATGTGGCGACGCTTTGAAAATTGAAATATATTTGGGTCAGTCTGTTATGGTGTTTTTGTGTATTTTTTGAAAGCTTTGTTGCCGATTTTTTTTCTGAAGATTAAATCAGAGCGGTTGACAAAATCTGTCAATTCTGCAATTGATATTCAACCAAAAACTGAAGATGTGGTCTTCGCACTGGCTTCAAGAATGTTAGGGCAGTTGTGCTTTAGATTCAATATTAACTCGAAAAAAATAAATGGAAAATATCGGCTTTTTCCAATTAAGTCAGTAACGGAAGTTCGAGAGAAAGCTTCATTGTATTAGTCTTTTAATTGCTCAACCGTTTCTCCATTTACCCAACTTCATATCATTTAGGGCTTTCAGTACCCTCTTCTGGCCCTTATTATCTTGGACACAGTGTATAAAACATCAAACTTATGATATGTGCAATGTCCTTAATATTATTTGAGTAAAAAGGGTCTCCATTGGGGACTTAATCAACATTTTCAACTACAAATGTCATGCACTTTATTTGCAGTATATATTTAACTAAGGTTCAGTTTCAACCAACATCATTTCAGAGATACTCGGCTGCCTGCAGTATTTACAAATAGACCCTCAATATTTCCCTAGTTTATCATTACAGATGGGTTTCGATAAAGACCCTTTTTGGGGCTCCGTTGGGAGTTTAATTGGCGTTTTTCTTTGAAAATTTTATAAACCTAGTCAATAAAATCTTCAACACTATAACGTATTAGATTAGTGACAGTGTTGCAAATTTTCTGCGCACTTTGAACACTGTTCTGAACTGAGGCCTTTCGCAATATTATTTCATACACTCAGAACTTCAGTAATCAGGTAAAATGTGTGAAACAAGATTGCGGTGCTTGACTTACAGATTCGATGGCTGCAACTGTGTCAGAAACTGTTTTCAGAATCGCAACTATTTCACAGCTGGCGCAAATTGTTGGCAATTTCCAGGCACTTTGTGGCATTTCGATTGCGACCTCGTTAAATCGCATAGCTTTGCGGTGCTGCTAATACACTAGGCTTTCTTATTAACGAAAATAACCGATTGTCGTAAATTTGAGGTGCTGTAGCTGGTTTTAGGGTGCTACTTGTTCGATGCGAACGCACAACGCGCAACGGATCGTAGGAAAATTTTATATTTTATAAATGTACTCATTAATATTTGAATCTGAACGAATCAGAACTGGAAGTACAGGACAATTAATGGGGCTTCGAATATTCAACATCCTTTAAAAGTCTGATTACTTTATTTAAAATCAATGTTTCCTCTGACTTTCGCTTGGTTTGGTGTTAGACAATTTGAATTAATGCATCTAAGCTTTTCTAAGGTTAAAATTAACTTTCTTCATCAATTAATTGTTCCAGTCAGGTCTAATAAAAGTTAAGAACTGTAGTTGGTGCTTCAACTTTTAACTGTAGTTCATGTTTGTAGATATATTCGCGACGCTATTTTCTGCTTAATGCTAATATGCCTAAAGCATGGAGTTTCGTGACTATTATTTCTATTTCCATTTGATACACTCTGTATTGAAATAAAATATTGAAATATTATGATGCCGCTATAAAGATATATTATAACCTTACCACAGAGGTTATCGAAAACTCAATTTAAGCATTGGCGTGATAAGAACTAATTGTGCTGCTGATGTCCATATTAAATCGTCCAGCAAATTTACCGAATTTCCACAAAGTGCTTTTATCTAGTATCTAACACTGGTTGTTTTGGAAAATAGAAATGCTATAAAAGAACACTTTTAAGTAAAGTCTTAAGGTACGTAAATAAATGAAACATAAAATTTCCGAATTTGAAGCGATACGATTTGGTGTGACAATAGTTGCAAGAGCAATTTCACTGTCTGATAGGAAAGCTTTTGGGGAAAATATCAACGATTACTACTCAAACAGCAAGACACTAGATTACACTTTCGCTATTATTTTTGATTAACTTAAAACAATACATACTCACATAATGGAGTACTTATGGAAATAAGTAGCAACACTTTCTACAGTTATACAGTCGTAGTTTTAGCCGGAAACAACTGAACTGTGAAAAGGTGAGAAACATTTTTCACTAACTTGCATCCTTACAGAGTTTGTACCCGAGATACATGGTGTTTACATTTTTGTACCCACTTTTTCGGAACTTCCTAAGGATTTCACAAAAATTTAGTAGATTTTTAATTTTTGATGGTTAAAACGTGGTGTATTGTCCATTATGACTTTAATTGCCCTTTTTGCTTACTCAAAATGTGTTTTATTTCAACCCCCTATGGTTAAGTGAAATGAAAGATGTCATTGTTTATTAATATACGCTTTAAAATTATTTTCTTAACACAGCAGAATCAAAAACTCGTTCGCTTTCAAGTTGAGATTCATCACTTTTCATTAAAAAGACAAACACCCTACATGAATATTATATTGGTAGTGAATTTCATATTTAACTTGAACAAATTGATTTAAATTGCAAATTTTTAAAAGCATTCTTTAACACTTTAAAGTCGTGAAAAGACTAATAAAAAAAATGTTAATTACATTAATAATTAATTAGATAATAAAAATGCAGCAATTAACGAGTGAGAAAATCGGTCTCCAAACATTATTTCTGTGTCTCGTTATCTCTATTAAGTATTTTCAATTCCCAACCCATTGGTTCTGAAACTGAAAAATTTTACAAAAGCTTTTCGAATATTCATGAATGCAGCTAGGGCTGTATATCTCGGAAAATCACACGCAGGAACTCCTCTTATTCTTTCTCAAGTCAAAACCCCGTAGAACCGATCGCCTTTAAAACTAAGTCACTCTGTATATTAGAGAATGAATACAGATTTTCAGCATCAGGACCTCGAATTGCAACCTAAACTTTAAACGTAATAAATTTCGATGAGGCAAACAACCACAAAAATAAAATAAAATGTTTTATTTAAAACATATTATCAGGCTTGAACTATCAATGCGAATTAAATCGAATTTATCACAAACAGCTATTTATGAGACAAACAAAGAAATAAAAATTTATATTTAAAATCCATGTTCGAAATTCGAGTTATTTTAGAATATGTTTGCATTTGCCAAACCGGGACTCTGCCTATGTAGGTTTTGTTCATGTTTTTGTGATCAAAACAAAAAAACAGAGGGCAAATATATCACAGGAAGTTTTGCAACAGAAATAGTTACAAATAATCTCGAACTGTACTTATAAGTAATGAAAAAAATGCTTTAAAAATAATAAATTATTTTTATAAAAGCAAATACTTTTTAGCAGCTGGAGCAATATTTTCCAAATTTTATTTACTTATCTACTTTTATTCGTTTGTTTCGCTTATTCATTTTTGTTTCATATTCGACTTAATGGTGTTGTTTCGTTTCTGTATTTAATTGTTCTATTATTTCTTGTTTTGATACTGAGCACAATGGTATTTATAAAGTTACTTAATTTAGATGACTTTCGGAAATATTAAAACCCATTAGCTTAAAGGGTTTTAATAATTTTTTTTTGGTTCAAACATTAGCCGTTTCTTTCCAATATCATACTTTTAATTTTATTATCAAAAAACTGCAAGTGCGGCACGGGCCTACTAGAATTTTTATTTAAGAAAAATATACAGTACGAGAAAATTAAATAAGTCTAGTTAATAACATGATGTTTGGAAATATTAGATCGAAGAAGTTTCGTGTTTTTATTAGCAGTTTATGTACAAAGAGAGAGATTTTAAAAACTTTATTCTACACCCATTATGAGTTGAACGAATTAATTAAATAATTCCAAACATACACGATCACAGAAAAAAAAAATAAAGAACCCAATATAATGTCTAATCTAATATAATGACAATCTAGCTACTTTCGGTGTTTTAAATATATTTTCGAAAATAGCTGAAAGTTTCTTCTTATGTTTTTCAGGATCCTAGTGCTAACTCGTCGAATAAGATACACCCGTTATATATAAAATGAAGAAACTTTGGTAAAATTTTATGTCTCATATCGTACATGTTTTACATTAATAAATGATCAAATGTAATTGAATTGCATTCAGAAAATTACAAAATTAGGTATGCAGCCATGGCATATAGTCGTATTCTTTTTAAGTCTTATATGCGTTTGGAAGCTTTTTCTACAGAGCCATATACAATTCCATTTCCTGGTAGACGAAGTGGCTAAATATTAAGTACATAAGAAGAATCAGTGTGTTAAATTAAATTAAATTAAATTAAAGGGTTTTACGTTGCAATCTGCATTTACCTTGAACATGAGAACATGTAGAAAATTAAGAGCTGTGTTTATGTGCAAAGTATACCTTGAAATGTGCATCCTGAACATAAAACTTCTGGCACTTGAATATGCAAGTAGGAATTTCAATTCGTTTTGCTGTATCGTAAGTTCTTGTCTATAGATATATCAGGCGTCATGTTAAAGTTATAGCAAACATATTGCCTTTGTTTCCTCTTTTTAAATATGTTTAAGCATATATAGGTGCTTTTACATTTTAGTATGAATAAGTGATAGTAAATAATACATAATGTGTGTCTAATAAAACTGGACCACCTAACTGACAGAAAGACAGCTTGCCTGTTTATGGACATTAACAAGGCTTTTGACAGTGTCTGGCATAGAGGTTTACTATACAAACTATACAAACTACACACACCAACATATCTACTACACACCATAAAGAACTTACTAGAAAACAGACAACTACAAGTACGAATTGACAAAACACTGTCATTTTCTTTTTCCCCTGAACAAGGGCTCCCTCAAGGATCCCCGCTCTCACCGTTTCTCTACAATATATACTGCCATGATATATACAATTACAACTTACCAGACAAAAATCAAATCGACAGATCGGCATACATATTACAATACGCAGACGACACGGCACTTATTGTACATGACAAAACTACTGAGAGAGCAACGCAAAGACTCCAAACACTAACAAACAACACAATGACATGGTTTTATAAATGGAGACTAACACCAAACGCGTCAAAAAACCAACTTCTGCTCACAAACCACAGACTCAACGCTGATTCCCCTACAATAACAGCAGACGGCCAAACGACACAACCAAAAAACGACGTAAAATACCTTGGAATCACAATCGACCACAAACTTAGATTCACTAAACACATGCGAAACATCAGGACAGAAACAATGAAGAGAGCGAAACACTTCCGATCACTAACCTACAAAGACAGAGGAATTAGCACAAACACCGCCACCAAAATATATAAAGCTATTTGTAGACCCTTGCTAGACTTTGGACATGTACTCATGACCAACGGAACAGAAAGGACAAAACGTTATACACAAACAACAGAGCAAATTGCACTAAGACTAATAACACGAATAAGACACCCCCAAAACCCACTACACAACCCCCCCACCCAACTACTATACGAACGCACAAACATGACAAAGATCTCGGAAAGACTCATACAGCTACAGACAAAATGGACAAACAACCCCTACAACTGGACCATACTGAATCCCCTTTGTCTTACAAGACCAACCAGACAATCCCGCTTCCGTTTCCCTACATTAACGCTACTCGAACACTTACAAACGCAACGGACTAGTGGACAATAAAATAATTTCTTCTTGCCACTGAAATCTTATTTATTCAATAACATTGTTAACCTAGAATGGGAGAATTTTCATATTTGTTTTTTATCTGGATTGGGACTGCATGTATTAAACAAGGGCAGAAATACCGATAGGTCGATGGCCTTTTTTAGAAATAAAGATGTTTACTACTACTATTGTTAACCTAGAATAGGAGAATTTTCATATTGGTTTTTTATCTAGATTAAGACTGCATGTATTAAACAAGGGCAGAAAGACCGATAGGTCGATAGCCTTTTTTTAGAAATAAAGATGTTTACTACTACTAAAACTAGACGACTTCACTTATTTTTACGAATAAAGATGGATAAAATAATGTTGAAATTACGATTTTTCTGGTTTCTTGCTAAATTTGTGGTACGTGCTTTTTTTAAATATTATCTACAGGGGGCTCACGATTGATCGCATAATAGACGCATTCGGAAAACGCTACTTTCAATTGTTCTGAAAATTTGGCTACTTCTCTAATCAATCGTGATCTAACGATTTGAAATATTTTCAGTACTGCTCTTTGCAATTTCACATGAGACACTCTTAAAAACTGTGACAGTCGCTTTGCAAACCTTGATGGTAAATACAGAGTTTTTCGATCTATCTTTAGAGCTAATTATTTACATTTTTAAATGGTTCTATTACTAGGTGTTTGATAAAGCAAATTTGATAATTTTAGGCAATTTTTTTAATGCCATAATGGAGGACGCTGTAAACAACTACACCGTTTTCGAAGACGCTTTTAGTGAAGCTGACGTCAAGTTCAATTCTGACGCCAATGCTCATGTGGTGGAGTATATAATATCTACTGTGTTATGCATTATTTCAACCTTAAGGGTATGTAGTTGTGGACTATGCTCGTACGCAATATGTAAATTCAAGTGCATGCGGACTCGAACAAATTATATTTTATTAAATTGTTTAATTTGCGTCATTGTCGAGGATCTCGTGATGGCTGTGTTTCATTTAGTAAGCACAAAAATTACTTGCCTTAGTTCACCTAACATTTGTTCCTATTTCTTAACAATAATATTTAGCTTTCAAATGACTACCTTTTTATTATATATGTTATTAGCGTTAGACTGGTACTTTTCTGCAAACTGCAATTTTATATTTAACAAATATAAAAAAGCATATAAGTTTTTTATCGGCAGTGTCTATGTTTTAAGCATTGCAACTGTACGTTTTTTACCATCTGTGAACACTATATTTATAATGGTAATTTATTTTGTTTGTGCGTTAATAGTGGCTATTTTGTATATTATACGTTCCATGAAAATATATCCTCCCGCATCCTTAAAAATATCGTATGCACTGACTATATCTGTAATATATTTTTTGTTTTGGTCGCCTTTCATGGTGGTGGTAACGACAGTATATATAGTAGTATTTTATCTAGAACATATTTCTTTTCATGCATCTACTGTACCATACGTTATATCGGTAATTTTCCTGTTTTTAGGATACATAGCACCGTTTGTCATTGTTATCATATTAAGAAAGTTAGATAGGAACTTTAAAATAGCGTACGAGCTTGTCTTTAGGTCCAGCGGCCGGAATTTCGTCGTAGAAATCCATATTCAGACGTCGAATATGATCAACATTTTACCGATTCGGATGTTCTTTAAATTACTAATTTTTATGACATGGCACTAGGTTTACCATGTTATTTTTATGTACAAAGTTGCAATATATTTCTTGCACACATATATTATTCGTATTATTTACTTTTTCTATTCAAAACAATCCCTTACTATACAATACAACAATATAAAATAAATTGCTGAAATTTATATTGCAAACCAGCCACCTGATATTTAACACAAAATACCCATTGGAAACTCACCTTTAGAATCAATATTTGTTCACTTCCTTGCTCCCCTTTATGTAAAAATATTTCGCCCGGAAGTCCTCTTTCTCCTCTCTCGCCTTTGGATCCTGGTGGCCCTACTGGGCCCAAAGCTCCATCTGTTCCAGATTCTCCCTTCTCGCCAAAAAGTCCTTGAGGCCCTACTAAACCGCGAGGTCCTCGTTCTCCTTGTTCACCTGCAAATACAAAATTAATATTAACAATATTCAAATGCCTATACCATTTTCACTAGTCAACGCAGAGATGACTGTTTTCCAAGAGGATAAAGAGGAGGAGGAGTTTATAATGAATTCTACGCCTTTAATTGAATATATGCACACAAAACGCGATTAGTCGGAAACCTCTGGACAACAATCAACAAAGTAGCCTACCAATGAAAAAAGAATTGAACAAAAACGATGTGCCACTTGACCCCCATTCCAATTTAAGATTCTAAGTGTGTCATCTACCCCTCCTAGGGCGTTGAAACAAGAATACTAAAAATATTTATTAAAAGCGCCTCCCTTACAAATTAAATTGACGTGTCTTTTGGATGGAGTTCATATTTCTAACTGCAGGAAAGATATTAAGGGTGGGAAGTTTTCGAATTGACACTCCTTATATAAAGGTTATATAAATGTTGCCAATTGCCATTTAAAAGGAAATTTAGACTTGAATTTTGTAAAATGGTGGCTAAACATTCGGCTCTTCATGCACGTAATATTGTAAGTCACATACCATTACAAATTAAGTGTTTAACAACAACCCAATAGTTGAAATAGAGGAAAAACATTGATGAGAACATCTAAAACGGGAAAACTTCAAGGTATTTTTACTTTACGTTGCTTCTATATTTTTTTCTAATGTCCTAGAACTCCTTTTACAATGCTTTTATTCTTCCTATTGTCTTTCTTTTGCGTTAAATGTTTACGACGTGACAGTGTGCTATTTCCTTATAATCGTTGTGTTTGTCTTAATACGCCCTGTAAATAATGTACAATAAAACTTTTTTAAGTCAGCATTTAATATGAGAATTTATGTAGTTGATATTATTGAAGTTTGTTGTAATTTTAATAAAAATTAGTTACGTTTTTATCACAATTAAGTAGTTCATTTGAACTGAATTTTAGTCAAATATTGTAACCTTTTAAATTTATTTTAAATATGTTATTTTCCATAGTACAATTAATAATCCATTAGCTTTTTAAGTATATTAAATCTGCGCCAGTGCCATTCTTCTATTTTTCAAGCACTTCCACCAGAATACAACCGAAAAACCCCACAGAATAGAATCAGTTCATTCTCAATAGCCCCAAAAATGCTCTTGACACAAGCTGGAAATGCAGAGAATAGAGGACGTATACATTCTCCATATCTCTGCGGATTTTTGCTGCTTATTCAAACCGTTAACTTCTCGCCAGTTCACAAATGGGATTTTATTCTTATTTCATTCTAACAGCTCAGAGCGTAATCCAAATCGACTCTTAAGGAACGATTAAATAAGAAAATTGTAACTATTTTGTACAGCATAATAGAAACATAACCAGCTAATGATATTTTCGTTTAGTTTGGTGTTTCGTGATTTGTAGCTTTGTTTTCAAAAGCTTTTTCTTTTGCCACTTTGCTGGTTAATTGCTCATATTTATCAATGTTTGAAATTGTAAATATTTTATGAAAGACTAAAATAACTTTAGACCAAATCTCAGCCAATGCACAACTATAGCTGTAAAATATTTTATTATATATTGACTCAGAAAATGCCAATAAATGCAGCTGGCTTAGTAATGCTCCAACAAATCTACTATTTTAAAATGTTTTAGAACAAGCAATCATCTCTCGATGTTTTTGCAGGTTATTCGCAGTTGATTCCGATTAAACTTTGGTGATTTACTAAATTCGGAACACAGTAAAATTTCTCATAGTTTCGTCGAAAAAGCTACCGATCCAGTCTGTTTGTCTAATTTCTCAAAATAGTAGTATATATATATATATATATATATATATATATATATATATATATATATATATATATATATATATATAATAGTAGTAGCAGTGTTTTGTCAATTCGTACTTGTAGTTGTCTGTTTTCTAGTAAGTTCTTTATGGTGTGTAGTAGATATGTTGGTGTGTGTAGTTTGTATAGTTTGTATAGTAAGCCTCTATGCCAGACACTATCAAAAGCCTTGTTAATGTCCATAAACAGACAAGCTGTCTTTCTGTCAGTTAGGTGGGTAGTTTGTATATTGTTGGCCAAAATAAAGAGCGGATGAACAGTCGAGTGATGTTGTTTGAAACCAAATTGGTAGGTAGGTATATATTTTCCAATCACTTTTTCAAGCCGATGCTTTATTATGTATTCAAAAATTTTGCTTAGTACTGGAAGTAGTGTAATTGGTCTGTAGTTGCTCGGTTGTGTATTGTCCAGTCCATTTTTGGGTATAGGGATTATTAAGCCGTTTTTCCATGTTTCTGGGATTCTGCCATTTGTGATGCAGTTGTTCAATTCAGTTAGGATCAGTTTGTGTGTTTCTTGAGTTAGGCTTTTCAAGAGTTTTGCCTTAATTTTATCTTTCCCCGATGCAGTGTTTTTGATGTGCGCTAGGTCTTCATCGTACTCTGTGTCTGTGATCAGTTTGTAGGTGTAGTTTGGTGAGCTGTTCTCAAAATATTTATATGCAAATGAAGCTATAATCAATAACATCAACCTATCAGAATCTGAATATAACCCGAACTAACGCTGTGTCCCATGAGGATGGTAAAGTGGCTTCCGACAACTCTGCCAATATGTTAGATATATCATTTATCAATATGTTTCCATGTGAAACTATTATTATGATCGATTGTTTGAGTCGGTGTTATCTCCTGCCGAAATCGTTTCTTATTAAAGGAATTGGCAAATTTGAATATTTGATTATTTTGGACACCGCCAGTTTATTCGATATTTGTTCGCTTGGGATTGTTAAATTTGTGATAAATGTGAACTTCAATCTTTTCCCCACATTTTTTGGTTAAATCCTGATTTATAATATAGCTATACCGTTTTTTGTTCTCCTCCACGAATTTACAGACAACACCATAATATCACGGAAAAAGCTTGAAAATCAGCAGGTGCTAAGTTAGTGTAATTATATAGACCTCATGCGGGTCTGATTAAGATGTGACCCTTTAAGACAAAGGGGGATTTTGGCAACATGCTCACACATTTTTGGCACAACACATCTTTTGAACATTGGGGATTCTTCAAAAGAGATTCTCCCCCTTAGACATCGGAAGATTAATTAAGGAAGAACATAATCACAACCGTAAAAAAATGCAAAATTTACTCTCTTAAACGCTTGAGTCTTATAGTAATAGACATTATAGACAAATTAATACAATTTTTGGAGCGTCCGCACTAATAAATTGACTCAAATTGGGAAATATATCATAAGCCTGGGCCTGAAAAAATTCCTTGAACATTTTAAAACCGTAATTTTAATTAAGTGATTCGTAATGTCAAATATCAATTGATTGAACAGCTTAACAAAAAGGAAATAGATCGAGAAACGTCGATTGTAAATTAAAATTAAAAAATGTCCCTGACTGACGCACGTTTTGGAAACCTTGGTTTAGGAAAAATGGGATTTTACCCGTTACATTTTACGCTGATTATCCGTATTGAAAATTTCCTATTCAACGATCTTCTCGTCTCGTTTCGTGGATTTCGGTTTCTTGTTCGCACGATACATTCGGTAAAGTTCGAAGAAAAAAACAACATAACGAACAACTTCCGGAAAAGTTAACGGCGCGAATAACTAACAAAACTTGAACGAAATATTGGAAATGTATATTTTGCATTAGACGCTTGATTTAAAGTTTCTGTCAGGAACATTTATTGAAAAATAAAACTTTGGAGATTTCGGCAGGTTGTTATCGATGATGTAAGGGCCAAGTTTGATACCAGCTAGTTTCAAGTGTAATCAAATGCATAGGAAAACTTTTTTATTCAAAACACCTTTCTTTACTAAGCTGCTGTACTTTTAGTAATTGATATATACGTTTCCGATTGTTACGTTAGTGGTGCTTTAGGTTTGTTTATACTTAGCTTACATTTAAAAAAATAATGAATAAAAGTCATTTAACACGCGACAACCATAGCACTTCCTTCGATCTGACTAGTCGTTCATGCAATCACTGAGTGACTTGGGAAGAATCAGTAATTTTTCTTTCCATTTGAAGCCTTCAAGTAATATTTTAATAAAATTGTTGAAAACTACATAGTGAGGGAAATACATTTTTTCCTGAATCTCCTAACTTTTTATACTCATCTCACACAGGTTTCCAGCCTCTTCTAGTGTTCAAATCATTTTGATACCAAATATATCCTCATCCTTCACTTACTGTCTTCGCATGCTACCGCTCTTGGTCTTAAAGTCCTCACAGTTCAAGAAAAATGCATCTTCAACGTTTGACATTTATTTTTGCTTTACACGTTTATTGTGACCGCTTTTTTACGAAGTTGGGCACATTTGAATTGACTTTGGATATGGTTATATCTTTTCATCGATCTGAAGGTAATTCATTCAATTTCCTGCTCTTTTTAAAAATTATTTGAACCGGCCTGTACTTTACAGCTCTTTCAGTTAAAATTAATCGAATTGATTCTCAATTGCAACAACAATAGTCCATTGATAATACTACGATTAATGAAGAAGCAAAAACAATTCGTGCCTCTGCGTAACAGTTTAAAACCATCTTTTATTATTCACTTGTTTAGCTTTTATATTTTTTGGGATTTGTACATTTTTTTGGTTTTTAAGCCCAATTGAAAAGAGTTCCTTAAATACTTATGAAATGTGTTTAAATGCTTTTACCTTTCAAACCTGGTCTGCCATCCACACCGGCTGGTCCTGGTGGACAATCCAGAATTGTTGTGGAACCATTATTGGTTAAAACGCCTGGTTTTCCTGGTGGTCCTGGTGCTCCTTGTTCGCCTTTGCCGCCAGATGTACCCGGCGTGCCAGGAAATCCATCAATGCCTGAATCTCCTAAATAATAGAAAAAATCATTTTCATTAAAAAACTTTGTACGTTTTGGTTATCAGCTTTAGCTTGGTCAAATTAGTTTTCTATGCCACAAATAATGGAGAGACGTTACCTTTAACACCCTGGCTTCCTTTTTCACCCGGCAATCCTCGATCTCCTCGCTCTCCTTTAGAGCCAGAATTGCCCTTAGACCCTGTTTGCCCTTTGTCGCCTTTGGATCCAGAGTCTCCAGGTTGGCCCGGTTCTCCTTTACTTCCCGGTATTCCCGGTCGTATAATTGGGACGCCTGAAGATCCCTGGGGTATCGAAATAAGCAATGCATGAATAGAATGTGTTCTTGTTATCACTCTCATTTAGGGACTACATAAAATAAACTGTGACTAATGGATATTATTTTCATTCTATTGTCCAGTGGATTTATTTAAGTGTGAAGTTGATAATTATATTGTTGACGTATGAGCTGGATATTTTTGGCAATTTTGTGTCGGTGGTGAAGTTTAAACTCTAAATTCAATTTACTTTAAACCTAACGTTTCGTTTTATAAGTGATATTTTTCTTGACCGATGCACTAATAATTGAAAGATGGGTTTCTTTCTTGGGGATTCGGTCTGGGCAGTGGTGAAAAAGGAAACACTTGTTTGGCTACCAAGCTTTCGCCGATTTATTACCGCCTTCTTCAGGGTGCTAATTGCTCCTGGTGAGAAGTTTGGGAACCCTCCAGAATCTTATCATTACCACAGCCTGACAAACCATCTTAGTAGTAGTAGTAAATATCTTTATTTCTAAAAAAGGCTATCGACCTATCGGTCTTTCTGCCCTTGTTTAATACATACAGTCTTAATCTAAATGAAAACAAATATGAAAATTCTCTTATTCTAGGTTAACAATACTATTAAATAAATAAGATTTCAGTGGCAAGAAGGAATTATTTTATTGTCCACTAGTCCGTAGCGTTTGTAAGTGTTCGAGTGGCGTTAATGTAGGGAAACGAAAGCGGGATTGTCTGGTTGGTCTTGTAAGACAAAGGGGATTCAGTATGGTCCAGTTGTAGGGGTTGTTTGTCCATTTTGTCTGTAGCTGTATGAGTCTTTCCGAGATCTTTGTCATGTTTGTGCGTTCGTATAGTAGTTGGGTGGGGGGGTTGTGTAGTGGGTTTTGGGGGTGTCTTATTCGTGTTATTAGTCTTAGTGCAATTTGTTCTGTTGTTTGTATATAACGTTTTGTCCTTTCTGTCCGTTGGTCATGAGTATATGTCCATAGTCTAGCAAGGGTCTACAAATAGCTTTATATATTTTGGTGGCGGTGTTTGTGCTAATTCCTCTGTCTTTGTAGGTTAGTGATCGGAAGTGTTTTGTTCTCTTTGTTGTTTCTGCCCTGATGTTTCGTATGTGTTTAGTGAATTTAAGTTTGTGGTCAATTGTGATTCCAAGGTATTTTACGTCGTTTTTTGGTTGTGTCGTTTGGCCGTCTGCAGTTATTGTAGGGGAGTCAGCGTTGAGTCTGTGGTTTGTGAGCAGAAGCTGATTTTTTGACGCGTTTGGTGTTAGTCTCCATTTATAAAACCATGTCATTGTGTTGTTTGTTAGTGTTTGGAGTCTTTGCGCTGCTCTCTCAGTAGTTTTGTCATGTACAATAAGTGCCGTGTCGCCTGCGTATTGTAATGTGTATGCCGATCTGTCGATTTGATTTTTGTCTGGTAAGTTGTAATTGTATATGTCATGGCAGTATATATTGTAGAGAAACGGTGAGAGCGGGGATCCTTGAGGGAGCCCTTGTTCAGGGGAAAAAGAAAATGACAGTGTTTTGTCAATTCGTACTTGTAGTTGTCTGTTTTCTAGTAAGTTCTTTATGGTGTGTAGTAGATATGTTGGTGTGTGTAGTTTGTATAGTTTGTATAGTAAGCCTCTATGCCAGACACTGTCAAAAGCCTTGTTAATGTCCATAAACAGGCAAGATGTCTTTCTGTCAGTTAGGTGGGTAGTTTGTATATTGTTGGCCAAAATAAAGAGCGGATGAACGGTCGAGTGATGCTGTTTGAAACCAAGTTGGTAGGTAGGTATATACTTTCCAATCACTTTGTCAAGCCGCTGCTTCATTATGCATTCAAAAATCTTGCCTAGTACTGGAAGTAGTGTAATTGGTCTGTAGTTGCTCGGTTGTGTATTGTCCAGTCCATTTTTGGGTATAGGGATTATTAAGCCGTTTTTCCATGTTTCTGGGATTCTGCCATTTGTGATGCAGTTGTTCAATTCAGTTAGAATCAGTTTGTGTGTTTCTTGAGTTAGGCTTTTCAGGACTTTTGCCTTAATTTTATCCTTCCCCGGTGCAGTGTTCTTGATGTGCGCTAGGGCTTCATCGTACTCTATGTCTGTGATCAGTGTGCAGGCATAGTTTGGTGAGTTGTTAAAATAGTTCAAGTACCAGTCGTTGATCAAGTTCCAGTTGTCATTGTCGAAGTTAGGGTTTGTCGATATGCTGAAGGTCCTTTGATAGTGTCTGGCGAATGCGTCCGCTTTCTCTTTGTCTGTGTAGCGTTCTATTCCGTTTTCGTCAATTGTGTCAGTAGTGCCAGTCTTCCTGTATTGCGCCAGTTTCTTAATTTTTAGCCAGTATGTTTTGCCTTTGTCCTTCTGTATTTCTTTACATGTTTCTAGCCATTTGTCTTGTCGGTATTGTCCAATCAGAGTTTTAATGTTTCTGTTAAGTTGGTTCATTGTCTTTTTTAGGTCGTTATTTTGAGTGTTTGTATATAGTCTGTACAGTTCTCTCTTATGTTTTATTAGTCTCAGTATGTATTTGGGTAGTGTATGTCGGTAGAAAGCATTTTTTATTTCCGGGCTAAATTTTCCTATGGCTAGTGAAAGTTGTTGTTGTAAACCATCTTATTTTTTCATATTTCATCATATTACAAGGGTAGAACTATTTTACAACTGTTCACCTGAGTCACATTGCTGGGTTATAAGTTGTCATGGATTAAAATTATTTCAGAATTACATTTTGTGAAGAGGCAAAGGGACGAATTACAATAACTGCACACTAAATGGTGAGCTAAAGGCCCTGTAAATCGAAAAAATTATTTTTTCCAAAAGGTTTTCTTTTTTCACCACTGTCCAGACCGAATCCCCAAGAAAGAAAACCATCTTTCAAATGTTTAGTTTTATTCTCGACTTATTTGATGTGTAGTGAGGTGAGGTGAGGTCTTTATTTATTTACGTATATCCGAAATTAATGAACGTTGTTTCCTCTGAAATAACAACGTTTGGTTTTATTCGCTGATGTTCTTTAAATATAATAAGTGCACATAACTGTCCTAATTTTTGTATATACAATTTTTGTGTATAAATTATAAATTTTCATCCTGCGGTGTAAATTATATGATGCCATCAGTTTTATAATTATATTAACATTATTTTTAGATTTCCGTTGAAAAGGTATTTATTACAAAGGCCGTTTTTACACTGAATAACACTTCACAATTCGAGTACTTATATCAAAACTTTATATCAAAACGTCCAATGGTTTTATCAAAATATCCAAAACTAGCGGCAAAATAACCACATCGAAAACCGCTCTCAGTATATTATCACTCAAGTATTAAAAAAATATTTATTTCAGACAAGCATGGAATCCGAATTCAGTATGCAGCTTATTTAAGGGATTACTGTGAGACATTGCCAAACGCGCTGGCACAGTATGTGTAAATTATGTCCACGCTAGATTTTCTGTTGAGCCATTGTAAAATCAATTGCGTTAAATTGGTACTTGGGAAACGCTGCCAAAACGAGCCATGAATAAATGTTGTTATTTAACATCCAAGGGGCGTAAAAACAGTTTTCGAAAAATTCCAGATTGGTTTTCACTGGAGGTTTTTAGCTAGTTCTACTTTTATTATAATGAGACTATCATAAGATAAATAATACCACATCATTATCACATATCAGAAGAGGCCTCATCACGCATTTTTTGAAAACAAAACTCATTATTTCACATTATGCATTGAACAAACACTTTGTATATGAGAAAATATTGTATATTATTTATATTTTGGAAATTGTTAATTAAACAATTATTGAAACATCTGATTCCGGAAAATTTCCTAGGCTAGCGTTTACTTTAGCAAATTTAATATTTTTAAATTCAAACTTTATTCCACCGTCGCTCGCGTCCAAATATGAAAAGCACTGAGCAAGCCGTCACATCAAACTTTAAAAAACGTTGTCGGACAAATGAATATTATTATTTTTATTCGTGAGCGTATCTATGCAGTTATTAAAAATGCACTAGCAGAAAATTAAAACCGCGCAATTTAGACATGGCAGCTTTAATTAATAATGATTGCTTGTTTACAACAGAGAAATGTCTGATTTTCTTGCCCTGTGAACGAATGAAAATTTTCAGCTCAGTTAAGGATATTTTTCAACTGAACATGCGAATATTGGCTGCACCAATTAAGTCTAGTATTAAGAAGAGTTTACAACACTCGGACCTATATTGATATATGAAACCAGGAATAATTGGTAATTACTGTTTCAAATTAAGTTAAACTAATGATTGTCAACATTACTTTTATATGGAAATAAATGTATTAGAGAATACCAGAAAACTACCATAACGATAAACATATCTTTATTCATAACACAAGGCCTATTGACCATTGCGGTCTTATAGTATAGTTAATGAATGAACGCTGTATATAAAACTATAAACGAAAAACACAGACAAGTGACACTCTTTCGCAATGGCTCTTCCCTGATAAGTTAAACAATTGTTAATTTAACAATTGATTTCACAACGAGTCAACTGAAAAAGCATTGGGTAAAGCAATGAATGTCTACTATTTTCAGCGTTCTTATTATGCGGAAGATAAAATTAATAATTATGATTAAAGAATAGTAAATTTTTATGATTTTATACCGATAATTCATCTGACCTCCTATCTGCTGTAAAAATACTTTATATTTAATTATTTATTATAAGGTTGTTGGTTCCAATTTAGGGACTTGATCCGAAAATTGAGCGTCAACTGTTTTGTAAAATCACTTACAGCCGGCATAATATCCACATTTGTCTCCTTTCCTTTGATACAGACCATCAAAATCATTTTTGTTTTAATTTAAATTTACAAAATTTACTCACTTTAAAGGTTACATTAATATAACCAAAGATATAGTAGTTATTTTCAGTAAGACTTAAAAATCTGCCAGTTATTAAGTGAGCATTTTATTGTCGATTTCTTTTTTACATTTTTATATTTTTATTTACCATCAATTAGATGAAGTTTTTAATGACATGTTTTTGATTTTTTATTGGTACAGGTATGAGAACCAATATAAAAATACATGCCAGAAAAGTTCGAACCGGTGGAGAGGTTTTTCGTAGGAATTACAGAAATTTATTGCCACACCGCTTCATATCTTATTTGTTTTGTAAATGTTGCAGCCATCGTTTGAATTTATTGCCGGCATTGTTATATAAATTTCGGGCAAAACACACGGAGATATTTTAATCTGGGCATTAGAAGATTTTTCCGATAAAATATGGTGGGATAGTTCGGAAACATTTATTTTCCGATTTTATTACACACAACTTTGCGAATGTATAGATAAGAGTACACCGCTATATTATAAAATGGAATAGAAACATTTTACAGATAGTTGACTTGATCGTTTTTTAAGTAATATTTTAAGAGCTGGCTTTTTAGGGAGTTTAATAGGAGGTTTAATCTGAACCATTTAGTAGTTTATAAGATGACTGAATAAGTTAATTCAATTAATTGTTTATTAATAGCCAAAGTGCATAGTATAATCATCATCAAGCCTTTTATTGAGTCCAGTATTGAGCATAGGCCTCCCTTCCTCTCCTCCAGTTCTCTCTGTTTTGTGCTCTTCTCGTCCATCAAAATCCTGCCACTAGCTTTATGTCGTTATACCATCGCATAATTGGTCTTCCTCTTCCTCTCTTTCCTTCCCATGGTCTCCAGCATATTATTCGGCTATTCCATCTGTCGTCGGTAAGGGGGGATATATGTCCTGCAAAATTCGACTTCTAAACAATATCGTCTGCAAATCTTAAGTGTGATATTTTGGTTCCACTTATGTTCAGTCCCTTATTTTCCCATTCAAGTTTTTTGAAAATCCCTTCCAGAGCTAAGGTAAAGAGTTTTGAGGATATCGTAGCTCCTTGTCTGATACCCCTTTTGATTTCAATGTTGTCTGTTTCTTCGTGTAGCCTGATTTTTGCATTTGCTCTTTGATATATATTTTTAAGAAGGTTCTTGTACCGATGGTCTCGGATTCGTGGTTTGTCTAGTTATTCAAATATTGCCCAATGTTTCAAAAGCCTTCTGGTAGTCCACGAATGCCATGTGTATTGGAAAGCTATATTCGCTCGACTTTTCTATCATGATCTTTACTGTAAGTAAGTGGTCATTAGTGCTATATCCTTTGCGGAATGCGGCGTGTTCTACCGGTTGGTAGGTGTCCAGCTTATTTGTAATTCTGTTGGTTATGATTCGGGTAAAAAGCTTATACATCTGAGACAGCAAGCTAATGGGTCTATAGCTTTCCAGCATTATTCGATCTTGTTTTTTAAATAACATAACTATTATTGCCTCATTCCAATTCGTGGGTATACAGAGATTGAAAAGGTGCTTTAGCTGCGGTATGACAATTTCTTGTGCCTCCTTGAGCATTTCCGCGATTATATCATCTCCTCCTGGTGCCTTGTTTTTCTTTATTGATTTTATAGCATGTATAATTTCTTCCTCGTTTATTTCCCGTATCTCTTCAGAGCCAACGTTGAATACTTTTCCTTTGTTTTGGTTTCCTGGTGGTATTACTGTTCTTGGTGAGTAAAGGTCTTGATAGAACGTATGGGTTATTTCTTTAGTTTTGTCTCTGTTTCTTGTTTCCACATTGATGAAGAACGATCCTTCAGAGCTATTATTTGGTGTTTTCCTTGCTTCTTCCTTAGGCATTTAAGGTTTTTGTTTTCTTCAATCACCTTCTCTGCCATTATTCTATAGTTCTTTTCCCTGTCCTTTCTTATGATTCTCCTTGCCTCTCTTCTGACATTTTGGTATTGTTCCGTTGCGTATAAACCATTTTTATACAGAGGTCTTCATTCTTTTATCTTTAGTTTGGTTTCGCATGATATTTTGTTTGCTTCTCTTGGCTTTTTTTCCGCTACTTCATTTGCTACTTTCCTCATTGTCCCTGTTATGTCGGATGCTACTTGGTTGATGTCGTCTGTTGTCAGTATGTTGTTCATGTGACTCTGTAGTTTTCTCTTGTATGTTTCCCTGTTTTGATGGAGCATTTTCTTGTCTACCATTTTTTGATTGTTTCTTCCGTATTCCCTGAAGCTTGTTTTTTTCCAGGATCATTTTGGCTCTCACCAATATATGGGCACTCCCTGTATTGAACGAGTTCAGAACTGTTACGTGTTGATTTATTCTTTTGTAAGAAGAAAGTATGTAGTCTATTTAATTCCGTTTCGGCTTATCCAGGTCCATTTTCTTATGTGTTTTTTGTTAAAGATGGTGCTTGTGGCTTACATTCTTTGTTCCGTTTTAAAGTTTGTCATCATATTACCCCTTTGATTGCTGGTGCCAAACCCAGATTTTCCTATAGATTCTTCCGTGGCCTCTCCTTGTTTTTCCAAAATGGCGTTAAAGTCTCCTATAACGATTTCGAATTTACATTTGTTTTGTGCTCTTGCCAATCTTATGTCTTCGTACATTAGCTCTGTGTCTTCGTCTGAATAGGTGGATGTGGGTAGGTATACTTGTGTTAGTTTTAGCTTATGGTTTTCATTTATTTCAAGGGTTTTATTAGTAGTATATTATTTCAAGGGTCAAATTTTTAATTAGGAAGCCTATGAGAGTCTAATAATTGCCTCAAATTTGTTGTTGTTTACACAAATATTTTTAGGTTTAGCAACAGATCAAAAAACTACCAGTCGGACAGCTTGAAAAAAAGTCACAAAAATGTACAGAAACATTGCTTAATTTTGGAATAAAAAAAACACCTACATTGAACGTTTTTTTTTCGAATATGATTTTTCCTCCTCTGTCCATCTCAAAGGAAAATTTTTGATAATAATAAGATAATTATTATCACCTTAAAGACCAAATAAATAAATCCTATTTATTAGATCAGCATTTGTTTTAGTTTTAATAAAATCCTGCTGATAATCGTTTTTTAACACTTTGAAACGATCATTTATAGTAAAACGATTTAGAAAAATGTCCATATATGGAATACCTAATATTTTGATGTAACAAATTTTTCATATTTTATATAGGAATTATTTATTATGCAAATTAAATGTAATAAACACACTATATGCAAAAATGGTATACATTTAATTGCTTAGATGAAGTGGACTTATCCGAAACTTGAAATACAAACCTTTTTTGAACTATGCTTTAGTATAATAACGATTGTACGAGTATGAAATGAAGCAAAAAACTTAATATCTGATCTGTCAATTTATCTTTTACTGCGTTCTTATTTCCACGATTTTTTAAACATTGTCATTAGTTCTTATGCTTTTACATCAGAGTACTAAAAACTGTAATCTTGAAACTCTCTTTGTCCTTAAATAGTTTCGCCGCTTATTCACTAAATCAGCGTCTAAAACAAAATGCAATAGAACTATGATAAAGAATGAAACAAATGCCAATATATCAATAGCAGTTCGTTGAGCTTCCCTTTTATTCGCAACTTTCATATGAGTTTCAGTAAATAACTCGGTTTAACCAACAACAAACATTTAACCGTAAAATCGTCCTTTTTATTCGCAAAATAAGGACAATTCTCGTGTAAATGGTGCCCTATCTATACTAAATGCATGCGACTCTGAACAGGCACAATTGATAGTGAATTAAAACGTTAAAAAGCTAATAAAGAGGCAAAGTGGCGCAGGTAATTTTATTGCCATGATGTGCGCTACAAAGCAGAGCTGAACTCTATATAGAACCAGCAGCAAAATGTTACAGTTTAAATCTAAACAGAGCTTGCATGCGAATGTTGGGTTTAATTTTGGCTATTCGTTTCTACTGGTTGTATTTTAACCTTAATCGATAACACAAACATGAAATTAAGCTTAAAGGACAAAAACGTGCAGTAAATACAAGGCGATGTATGCTTTTTTTGCCGTCTATGCTCGAAGATAAAACTGCGTCTTTTATCATCCAGCATGAGGATCAAATAAATTGGTGCAAAAAATGTATTAAGTTGAATTGTTAATGAAGTAAGTCGTTTAAGTTTACTCAGGATTTTTACGACCTTTACCAAATCGTCCGACAACTTTGTCCACGAAGAGGAGGAAACTTATAGAAGTAAAATAAACTTTTTAAACAATCTGAAAAGTTTGAACGCAAAACACACAAGACCTAATCTGCGAAAATTACCCAAACGTCCTGAAGTTTTGTGTAGTTTTCAGCAGTAAGACTCTCATGAGGCTACGGGGTACGACCAATAAATATCGATTACACAATTTTCAATTCATTCCACAATTTTTAATGCTACTCGCTAAATGTCTCAGCTTTGCAGGCAAGATATTTCAGTGGATTTAGGTTAATTTTATTACACAATAACTAACTCAGGCATGAAATCCCAGATCGATAGAAAATATTGTTAGAACTAAACCGGAAAGTTATTCCATCTCATTCTGAAAATATCACTAAAGTTAAAATATTTATTAGATATACATTTTAAAGCTGGCACGAGCTTGTGGAAATGCTAGTGAAAGTGTAGCTTTCGTGAACATTTTCGATAGTTTTTACATACATAATTGTAATAAACTTTGGAATAGGGTTTTCAACCTGTTCTGCAATTCTTCATCATCTGTTCATTCTTGAATGGCAATACTTTTCAAAATTACTACTTATGAGGAAGCAAATTTAAGCGTATTTAAAGGAGTGAATATTTGTCAGCAATCTCCAGCCAAGAAATCACATTAATATCACATTCCTATTACTACATGATAATATAATAACTGAGTTGTAATTTTAATACCATCCCGGTGCAAATTTCAGTGTACGAGAACGCGATGCAATTAACAATGTCTCCGTGTTCAGTTCAATGGGCTCAGTAATTGTAGGCGAACAATTTCCACTTCAAAGTGACGAAGACAAATAGGAACAAGAGTATGTCGACTGTAATTGTAAAAGTGCTTTTCATCTAGTCCAGACTGCTATACGTATCACTTCGTATTATATGAAGTGGCCCAGTAAATCTGTATTCGAGTATTTTTATCGTCGTCTTTTATGTCCATACATTTGAATGTTTAAATAGAGATGCTACTTTTTAATATTTGCGAGTTATCAAACGACTTGTAAATGATGATTGTTGCTGTAGCTCAAAGCACGGTGCATTAGAGCATTAACACTCATGTGTATTAATGGATTGGGACTCCAGATAAATCGAATATTTAAAAAACTGAACAATTACCATGAGCAAACTAAAATGTAAGAAAAGGAAATAAAAAGATATCAAATATTTGATTCGTTTTGAGGTGAAATTCTAAAGGTAAAGACTTAGATCAGACGCGCCACTTTGCAGAGTGTCAACATTTATTGGCATAAAGGCTTCATCATTGGCTCTTTGCCATAAAATGAAAACGAAGTGTTACACAGCCCAAAAGGATAAATTTTTTTTATATAGAAGCTAATATCCTTACGTAAAATGTGGAAAATATCTTCGTTCCAGATAGTGGAGAATGTTGCCCTTGCTTGGGAATTGATAAATTGGAATTTTAGAGACAATGTATCGATGTTCGGAAGCTGAAATGTTCCTAAAATGTTAACAATTATTTACCTTATTGAGCTGGGACATTTTGAGCTTAGCAAGAATGCAAGTCAATCGTGGCCGATAATTCACAGAAATAAAAGACATTTTTTTTAAATAAGTGAATAATATTTATAAATCCCAAGAAGTAAAATTTTGTTTAGTTACGTTGTACCACAAAAGTGGCAAGTGGCAAGTTTTTTAAAACTTTTTCTGTACAACGTTCAAGACTTTTTATTTACATACATTTTTATTTAAACTTGCATAAATTCAATCCGGTGAACCTGTTGAGGCTCATAGAATTATAAACAAGTTTTAATAAATGTGATCGGTAATTTTCAAGCTCTTGTGGGTTTGCCCTCGATAATTTTGATTAAAATTCTTTTGTGTAAGTTCCTCCGGTTCTGCAAACTCTTGGGCGGTGTTAGCAAGATTTCGTGAAAATTATCGGTTATTTTTTAGTAGTTATATTATTACCCCTCATTATATTATAAATAGAAAGAATTGTACTTAAACGGACGCTTGTTTTGATAAAGAAAATTAAAAATTTAGAAAAATATCATTTTTTTCTCTTAAATGTTTATACGTTTTTAGGTAAGAATTGGTTTTAATTTGCTCATTCTAGCAGATTATAATCTCTCGCTATAAACACATAATCCAAGACGTAGATGTAGTCAATCAATTCAACACCGGCAGTGATCACAGGATGGTAAGATGCGAATTAGTCATAAGCACCAAAATGAAAAGGAAAAGAAAGTTGGAACAAACGACAAAGGGAGGAAGCAGAGAAAAGATAGCGGAAAGAAAGGAAACATACAAACAAAAGCTGAATGAAAATTTTTCCAATAATCCAGGAAAAACAGAAGAGTCATTGGATAATAGAAATAGGAGAATGACAAAAATTATAAAAGAAACAGCAGAACAGATAATAGGCCCCTCAGAGAAAACGCCGAACAAACTGTCGATAGAAACAAAACACCTCCTAGAAAAAAGGAGAGAACTGATAACCCACGATAAAATAGACACTATTGAATATACAGAAACCAACAAAACAGAAACAAAAATGGCGAAACAAGATATACTAAAACACCAAACGAAACAAGTGCAATTCCTATTAGAACAGATCAAGGGACTAAATATATGTAAAAGACATAACACACCTAAGAAAGAGATAACAAAAATAAAAGATGTGAAAAACAACATAGTAGAAGACAGACAACAGATACTGAAAGTTGTGGAATCTTTCTATGGAGATCTGTACGAATCCAAAATAACAATCACAACGACAAGAGACGACAAAACTCGAATAGTAAATGTCAACTCAGCAGAAATGCCCGAAATATATATGGAAGAACTGGAGAAAGGGCTATCCCAGATGAAAAAGGGCAAAGCGGTAGACGAAGACAACATTCTACCTGAAATGCTTAAGGAAAGATATATCAAGACGAGACAATAACAAGTGGGAGAATTGAGAATTAGAATTTAGAATTAGAAGATTAGAATCTCCTAAAATTGGGAGAATGCTGTAGTTGTTCTGATCTACAAGAAAGGTGACCCGACTGATCTCGAAAACTACCGGCCGATAATCCTACTATCACAGATATATTAAATTATTCACCAGAATAATTACAAACAGATTAGCGCGAAAACTCGAAGCTTACCAACCAAAGGAACAGGCTGGGTTCCGATACAGGTTACTGCGTCTCGCATTCTATGAAAGTTAATTTGAAAAACAATAAAAATGAAAAAAGCAACTTTAAAAGCGGATTAAATCCGACCAAGAAATAAATAAAAAATTGTAATCTTAAAGAAGTAAATAAACTAAAAAACTATTACCACCGGAATACCATAAGGGATTTATGGAAGAACTACTAAATTTGGTTTTGCTTATAAATTTGAGATATGCGGGTTACACAGAATTTTTTTGAGAGAAGCTAAATTAAAATATGGTGTTACCATAACTCTTTAATTATTATATGAAAACTCCTCATTTATTTATGTATATTTTGCATGGTTTCATTTTGTCATATGAAATTGCATTGTCCGGAAAAAGTTAGTCAATTTTTTAAAATGCGTTTAGTTTCAAAGGAGAAAAGGAAATCAGTTAAAATATGTATTAGAGCAGTTAGTCTGCAATGTGAAAGATGCATGTACAAAATTTATTCACTTATCATCCTCTCGCCAAGTTTTTAAACTGATACTGATATAAAACAATACCGCAGAATTCAACTAAAGTATTCAATTTGTCACCAGTAATGAAAACGATTTATTTTATGAGGTCGTTCTTGAGTGGAAGGCAATTTTCTGTGCAGCTTTATTGACGGAATGTTTCGCTCTCAAACCGTAATTAGGTGCACAGGTCATGTACGGTTTACTGAACCTGCCTAAACATGTTTTCATCTGATACTCATTACACTATGTCTGTTCAGTTGAAAAATCCCGATTTGACGATTTCACCGTCAATTTCAGTTAATTTGCAGGTTGATGTATAACAAGATGAAACGAGTAGCGAGAATTTAACCCAGCATTTGCATGCAAACTCTGTTTAGAGTTAAACTGTAACATTTTCCAGCTAGTTCTATCTAGAGTTGCGGCCCTGCTTTGCACCGGATATCATGAAAATAAAATTACCTAGACCACTTCGCTTTCGCCCTATTACGATTTTAGCGTTTTAATTTACTATCAATTTTGTATGTTGTTCGGAGTGGTATGTATTTAGTGAATATAGCGGTCAATTTAAACGAGGATTTCCCTAATCTGGACATTAAAAGGACGACGTTACTGTTATAATTCTTGCTGATGGCTAAACAGAGCTATTTAGTGAAGCGCATATCAATTTGCCAATTAGCAGACGCCTCACTGAACGAAATATTGATATATTTGCAGCCGCTTCATTGTGGTATAGTTTTGATAAACTTTATTGGGGCTACTGCTTTTGGTGAGTTGAATATCCTGTAGTTGAAAGAAAGAGTCCCTTGGAAAAGATGTGAAGTCGAAAACAGATCTTTCTTATCGTGAAAGCGACGTTAGGGCATTTTTGTTGTTTTGATTATTAGTTTGTATCAAATTAAACCAACTTTTTCGGTTTTATAGTATTTGAATTTTTTAATCTTCTGATTAAAGCTGTGATCAGTTAACAACAAACTGAAATAGACAGGCGCTTCCAGTTCTATTCCTCATTAAACGTTTCCATTAGTCCAAGACGACACAAATATTCCGTGACATGAATCATAACGTATCCGTATAGATAGAGGCATTGCTCGCTTGTGCAGCATGCTATTATGGGAAATGGCGTGCCGAATGATGCTTTAAGGATTATTGGTTAAAACGGGCGAAAATTAAATTGTATATTCAGGCAAAACATTTTGCTAAATTTGTTTATCTTAGTTAATCAAATAGAGTCCTTTATTACCTAGCCTGTAAGAAAATCTGGAATAATTAACCAGGACACTTGGGTCAAATCACGGGATTATTAGGCCACTTTGCTATGGTATTTCCAGTTTGTTTCTCCAGTTTTCTGGTCCTTTTCTATGTATCGTTATGCCGTGTTTGTTTTCTTACTGTTTTTGTGCATTTGTCATTTGGTTGATTTATGTTTATCTTATGTCGTTTCGTTCTTTAAACTAGTGATTTTAATAATATGAATTAAATACGTGCTCCATAGAACGTTTATATTGTTTTAGTAGTAGTAAACATCTTTATTTCTAAAAAAGGCTATCGACCTATCGGTCTTTCTGCCCTTGTTTAATACATGCAGTCTTAATCTAAATAAAAAACAAATATGAAAATTCTCTTATTCTAGGTTAACAATACTATTAAATAAATAAAATTTCAGTGGCAAGAAGAAATTATTTTATTGTCCACTAGTCCGTTGCGTTTGTAAGTGTTCGAGTAGCGTTAATGTAGGGAAACGGAAGCGGGATTGTCTGGTTGGTCTTGTAAGACAAAGGGGATTCAGTATGGTCCAGTTGTAGGGGTTGTTTGTCCATTTTGTCTGTAGCTGTATGAGTCTTTCCGAGATCTTTGTCATGTTTGTGCGTTCGTATAGTAGTTGGGTGCGGGGGTTGTGTAGTGGGTTTTGGGGGTGTCTTATTCGTGTTATTAGTCTTAGTGCAATTTGTTCTGTTGTTTGTGTATAACGTTTTGTCCTTTCTGTTCCGTTGGTCATGAGTATATGTCCAAAGTCTAGCAAGGGTCTACAAATAGCTTTATATATTTTGGTGGCGGTGTTTGTGCTAATTCCTCTGTCTTTGTAGGTTAGTGATCGGAAGTGTTTTGTTCTCTTTATTGTTTCTGCCCCGATGTTTCGTATGTGTTTAGTGAATTTAAGTTTGTGGTCAATTGTGATTCCAAGGTATTTTACGTCGTTTTTTGGTTGTGTCGTTTGGCCGTCTGCAGTTATTGTAGGGGAGTCAGCGTTGAGTCTGTGGTTTGTGAGCAGAAGTTGGTTTTTTGACGCGTTTGGTGTTAGTCTCCATTTATAAAACCATGTCATTGTGTTGTTTGTTAGTGTTTGGAGTCTTTGCGCTGCTCTCTCAGTAGTTTTGTCATGTACAATAAGTGCCGTGTCGTCTGCGTATTGTAATATGTATGCCGATCTGTCGATTTGATTTTTGTCTGGTAAGTTGTAATTGTATATGTCATGGCAGTATATATTGTAGAGAAACGGTGAGAGCGGGGATCCTTGAGGGAGCCCTTGTTCAGGGGAAAAAGAAAATGACAGTGTTTTGTCAATTCGTACTTGTAGTTGTCTGTTTTCTAGTAAGTTCTTTATGGTGTGTAGTAGATATGTTGGTGTGTGTAGTTTGTATAGTTTGTATAGTAAGCCTCTATGCCAGACACTGTCAAAAGCCTTGTTAATGTCCATAAACAGGCAGGCTGTCTTTCTGTCAGTTAGGTGGGTAGTTTGTATATTGTTGGCCAAAATAAAGAGCGGATGAACAGTCGAGTGATGCTGTTTGAAACCAAATTGGTAGGTAGGTATATATTTTCCAATCACTTTTTCAAGCCGCTGCTTCATTATGTATTCAAAAATTTTGCCCAGTACTGGAAGTAGTCTAATTGGTCTGTAGTTGCTCGGTTGTGTATTGTCCAGTTCATTTTTGGGTATAGGGATTATTAAGCCGTTTTTCCATGTTTCTGGGATTCTGCCATTTGTGATGCAGTTGTTCAATTCAGTTAGGATCAGTTTGTGTGTTTCTTGAGTTAGGCTTTTCAAGAGTTTTGCCTTAATTTTATCTTTCCCCGGTGCAGTGTTCTTGATGTGCGCTAGGGCTTCATCGTACTCTGTGTCTGTGATCAGTGTGCAGGCATAGTTTGGTGAGTTGTTAAAATAGTTCAAGTACCAGTCGTTGATCAAGTTCCAGTTGTCATTGTCGAAGTTAGGGTTTGTCGATATGCTGAAGGCCCTTTGATAGTGTCTGGCGAATGCGTCCGCTTTCTCTTTGTCTGTGTAGCGTTCTATTCCGTTTTCGTCAATTGTGTCAGTAGTGCCAGTCTTCCTGTATTGCGCCAGTTTCTTAATTTTTCGCCAGTATATATTGTTTTATTTCGTTTAATATACTGTTCTGTGACTGTAACTACACTTTCGATCAATGCATTTTTAAACCAATACACGAGACATGAAGCAACATTTTAAATGTTTTGTGACGTCCACGTACGTCGTTTATAGACGTGAATTTGCTGTGGCATATTGGTTATATTGTGGCGAAATGGATGCCTTTCACTTATGTCCAGGTCGTTCTTACGTGATTATCATGTTCGGTCCCGGCTCAGTACTTCTTACTCTGACAAGTTTTTAAAGAGTTATACAATTACAAACCCGAACAATGTCCCTTTTTTCTGAAGCTTTATGTTTCTGCTTTTAATTAATTGAGTTAAGGATTTTTCCGACCTGGCAAACATATTTTTGTTTTCCAGCAATAGATATGATTGGAACAAGGCAGAACGATAAACTCTCGTATCAGGAAGAGACAAATCCAAAAAATTGTCGAGGTAGCGCTTCGTTAAACACATTGTTATTCGTAACTAATTCGGGGTCTGTAATTGGAATATGGAATAGGTCACGACCGAATACAGGCCAACCGCACTTTGCGAGTATAAATGAAAATGTACTAAAAATGAAGCATTTATATCCAGTGTATGTTTTAGGATCTTGTTCGTATATTCTTGCAATTAAAAACGTTGGTCTTTGGGTCAAGCTTGCAAAATTATTAAGTTTCACTCAATTGAGCTATTTTTATCTGCCACGGGCAATTTCCTTGAATACATAATAGCTTCTTTTACTTCTACTATTTTAAGTGAGGCCATAATATCTTCAATATTCCGTAGGCAAGCTCTACAGCGCATAGAATCGATTTCTAATAATTGTTAATAATTTGCCAGCGAGCTATTGGAACAGGGAAACGGATAGTGAAAAATATTGACCCTTTTAAAGTAATTATTTAAACTGCAGCCCTTTAAAGTGGAGAATTATCTGGCTTTTATTGGCTTCCATTAGAGGAAATAGATTGGTTCTCGGTTACCAAATGGTGCACGTATTTATTCTGGCACATAAGTGCAAATCTTAATGGCAGCAAAGCAATTTCACTTTTTTACCAAATGTTTTACTGCTTAACTATATTGCATAGAAAGCTGGCGTTTCTCCTGAAAACGATATACGCAAAATATTTTAAGTATATTTGTTGCTGATCCGTTATAACATCGTTAGTTTCTTTACTTATAGCTGTATTATTTGGTACATTTATTTTATTAAAATACTTTTATTATTTACTCATCTAATTAAAACGAAGATATCAGCTAAAGTGTAAAGCAAGGCATTTATTTGAATTCGGAATGTTCCAAATCAGATTGAAAAACTATTTATTACGGCAATATCGAAGGATATTACAGTTCGAATTGCTGCCACTATAAAACTAGTGGGGACAGGATCACAAAGGATAAGCAGGACATTCGCATTTCGCATTGAAGATCGAATTTGCTTGCAACTGATTGAAGCTCCGATCGGACGTCCGCCAACGTGGACATGTGCATTAACATACTGCATAATAGACTTTATTGATTTGCATATCGTACATGAAAATCGTCTATCACATTTTAATACACATTAGTGTAATACGCATTTGGCTAAATTGGTAAAATTGTCTGAATTGCGAAACATTTTTCCAAGCGTACTTGAACAGTGAATGCATTAATTCCATCAATGTTTCACCCTGTTTGTATTTGTCTTGCAGAAGTAATGTTGAAATTGAACGGTACTTCCTGATCTTTTGAATATTTGCTAGTTTAGATTAATTTTAGCGATTCGCTTCGTGTTGGAATTTAAAAAATGTAAAAGCCATAATGGGCCGCATTTTTAAAAATTTAAACTACATTTTCAGTATTTCTCAGTTCTAACGTTCAAGTATCTAAAATTATGGAGAATAAAAACGGAAAAAAGAAGCGTAACACAAACATGAATGTGTAATTTTTTATTACCACCAAGGAAGGTAAAAATGTGTTAAAAATGTACACAAAACTTTCTTTGTTCTCAAAAGAAAAACAATCTCAAAATAACAGTTCTCTTTTATTTTGTTATGGATTTACGGTAGGTTTGTTTCATATAAAGTTCAAAAACGTACTAGAGCTGAAACTTCAAAATTGTTCTTGATTTTTTTGCAAAATGCCTGAAGAAATGGGACAAATAAGAAATCTTGAAGCAACCAGCTGTGGATAACTACAAATTAGTTAAAGTGCTATCAGTGGCAATGTGGCATTAGTTTTTTTTTCTCAAAATATTAAAAATCACATTTTGAGTGTTCTCATCTTCTACGTAACACCTGATATATTATTAATTTATTAACCTTTCTTTAAATAATTGCAGCGATTGAAATCCAATATAATTAATTAATTATGTATTTCATAGTCAATAGTCAACTTGCTAACAGTTTTAAAAATTCCACAAAATTGCTTAAATCTCAAAAAATAACTGTTAAAGTATAGAGAGTGATTTCATTCTTGAAAACCATTCTCAAGATGGAGATTCTCAAATTCAATTGTTTCTATTATTTTCCCTTCATCACAGTTAAAACTTTAACAGTTTTAGGATATTCTGGGCAAAAACTATTTTAGTAAACATTCTAATTTTAGGTCCGTTGGCTTGGCTAATTGTTGGCTACATCATGCATTTACAACAATATCTTACCTTATTCAAGTCATTAACCTGAAATACAAGAAAACAAACTAATGTATCCATTAAATATTACCCTTGCATGTACAATCTAGTTGAGAGTAACTTAGTTTATGTTTAATGCTACAGAGCCCATCCCTTTCAGTATCTTTTCAATTTATTTAAAATCTTAATTTAATTTCGTGCCATCTCAAG
The DNA here is from genome assembly GCA_024550625.1 of Dendroctonus valens. Taxonomy (NCBI): domain Eukaryota; kingdom Metazoa; phylum Arthropoda; class Insecta; order Coleoptera; family Curculionidae; genus Dendroctonus; species Dendroctonus valens. Next base: position 622,191 of record JAJTJO010000017.1, on the reverse strand, counting down.
TTCTCAATTTGGTCGCTTAAAAAGTTCGTGACTTGATACACAAGCATTAGCGTCTAGAGATCGCTTGCACATCAAGAAGGAATGTAATGAATAATCTAAATGGTTCTAGAGTAGAAAGGCGAAAAGTAAACTTACATTAACATCATCAATTTCTGTTGGACCTGGAGGTCCGCTGGGGCCAGGTGGTCCTGGTGGTCCCGCAACCCCATCTTTTCCCTGTTCTCCTCTTGGTCCGGGCGGCCCTGGCGGCCCAGGAGCTCCCCTGTCACCTGCAATAATTATGTTTTATAGACATTCACATTTATCTTCATATTTTAAGAATGGTCCAGTGTGTTATTATAGCCCAGTTACCCTCTTCGCTCCTTATTTTTTTGCCTTTTTACTTGTTTGTTCTATTTAGGTTGGTTTATTCAGACAGTTAAATGTTAGTTTGGTTAATTCAGTTCAATTTGATTCGAGGGGTTGTGAAGTGGATTCTCAGGGTATTTAATTTTGTTAATTAGTCTCAGTGCGATTTGTTCTTTGGTTTGTACTGGTTTTTTTTTCATTTTGTTTTTTACGTTTGCCAATAATGTGTTACGGTTGTCAAGTAAATATACTTATATATTTTTGTCGCAGTATAGGGTGATTCAGTTTCCAGGGGGGAAAATTTAGGGAACGATATTGAATCAAAAAACGATATTAATTTGCATTATAAATTAATAAATAAATAAATAAAAACTAATAAAAATATAGGGTTCAACATGAGACTACTTTAGGCTAACATCAACGGACTTAACAACAAAAAACCACTTATTTACAATTACATAGAACAAAACGACACAGATTGCTGCATATTTGTAGAGACTAAAACCAAACTAGGACAAACACCAACGTACAGAAATCGGCAGTAAATCTATAGGCATGGAAATACCATCAATCATGCCAGGGGCGGGGGTCGCAGCTCTCCTAAAACCAAACGTTAAACTTGGAAGAGCAAATCCTCCTTCCCTCAACAACCCTTTGAACGACTGTCTACATTTTACCATACCCTACTTAAACGACCTGATACACATATTTCTGACATACATACACCCACACTCCAACCTAGAACAAAACATACTGACTAAAGCGAGCATCTATAAATATGCAATAATTATAGGCGACTTTAACTTGAATACAAACAAAACGTAACAACTTAAAAGATTTTTGCAAAATTCCGACTTTATAAAACAACACACCCCACCAACTTTCTGATGCCCGCAAACCCAGACTCACACCAGACGTTCTACTGCACACAAGAAACTTGACAAACACCATCAACAACATAACTTAACCAACGAACTTGGATCCGACCACCTGGCTATTACGTTTAACATAGACTTACAACATACGCAACCTACCTCCAATACACCTCCTATAGAGAAAAACTTAAACCTAACAAAGACTGAAATAGACAAAATGAAACAACATATACATGACTTCATTCAATCACAAGCACAGTACATTCAATAGAAACCATACAACAACAACTTACACTAGCCATACAAAAATTTAGCCCGGAAATAAAAAATGCTTTCTACCGACATACATTGCCCAAATACATACTGAGACTAATAAAACATAAGAGAGAACTGTACAGTCTATATACAAACACTCAAAATAACGACCTAAAAAAGACACTGAACCAACTTAACAGAAACATTAAAACTCTGATTGGACAATACCGACAAGACAAATGGCTAGAAACATGTAAAGAAATACAGAAGGACAAAGGCAAAACATACTGGCGAAAAAATTAAGAAACTGGCGCAATACAGGAAGACTGGCACTACTGACACAATTGACGAAAACGGAATAGAACGCTACACAGACAAAGAGAAAGCGGACGCATTCGCCAGACACTATCAAAGGTCCTTCAGCATATCGACAAACCTTAACTTCGACAATGACAACTGGAACTTGATCAACGACTGGTACTTGAACTATTTTAACAGCTCACCAAACTACACCTACAAACTGATCACAGACGCAGAGTACGATGAAGCCCTAGTGCACACCAAAAACACTGCACCGGGGAATGATAAAATTAAGGCAAAACTCTTGAAAAGCCTAACTCAAGAAACACACAAACTGATCCTAACTGAATTGAACAACTGCATCACAAATGGCAGAATCCCAGAAACATGGAAAAACGGCTTAATAATCCCTATACCCAAAAATGGACTGGACAATACACAACCGAGCAACTACAGACCAATTACACTACTTCCAGTACTAAGCAAAATTTTTGAATACATAATAAAGCAGCGGCTTGAAAAATTGATTGGAAAATATATACCTACCTACCAATTTGGTTTCAAACAACATCCCTCGACTGTTCATCCGCTGTTAGGTGGGCCTAACTGACAGAAAGACAGCTTGCCTGTTTATGGACATTAACAAGGCTTTCGATAGTGTCTGGCATAGAGGCTTACTATACAAACTATACAAACTACACACACTAACATATCTACTACACACCATAAAGAACTTACTAGAAAACAGACAACTACAAGTACGAATTGACAAAACACGGTCATTTTTTTTTCCCCTGAACAAGGGCTCCCTCAAGGATCCCCGCTCTCACCGTTTCTCTACAATATATACTGCCATGACATATACAATTACAACTTACCAGACAAAAATCAAATCGACAGATCGGCATACATATTACAATACGCAGACGACACGGCACTTATTGTACATGACAAAACTACTGAGAGAGCAGCTCAAAGACTCCAAACACTAACAAACAACACAATGACATGGTTTTATAAATGGAGACTAACACCAAGCGCGTCAAAAAACCAACTTCTGCTCACAAACCACAGACTCAATGCTGATTCCCCTACAATAACTGCAGACGGCCAAACGACACAACCAAAAAACGACGTAAAATACCTTGGAATCACAATTGACTACAAACTTAAATTCACTAAACACATACGAAACATCAGGGCAGAAACAATAAAGAGAACAAAACACTTCCGATCACTAACCTACAAAGACAGAGGAATTAGCACAAACACCGCCACCAAAATATATAAAGCGATTTGTAGACCCTTGCTAGACTTTGGACATATACTCATGACCAACGGAACAGAAAGGACAAAACGTTATACACAAACAACAGAACAAATTGCACTAAGACTAATAACACGAATAAGACACCCCCAAAACCCACGACACAACCCCTCCACCCAACTACTAAACGAACGCACAAACATGACAAAGATTTCGGAAAGACTAATACATCTACAGACAAAATGGACAAATAACCCCTACAACTGGACCATACTGAATCCCCTTTGTCTTACAAGACCAGCCAGACAATCCCGCTTCCGTTTCCCTACATCAACGCTACTCGAACACTTACAAACGCAACTGACAAGTGGACAATAAAATAATTTTTTCTTGTCATTGGAATTTTATTTAATAATATTGTTAATCTAGAATAAGAGAATTTTCATATTTGTTTTTTATTTAGATTAAGACTACATGTATTAAACAAGGGTAGAAAGACTGATAGGTCGATAGCCTTTTTTAGAAATAAAGATGTTTACTACTACTACTACTAAAAATATAGGGTGTTTAATTTTGGCATAAGAAAATCAGCTTTGTTCATTGTTTCCAAACGGTTTTGGATAATTAAACGAAAGTTTGCAGGCGCTAACTGCCAATGCGGGAGCACATTTTGCATATAAACATTTTTTTTTTGTTAGTCAGTGGAATCCGCACTGACACGTTAATGGATATATTTAAAGAAACAAAATATATGCTACTGCTTTTAATTAAAATACAAATTACTTGAAGATTATTCATTCAGTTTGAAGAAAAAAGTGAAAAATAATTCAGCACAAAGTGAAAAATAATTGATAATCAGTTAATAAAACAGTATAAAATCACAACATCAATCTGTGAGGTTCCTAATCAACAAAAACTATAGGAATTGCTCGAGAAAATGTACAATCATCTCATAATATTGTCGTTTTTTGTACATAAACCAATTAGGATGAAAATGACAACAGTTGCACTAAAGAGAATGGCTAAATATTAATTACTCGCGACCTTCGATTGGTCGGCTAGGAATAAATGAAGTAAATGATAATGTGATCAATAAAACTGGACCAGTGGCCTGGCCACCCAGATCGCCGCATCTTAATCCACTGGATTTTTACGTTTGGGGACATACAAAAGACCAAGTTTGGTTCTACTCCAGTTTTTCTGTTCCAGTTTTCAAACAATTTCTTTAATTTTTGTTTTTGTGATATATCACCGAATGCATTTGTGGTTTTTATTATGTTACAGTTTAAGTAAATGATTGTCACTTATTTAATATTTTTTACTTGAAAACGCTGAGTTTACAGAGAAATTGAAAGGAAGCTAGAAAACTCATGTATTTGAAACTGAATTTTTATTTTATGAAAAAGCAGGGACCTATTATTTTTTTCGTTAAAAACATTTATTAACGCCACTGACAAAACAAAAAATTTAGTTTTTATTGCAAAATTTGCTCGACAGTTCGTAGGCAACAATTAATAAATTTTATTTTCTTTAAGCCAAATTTAAACACCCTGTAATTCCTTAACCGAGCGTTTCTCGAATTTAGATTATTATGCATACTCCTGTTGTTTTTCGATACTCTATCGTTCCCTGAAGTTTCCACCCTGGATACTGAGCCACCCTGTGTATGTGACAACTTATTCGTTTTTGTACGTCAGCTTTGCCCTTTCTGTTATTATTATGTAGGAGTGTGTATGTGCCTGTTATATGTTTTAATGTGTACTGATACAAACCTCTTTCTCCTTTCTCGCCCCTCGGACCCATCAAGCCTTTTTCTCCCGGCCTCCCCGGTGCTCCCGGTATTCCAGGAGTTCCTTCTTTTCCTGAGAGTGCCGGGAGGGCTGGTGAATATGGCAAGCTGATTCCAATTGAACTAAGTATGGATGTAGCATTGCAGGTACATGTGTTCTGAAAGAAAAGAGCACACACTCAAAAGTGTTTTATTTAACTGTTTCATTAAACTTAAAAGAAAAAAACGAGATACACATTTAATCTTTTCATCACTTTGTAGCGTATAGATATACTTTAGTTTCAACCGTAATATGGCTTTTTCTATTGAGAGAAGTTAAAAGCACATTCCTGTACACGTTTTAATTCAGAGCTTTGCAAAGTCAAGTATTTACAAAACTCGACTAAATATAAAATGAATGACATTCACATTATTTCATTCTTTGTGTGATTCTGCAGTATTTTTGTTCTATTTTTATGTTTCATGGTTTGCTTGATCAAATGACGATGTTCCCAGTTGAGAATTCTTTTAATTTGTGAAATTTTAATTAGATAGGGTTAGAGTGGAATGATGCATCTACCAGACAGAAGTGAAAGGCTGGTAAATTGAAAAAGAACTAACACGTTTTTCACGAGAAAATATATATCAGCAACACAGATAATTCACTGGGACACGTTAAATCACATACTCTGACAGGCCGTGAAAACCTTCATAGTCTGACTCAAGTGGTTTAGTTTGGTTTAGTTAGTTACTTTTCCCACAAGACGATATTGATAATTGATAAGAATTAGCGACTATGTAATTTTTTTTTATGAATTTTGTTGTTTTTTTACTTACCTCTGGACCAGCAACTCCTGGTAAGCCTGATGGCCCCGGGGGTCCTGGAGGTCCTCGAATGGATTCTCCGGGTGGTCCCTGCCAAAGCGGACAAATATCTGTTTAATACCGATTGGGATTGTTCAAAATTTGTATCTAAAAACGACCCACACATATGTTCAAAGCTTTTGACAAAACGCAGGCACTATTACAGATGTAAAAATTCAAAATTGGTATTTCAATATATATACATCTCATTTGATATGAAATGAATGCCCTGTTGTTGTTTTACCATATTTATTTGGGGAAATGTATATGAAACCATATTTCTTGCTTGAAGCTCGAAGGGAATAAAAATACGGAAAAGCTCATATCCGCCTACTTGTTGCAGATTTGACAAACATCACATAGCTCCAGTAACAAAGGAATTTCACGTAAGTTTGAACGCATATTCGGAAAGTTTCGTCAATATCTGGAAAATCACTTGAGTGTATACTTTAACGTTCAATTCATGCATATCTAAAATAAAAACAAGCAATATCCCGCTTCGAGGAGCAATATCGATATTTTCTGTTTGGTTTGTTGTTTCGGAATTGAGTTTTTGCTTAATGTGTTTTTTTAAACGAAAAGCTCTTCACTGGAAAGTGCAGCTAGTACAGATTTTGAATGCGAAGGAAGCAAATCAGTTCTTTGCGTATTTATACTCCGACAACATAATAATTTTCAAACGTTTCTGTAGTTGTTTGAATATTCTGAAATCTATTTTCATTTATATAGTCAAAGACGTTATTATCCAAATCAACTCTTGCCATAGTAAGTAATCTAGCACTAAAGCAAACAATTGTGGTTAAGATAAATAATTTCTCAAGCGAGACCTTTGTTCCCATTCTTTGCACAAAAAACAGCCAGAGCAACACAAGCGAGACCTGCAGACATTGGAAGGTTTGCGCCCGAATAAGTCAGAATATTAATAATTTTGGGCTGAGTACGAATTTATTATTTACAATACGTTTCTATTTATTCCGATGTCAAAACAAAGGCTCCTAGCGGTTTTTGTTTGCGCTGAAAGAGCTTGCCTTTCATGTCCATATTTCATTTTAATGCTTGCGAAGTGAGGCATTTTCGTATCGTAAATTTATCAGGAATTTATGAAAGATTAAATCATTTGAAGCTGTTAAAACACCCTTTGCGACATTGATTGCATACAAAATACTCTATATCGCATCGATAATTTCGTACTGTAAAATATGTTTTTAAGTTTGTCTGGATTAAAACTGTGTCACATTCACATTTTATTCATATAGCTGTTGCTTGTTTAGTGTATCTACAGGTCATACTCTGATTTAAGCCATAGGAAAATTACTATCACAAAATTTAGCTTGAAGGAAAGAAATCCCGTCCACATCATTGGTGTAAAAATATATTTATTGGTTCAAATAAGAATAGCGATGCGAAGTTTCCTTATTGCCTCAAGACAATTCAAATGATTGTTACTGCTTTGAGTCAAAATGACCCAAATCGTCCTTATTGAATTGGCAGGATTTGCTTTAAACACGTGACGGCTTTCATGGTTGGGAAACACCTTTAGAAGCTGAAAACCGATTGGTTTGTATTTTATTTCAGTAGTCTTCTTGGGAGCAGTTTTAATCTGCATTTCTATGCGTCTACTAGATCAATTTAACCTGAAAAATACCTGAAAAACGCCCTGAAATTGAATAATAAAGTTTACAAGCACTGGAGGACCTAATATGAAAATATTAAGCAGAATAAGTTACTCAGAGACATGATATTGCTTTTGTGGGGCTCCAGAAACAATATTTATGTTGAGTATAAATTAGGTCAACCGGATACACAATGGTGCTATGTCAAAGTATAAAATTTAATTAAAGATTATTGAATATGGTTTTGTGAACACCGCTCAAAAGGAGCTTTAAAATAGAGGATCTGCGCTAAAAGAAAATTATGAAACATTCGATAATAGAGCTCGTCAGCCGTATAAATTAAAAAATCACAAAGGAACATGCCACCGATATGGCGCAGAATTGCATTGAAATTTCTGTGAGAGTAATTTCCTTCCGTTTCCCGGCAAAGCTTTATATCGCAAGGCATAATCAAAAGTCGAGTGATCATGACGGCTACAAATTGAAGTACAGCAAAAAGTGCCAAATTAAAGGCTGGAAACCTTATATGCATTGGATATTGGGATAATCCAATCCGAGCACGTCCCACTATGCCGACATTGTATGACCATTTGTAAATCTCATTTGGGACATCTACGCAAAATGATTGCAATTCCAGATATGTGGTTTTTCGTGGAATATCTTTTAGCGGCACGTAGTCCGGATTTTATTAAACATTCCGGCCTGTTAAGATCAAATGAAAGGAAAAGGGATACTATTAAATGACACAAACAAATAATATGATGCCTGCATTAGTATTTAGGTGTCTGCCCCAAAACAACATATTTTCATATTTTTCGCATTTCTATATTCTTCTTAATATACGACTCGCAACAATTCTTTTTTGTGCATTTTAAGAAATTTAAAGTTTATTGGGGGAAAGACATTTTTGTGTTTTATTCATAAAGTTGCAGTTTTTATAATAACAATAACTAAATTAAGATTAAGGAATGTCAGCTTAATGTAGCTTTCAGGGCCGGACTCAGTCAAGTGATCTCCCGTATGACAGTAATATATACTTCGACCGTTACCACCTCGCCTTTGATAATGTCTTCCCCAGTTGCAGACAAAACGTCAAGTTCTAGACCTTATGGACCACGGCTTACAACCCGGAAAAACAAAATTTTACTTAGATAAGATCGGCCAAAAAAATCACAATAAATAAAGATATAAAGACACAGAAGAACTGAATGCGCCATATTTAAACTGACATAAGGAGATTCGGAAGGTGATAAGCGGGAATTCGCTCGAATCTAAACATGGCAAATTGATTTCAAGAATGGAGGATAAGTTAAGAGCTTAACAATCTATGTATATAATATCGGTTTAATGACGACCAACGTTTAATAAAATTCTTGGTTAATTCAGGAATATATACACTTTCGGTTTATATTAAGTTTATTGAATATATAAACTATAAAGCGCGTGATCGATACACTACAGACAATACAAAGTGTCGCGGAAAAAGACTGATTGTGTCACTCTCAGACTGGTGCTGTTGGTGTCGGTGTCGGACCTGCTCATCGGGGTGCATAAAATCGTTGTGCAATAAATTCAGGTCGATAAAAGGATCTTCTTTGTGCATATAGCCGTTGTGCACCAACAAAAATCAATCGTTAATTGTTCAGAAGGACCTGAGATAACAAAACTCCAGGACCTGACAACATTCTTACATACATCTTGGTAAGGATGAAAGGCTGTTGCCTTCAGCCACTGTTCAGTGGTATCTGTGATCAGGAACACTTCCATCAAACTGCTAAACATGTGAAGAGCGCTTGTACAAAAAATGCAAAGAAATGATGAGAGAAACTGAATTTGGTTCTCGAAATATGTTAGGAATAATGAGGAGCAAAGATCAAATATCGAGGATATTAAAAGAGGCGTTGCGTCTATCACAGGTTCTTTTCAACATGTACTCAATCCCCATTTTTCAAAGAGACGACGAAAATGTATTTTTCAGACGACACAGTACCATGGGCAGATGGCCACGAGAACCTGTACAAAATGATAGATGCAGTTCTTAGAACAACTCAGAAATATGATCTTGATCTTTGTCTGATGTCATGATTTGACTTTTGTCTACCAGTAACCAGGCAGTTGAAAGAGTGAGCTAAATTTAATAACTAGTACGGTCTTAACAACAAATGTGGCCAATCAAGTGCCGGTGAACACCAACGCAAGAGGAAAAGGGTGAAATATCAAATTATGCAAGTAATTTTTATTTATTTAATTATGCAAGTAAGTCCAATATAGACCAGATGCAGGATGGAGAAGAATTTATTGGTTGCCCAACAATAGAAAACCTGAGTTGCAGTAAATGACACCGAATTGCTCAGAATATCAGGGAATAAATTGGGGATATGGATGAACCTTGAAAATATTAAACAAGTTCGTTTTCTTGGTATAAGGAATTTTTATGCTTTCTGTTAAATTGTGATAGGGATAAAGAAACCAACAAAGTCTCAGGGAAGTAATACTGACGAAACAATACAGCTTATATTAAACAAAATCACTCAACAGGAAGATACAGTTTTGAGCGAAAACCAAAGAATTAAAAACTTGAGGAAGATACTCAAAGAAATTTATACTCAAAAGTAAAAAACACCATAATGTATAGTACAATTAAAATTATGAATTGGAATGCAAATGGATTGCTAAGCATCAACAAGAGCTTCAAGCAATCCTTGACATAAATTGATTAAGAAGTATCAAAGATCATAAATAAGATTGACATAAATAAGACATAATAGGTTAATTTTGTGAATGTGTTTTTTTATTTTTAATTAAATTGATAATAAATGTAAAATGTATATTTTAGACAAACTGATGATGGTGGAGAAAGACACCGAAACGTATTTGTAACATTTTAAATAATAAACAATAAAATTGACTGAAACCCAGGAAATTTTGAAATAAATAAGATCGAAGTGTGTTTAATATCAGAAACACATTTCACAAAGCAATCATTTATTAAACTTAAATGATATAAAGTCTACCACGCAATTCATCCAGAAAACGCTGCGAAAGGAGAAAGTGCAGTATTAATCAAAGAAAATATTTGTCATTATGAAGAAAATAAATTTGAAGCAGAAGACATCCAAGCAATGATAGTGAAAATTATAACCAAGTAACATTACGTTGGCTAGTGTGTATAGTCCTCCAAAACACAACATCAAATGTGGAAGATATGAAGAACTTTTCAAAAATCTAGGAAATCGATTTATAATAGGAGCAGACTATCCAGATCCAGATTGGTTACAACTTAAGGAAGGGAACTGCTAAGAGCTGTGGATGTGAAGCCATTTCAACGTGCCAACCTACATACTGGCCTACAGATCCGGAAAAAGTTCCTGACCTGATAAAATTTTACATAATTAAAAATGTATCAAGTAATTATAAATTCTGGAAATTATTATCGGAAAAAAGAAAAGATCAGATCAGATCCCCACAAGATAAAACTATACTAAATATTCTTACATCTCCGCTGAGACGAGATATTAAACAGATACCATTGGAGATTTCCTAAGGAAACTTACTAATGATTCTAGTTCAGAATTTTCGGTATGGAAAACTACCAAAAACCTGAAAAGACCAATCATGCATGCACCACCAATCAGAAATGCAGACGGGAGCTGAGCTAAAAACAATGAGCAAAAAGCCAGAAGATTTGCAGGAAATTGCAATTTCCAAAATTTTATTCCATTTTTCCAAGATTTGATTTCCAAGATTTGCAAAAACACCTTGAGGAAATATTTCAACCTAATGCAGTAGATATCGCAGAAACATTGCCTTGTTTTACACCGCAGGAAGAAGCAGAAATCCCGTTTGTCACTCTGACTGAAGTTATTAAAGAAATAAAAACTAATATCAATCCGAAAAAAGTTCCTGGATTCGACTTACTCACAGGACACATCCTCAAAGAATTAGCGAAAAAAGCATCAACCTGATCAATGCCTCATTTCGACTTCAGCGCGTGCCACAGTTATGGAAGGTGGCAGAAGTGATCATGATTCCAAAACCTGGAAAACCACTCAATGAAGCAATGTCGTGTCGTCCAATATCACTACTACTAGTTATGCCCAAAACTATTTGAAAAACTTCTATTGAAAAGACTAAAACGAATAATTTAAGTTCAACAGATTATTCCGATCATCAGTTCGGTTTCAGGAATCAACACTGTACAATTGACCAAGTCCATAGAATCGTCATTACCATAGAAAACTCGCTAGAAGAGAATAAAGTTTGCTCAGCTATATTCCTGGATGTTGCACAGGCTTTCGATAAAGTGTGGCACGAAGGATTGATCCATAAACTTGAAAAATGTTCGCCGTTTATTGAAAAATTTTAATTGATAGAGCTTTGAATGGAATACAAAACGCATATTTTAATAAGGATCGAAATTCTTTAGACGAATAAATCTGACCACAATTAAATATGTTTGCTTGATTTGACATTGTTTCTAAGCCTTCCGCGTTTAACACTTTGTAAATACATTAAATGCAAGATTTTTTGTAAAAATTGGCAGTGATCTTGTAGGCTGAATTAACCGCAATGCTTTTTACGTTGTTCGGTACATTAGGTGATGCTCTATAGGCAATAATAACAATTCTTCGCCACAATGACAAACTGGCAATTTTTTTAGTAACTCGACAGGGTCGACTAAGCTGGTTAAATGTTGCCTAAAACAATGGCTTTATATCAATCTAGGCACTCAAGCCGTCCTAGTTTCCGCTAAAATCGGTTCATTCCTGAAATATTGCGGCTATTGTAACAGGCAATCGAAAACAGATCGAATCCGGAAGTACTGTAATATAACCATCATATTTTATTAAAGTTGTTTTAATTACAGTACACCGTAGCTGAAAATTGGTACAAAGCGAGTAGCCGTGTTATCGCAGAGAAATTATGGAAATTATTACACTGCAAACTAGGTATTAGACCAAGGGTAAATTTTAATAACTCTAATTATCACTGTGCGTGTATGATTAGAGCACGCCATTTCATAACCGCCTTTCTTCTGAAGTCACAGATACTGTGCCGCAGACATTTGAAGTGTTGGCCATTTGCAAAGTTCGTGAACTGTGTCAGATTTTCAGTATTTTATCGATTAGTCTAAAACCTTTTTATAATGAAACTTAATGTTTCGGAGATCGAAAAACAGGTTGATTAAAGTTGAATGAAAGTCAATTTTCATTTATTTTCATTTAATTCAAATTCAAAAGTCCCTTTCTTAGTCGATAATCCTGAAACACACACACACAACGGTTTTTGCTAAGCTTCAACATTTTCAATGTGATACGAAGTGATCTTCTAGTTCCCATGTAGTAGTCTTAATTTTCACATAGGAAGGTTGGAAGGTTGGAATTTTGGTGGTGCAGAATGTTTTTTCTTAACTTGCACTGGACGTGTCTTGGAGCTTCTCATAAATATTTCACAATAATCCAGTTATAGGATTTGATTCATTTATCTATTCTCCATCGTTCTGGAATAGTGCCTGCGCTTTTTTACAGTTTAACCTCAATTATCCTTCCGTTTTACTATCTTTTACAATTTTTATCTATAACTTACCCGTGGCCCTCTTTCGCCTTTCTCGTTTCTATACCTTCCTGCTGCTTGCAAATCGTTAAAAATAAAATTACAACAGTTTTCGTTGGCACCGCACAAACAGGCCTTACCGTCTGGCGGGGGCGGTGGAGGCGGAAATGTCCCCAGGCCATCGGGGTCTTCTCGACGGAAAGGGGGGTAATCGGTTCGTTCCACCTGCAAACGTACGAATAAATATTAAATACGGCTGGAAATGAGAGCATCGTTGTCTGATTTTCCATATTTGCCCTTTCATATATATAGCAGGTTAATAAGCAACTTCGTCCAATTCACCGTAAAGGTTATACAATAATTATTTTTGTTTAATGTTTAATTGTTTTTGTTTGTTTGGTGTTCAGGGAATAGAAATTATGGATTGAAACATTTTAATGTGATGCTGTTTAATTATGTTTTCACTTTTTGTAATTTGATGTAAAGATAACTTTTATATGTAACCAAACAACTTTAATACTGTTTTTTCGTCTTACGATTTCATAAGAAACTTTGGGGATAATTAATCGCTATTTTAAAGCCAACACTTTTTGTTACAGGATGAAGATCAAGATGAAGAATCCTACACCAGAACTACCTTGTGGTAAGTTAATTTTATTTATGTCATTCCCTATTCCACTCAGCTTTTGGGGTCTTAGTGCAAAAAAATCGCCTTCTGCAAAATAAGATTGTATAATTCCCCAAATAAAAAAAAAATAAAAAAAGATAAAAAAAAATAAAAAAAGATAATTTCTTTTTTGCATGTGGTTCACGTGCTGACCGTGTACATACAAGGGGATCAATATCAATGTTTCCTTAGGAGTTATTGTTGTTTGAAGCTCAAAACTTAGTAAATTTTAATCTTCAGCTGCCAGGACTATTAAAATCAGTATTAAATGTTGACTAATCGTAAACAAAAACGTGGTAAAATATTTGGTTTCCAATTATTTAATAATTTACATCCAATTTTGTTGTTATTTTATTAGTTACGGATAGTGTTTAATTTCTGCCATTTAGTAAGTTATGGGAGTCATTTTGATGTTCTCCAAAGTCACCATTATAGTGGCCACCTAATGGGCCGATTATTGGCTAGTGACATACCAAATTAGCAGTAAAAAAATTTAAAGTTTTTGACATATCAAACAAATCAGTAAAAAGGCAATTAATTGCGTTTATTTTAATAGGAGGAAGAATTGAAAAGAAAAGAACTATAGCTCATTACATTACTTTTCATTCGACGAATCTGCGACAACATTTTAATTAAAAAATCAAAATGCAGCTGTATATTTTGTATTATAACTGCAAAACAAAGGAGTAGAGCCAAAACAGCCAATTGTGGGTTTCTTATATTCCTTCCTATAAACATCAGTCCACCTCCGGTACGCACGAACGAAAAGCCAGTAAAGATATTTTCAATTATGTAAACTTTACATAAAAACTATATAACTATAAACGAAATTTCCCAAATTAATGCGCAATCCAGAAATCTTTGGCAATTGATCTCGAATAAGCTACATCTTGTCTAGATATATGCATACTTTACAGAGGATTTGCTTGGTACATTTTTCGAAAAACCTTAAACAGTTCCGCCATACCGGTAAGTGGTTTTAAAGCCGATGAAATAAAATTTTTACGATGCTGCAAAGAGTATACAAATGATTTTCAATAAGTCTGCTTGTCTGACTTTTCTGGACTTTAGATGGTTAAGCTTCGGCAAAGGAGAGTTTGAGCGAGACAAAATATAAGCGGCTTAAATTAAACCTAAAATTTCCAAACCACAGAGAGAGGGAGTTGAGACTTATAATTTCAATGCACAGTCAAAAATGGGAAAAGTCCTATTTAATCGGATAAATGTTGTCAAGCTGATTGTTGTGTTTTTTTTTATGGCGCAATAAGAGCTGCTTTAAAATATTAAACGTTAACAAATGAGGGTCTAATATCGTTTAGCAACTGGAAAATTCCATTTACATCTGATATTTCCTGCAATTGGAGTTAAACGATTTTTGCAAAAGAGCGCAAAGTTTAAATACTTTTTATAATAAGGGATGCTTGTGGTATTCGGGAGCAGTAATGTAGTTTTTTACACAATGTTTGTTAGGCTTTTAATTAGTTTGGTTTTCACTGCGTTTCGTCAAATAAAAAGCAATGTTCTCTTTTATTATTACCGTTTTTCCCGTTCAAGGGCCAAATGAAATTTCGAATGGATGATTTGTATATTTACATTTTGTTTAAAATATTTCGCTCTGATTTTCCAATATCCATCGCTCGAAATAATATATTTGATCTGTTTTGAAATATTACTTCAAATTCAATTGTTTCGGTTTTGGAAAAACGTTTTTTTTGTGGGAAAACAACAACGTATACATGTCTTTATTGCAATTTGCACATTAAATTTAGCAGAAAACCCGAGGCAAAAATTTTAAATTTCGATTTGTAAATTAATTTGATATGGAAAAGGAAAAAGCAATTTATGGAACTGTTGCTAATCTTTTCGTTAAATTAGCTTTATCAATCAAGCACCATAATATTTCGTGGCTTCATGTGAGTAAATTTCGAAAGACATTCGCAAAGCAGTATATTATTTCCAATATATGTTTTTATTCTGCATTTTTTAGACTGTTTTGCAACCGTTTTGTCTGGATTTAATGTAATGGTGTAACCATCAGCTAACTATCCATTATAATATCTAAAGTATAATCTAAATAATTCTATCCATTTTAAATTGCGCATTTTTCCTAGCTATACATTTAAAACAATACCATTCAGAATCTTTCTCTTATCAGATTAGTGAGCGGCTCCAAAATACATAAACTACGCGCCATATGACTTCATTTTCCAACGACTAAGTACAGTTTGCATACATAAATCAATAATTTCGAAGTGCGGTGTACATTTTATAGTGGATTTGCCGAGGTAGATTTTACGACACACTCTAAAATCTACTACCATACTGGTATGGTGGTTTTATAACCGATGAAATTACAATTTTACTACCCTTCAAGCAGTAAGAGAGATTTTCAATAAATCCGCTTCTACAAAATGCGATTTTTATGGTCTACGATTTCGCCGGCCTATGCAACTTTAAGTTGAAATAGAGGGGGACTGGAGCTGTCCAAATTGCATTTGCTATTTATTAATAAGACTTTTCCTTCATCCTTAACAGTAGTGGCAAACAATATAAACAAAGATTGGTAGTTGTGTTTTCCAACATGCAGATGCAAAATAATTGTTGAAATCGAGACATTTATCGTGGTGCTTTAGTTCGTTGTGGCAGGAAATTATTTACTAAAAATAATCTTATTTTCATGAAGCTTTTCCGTTAATATATTGACCTTGCTATTGCTTCTCCAAGATTAACCACTTTTATTTTACTGTCGTCAGTAATGAATTAAAATAAAAGTAGATATACAAATTTCAAAAAAGTGGGTTAATCGGTCGATCGGTGTACTTATTTTTAACTCCTTTTGTATTAGAACCGATAAACAACATTGCTTAATAATTAATAATACTAAAACGAAAACTTATATTTAAGATATTTTAAGACTAGATTATTTAGTACTTGTTTAGATGTGTTAGTTGAATATCAGAATAACTGTTTATTTACTTACATAACTGTTTATGTCATTACTAAACTCGTCTTCTTCTACGTCCTAATAACACAAAAATAAAAATTAAACCATATAAAAATAACACAGTAGAAAAATATTTTAGTAAGCAAAAGGAAAGAGTGAAATCTAAGTAAAAGAAAGATAATAAATGATAGATCGAACTCTACGTCAGTATACGGATACATGCATGCACATTATTTAAAACATGTTTTAATTGCTTTTATATGCTGTTTAAAGTAAAAAATATACACTTATGAATCTTGGAATCCAAACATGTTAGTAATTGTCTTTCGAGTAGTTTTTCTTGATTGAGAATATTGAAATCCGTATAAATGTCTTGATGCATAAAGTTAAATGTTAGTAGTAGAAATTTATTAAAACGACTTACGTTATTCTCTAAACTATTATCTAAATCCGCGTCGTGCAAGACAGTAATATCCTAGTAAAAAAAACACAATTAAAATGATATTAGTAAGTAGATGAAAATTTGCAAAAATAAGAAATCACAAAGGAAAGAAATAAGAACGGAGTTAAACTAATGGAAATCTATAGAACGGATTATACAAGTTGATTGTGTTAAGTATTTTTCTTCCAATTCTGCTAAAGTATTTTTCTTCCAATTCTGTAAACGTATTTGTCTCGAAAAATCGCCGGAACGTATCAAGTATGATATCCAGAGGTTTAAATAAAACCAGCCATACAAAGGGATGAACCAGAGAAAGCGGTTGAACAGGAACTTTTACGTTTTCGAATTACAAAAGAGGTTGGAAATTATGAATGAATCAAATCAATAACTAAAGATAGAGATAATAGCAAAAGATAGAGATATGAAAAATAAAAGTCTCTATATTTTCAATACTCAAGTATTTGAAAAAAGAGTAGTTTGACCGGGAGCAGCGGCAGATAAGCCGGTGAGATGTTTTGATAAATCTCAACCTATTAAAGTAAAACCTCGAAACTACAACGTTTCCATCTTAAAAATCTGACAAACGGATGAATCGATTAGAAACCAAAAAAAAAATACTTGATTGCTTACTGATTTTCAATACATTTTACCAATTTTAGGTATGAACCACTGGTCTAAATACTGATTTACCAAATACGAGTAGCTTTCCTGTATATCATGTCTTGTGCGTTTTATACAGTGAGTATAAGTCTAAAATATTATTGATGGATTGTTTGTTTTTTTTCCGGAAATCTTGTGTTGAGGTTTTTAACTAAATCAACAGAATTTTAGACTAGAATCCTGTACGAACACCTCTTCCTTTTGCAACATAGCATCAATATTGAAGACTAACTTTCTTTCCAAGTCTATTACATGGGTTAATATTATGGATGGGGTTCGAACATGGCCTCAACGGCTTTGAATCAAATTTGCACGTATGCGTTACGGTAAAATGGGAATTTCAACAGAAAAACTGTAATTTATATTGAGGGCTTTTCGCTGCTTTATTGCTATGAATAATTTTTCTACCTTTTAATCCCATGAGACTTTTAAAAGTATGTTTATGTGATCCTGTTCTGCTCAATTTAGGCTCTTATTTGTCTACGGTTTTTTATTCAAAAATATGTTTGTTGCCATTTTTTTTAATGTCCAGTGAAAGTTTGCAGATGTCGTCATTTTCTGGCACATTGACAAATATTCTCGTAGCCCTTTTTTATGTTTCTTTATAAGTTTTCTCAGTGCTTTTATTGCTTTATTCAGGATGTTACTAAGTGGGGATCTTGTTGCTTCCCACGTTTTTTTCAGTTTTTTCTTTTCGGTTATCTTTTGGTATATTTTTATCTTTTGTTAGATGTCTGGGAAGCAAATTTGCAGTTGGTCTGTGCTTGTCGTAAAGGCCGAATTTGGAAGTTCAGCTTTTTGTCAATATGACTACGGAAGTTTTGTCGGTTGACTTTTCTACTGGTCAGTGTAAAAAGCCTCTTTAAAAAGCGAAGTAATTTCACAGGAGATTGGTCTGCTTATATGTTAACTGAGGATTCAGCCGTTAGTCGTCTAATCTTTAAACCTTTTCTCACGCAGAAATCAAGAAAGTCTGATATTTTTTTAAGTTAAAGTTTTAAGACGATTTTTTTATGTCTGTCTATAAAGAGTCATAATCCCAAAAGTGTACGTGAAGGATCAAATGAACATTTGCCAATTGGAAGAGAAGCATTTTTCCAAATGGCCTTTCTTGATTGCGTAATTAATTGAAAAATTGTACATTCTGCTGACTTTTTTTTGCTGGAACCCATGAAAGAGCGATTGTGAAATAGAATTGATCAGCTAAATACGTCAACAACAACTGAATTATTCATAAATCATTTGATGACAATTGTTTTATAAATTGTCATTTTCACGTACAATCAATTGTGTTCTAATAATAAATGATGAATTCGTTCCAATTATAACAGCTACTTTTTTAATGCTAACAATAAAACAAACCTGGAAATCCGTTTTACATTGTTCGGCAGCCATCCGTGGGTCTCTGTATATTTTCACATGGGCTAACGCCCCCTTGAAAAGAATTAAACTGATTTTAAGATCTATGGGTATATAAATGTAGCGCACATTGTCGAAATCTGTACAAAGGTTAGTTATTAAAATTGGGCGTGATTAAACTGCGAAAAAGTTGCTGCTAATATTTTTATTCCATTACTTTATGTCAAGATCAACAATTTCTCGCAATCAGAGTCCTTAATTTGCAAGACTAAAAACTGAAGGTTTCGAAGCCTGCTTTTACAAATCGCGCATTCAACTACAAGTTTGTGGGAAAAATATCTCATTTTTTAATAATAAGGCGATCTTTGTCTTACAAAAGCATAGTGATTTATGTTCGCAGTAGATATATATCACCTAGCGCCATAAACTATAAAATTGTCTAACAAAATTTCCATTTTAATACAAACTCTGTGAAAAAGCATTATTAATGAAAATTCAAAATAGACTTGTGCTTAACATATAGTAAGCTTCAACAGAAGATTTATTACCTGTCCAAGAGTCATTAACTTAAAATCGATACCTTAAAAAATAGGGCTGTATAGATAAGTTTATTAGGCAAATGATTTACTGCCGTTGCGATCGGTTGTTTTATGGGTTTTCATATGCAAACAGGTACCTATTTTTACGATTTATTGCTAACTAGAAAATCAACATAATTAAGATCATTGAGACACTTTTCCTACCCAATGGAAGTTTTTTGAGTGTTTACTTTAGAGTAAATATTAAACAGTTTAAAAATACCAAGTTAATAACTCAAATCAGTGGATTTCCTCTAAGGACAAGCTTTGAACATTTTGTTTCCATTTTTTGTTGCACTCTGCAATCTCTCAAAAGATACTATAGAATATACTCATTGGGCTTTGAGTGGTTGTGGGTTACGGACGTGTTGCTCAAGACTTAAGAATTTTTCACTAGAAAATAGTTCTAGAGATGCTGAATTCGAAAACATGCAACTGTTACTCAAGTTCAGTAGAGTTTCAAATGGTTTTTTCATTTTTTTAAATTTCGAACCCTCAGAGGGCAAATATTTTCACCGCAAACAAGGACTAACTATCAAACGAAACTGCAGAGTACGGGATTCCATAACCAACTTTTAGTTAGATTGCCCGAAGCGAAAAAATATGACATCCATACGAGCAGAATATTGGCCTCACAATGAAGCTTTTGACTCTAGAATCAGGTAATAAATCCATTTATCAAAGAACATGTCAATAAAGTTATGGAATGTAGTTGAGTCGACAGAGGAAACGCGAATTATACAAAACCATCCAAGTTCCATTTACTGTTATTTTTAATAACTGGATTGTGCCGGAACATACCTCTGGCAAAATGTCTTTGGCGGAAAACTACAGACACACATAGGTACCTAAACATGTTAATATGCAGTAAAATTAGCTTTGCACAGCACATCAATTTTTGTTCCGGTATTTTCACAGAGGAATGTTCTGAGCAAATATTCGTAGCATTCGAACATAACTGCTCATATATTAAAATAAATAGCTAGTTTAAATCTTGTGGCGGAAGGTTGTGAGTCCCGAAACTAAAATGCCATTCCACTTTGCTACTATATCTTTCAGTTAATAGTGACGATATTTCAGTAGCCATATTGCATAAAACATGACTGAGAGAGGCCAATAAATTACCGTCCTGAAATTAATTTAAAAAATTAGCCATCCGTGCATAAAGGTCGTTTGCAATAGGACGCTCTAGTTCCACGTCAAAGGGACACATTTTAGTTCAAATTCATTATCGGGAAACAATTAATTATTCCGTAAATCTCTAATGAACGCGGACCAGCAAGATAAATCCCATTTGAACCCGTTTTTTACTGTTCGCGATAGATTAACAGGAAGTGAAGAATATGAGCGTTACCTGCTTCCTCTTTCTTTACTTTTCCAGCCTTGTTTTTCTGCTGGTGCATTCAGTCATTTACATGGTCTTCTTCGCTTCTTTCTTTCTTATTCTATTATTTATCACGCCGAATATCCTTGGCATGGTCGGCATTTGGGAGGATGCAAGATGTCTTTAAATCCAACATGCCAAATACAATAAAAGTTAAAATTTTCAACCAGTATGTCCTACCGGTTCTCACTTATGGAATAGAGGCCCTGGGCATTAAACAAGAATATTACAAATAGATTACAAGTAACACAGCGAGCCATGGAATGACGAATCCCAAACATCAAACTACAAGACCGCATTACCAACACCGAAATAAGAAGAAGAACAAAAGTTAAAGATGTCATAGAAAAAATCTGTGCACTAAACTGGAACTGGGGCGGACATATTGGGAGAAGGGCAGAAAACAGATGGACGCGAAGGATGATAGAATGGAGACCAGGGGAAAACAAAAGAAGTAGAGGTAGACCGCAAACGAGATGGCCGCATGACATAAAAAGGCTGGCAGGGCACGACTGGATTAGGAAAACCCATAACAGAGGAGGATGGCAGGATATGGATGGTCTTCTTCGTAATTTTTGAGGAACTTTTCCTCAAATCTTCTCTGTTGTTTCCAGAAATATCAGATTTTGTAGTGAACGAAATAAATGATGAAATGCCCGTGAAAAATTAATTCAAATAAACTTGGGTCTTAGCTCCACCCAACTACTTTCAAAGTTGCTGAATCTGAAGTAATTCAACTTAACTTGTTCTCTTATTGCGCCAGTTCTATTATTCCGTTCTCAATAGCCTTCTGCTGTTTTGCTTTAAATCTACAGGCTATATTGGATGTACTAATTTATTGAAATAGAAGACAGCCATCCTGTCGTGAAATTCACCCTGTAAATTATTAATATTTGACTTTTCGTAGCCGCAGTGTCTAGCCTTTCCGGCTAAATTACGTTACTTGCCATTTCAATTCTCGGCATGTTTAAGCTCAAACGTTCCCTAATTGAAATTCAATAAAGTTTCAGCAGGACTTGCATTAATATATTCTTTCAAAACCCAATTTGAATGTAGCTCTTCCTCAACTGAAATAAAATAATGTTGGGTCTAACTTTTAGCGTCAAACTTAACTAATCCTACTACAAACTTTCTCGATTTCACGATCTAATTTATTTAACTTTCCTACTGACAAATTTATTAGGTTTTACTTAAGTGACTGATTGCGAAAATGATAGAATAGCACTTGAAATGTGGCAATTTTACTTGCGAAAATGGGAATTTCAGGAACTTTTTTCCTTACTTTCATATCTAGGTTTCATGTCTGTCAGTTGACCTCCGACTATTCGTTTATTTTTGATAAACTTGAACTTTTGAGTTCTGGTAACTGGTTTGACTTTTTAAATATGGATAACTTTTGACTGATATTCAATTAAATAAATGAAGACTTATAGATGAGAAACTGCATGATTTCAGTGTAAATAATTGGCAAATGCCCACGGAAACATTAACATATTTTAGGCAAAACCATCGAAATCTAACCGGATAAATAAACCTTCTCCCAGGCAAAAATACAAAAAGTTGTTCAAAACGCTTTCAGTTTTCGAATGAAATATTTCGATCAGGGTTTCCAAATGCTTGCGCCTGCCAGTGACTTTGATGGATTAGCTTATCAAATGCGAATTACCTCTAACATTTCAAGAGTACACTTCGCAAAAAATAGATACTGAAATAACAAAATGCAGACACTACTTTCCAGTTATAGTAAAAAATATAGACAAGATCGATTGTGTGGGCGACTCAGGAAATTCATTTAAGGCAAAGATACCTTTTTCATTTAATCAATTACAATATATTATCTATCCTTATCTGAAATCAAGAGAAGATTTTTTAGAAGGCTAGGGGAATAAAACCCGGAAGACAAATTCCTGGCCCTCTAGGTTGGGGGTTGTGGCAATGGGCTAGCTCCTCATTACATTTAAAGCACATACAATGCTGATAAACCTCGCGGACAGCCTCGGATTAAGGACGGACCATATCGGAGTAAGGATATGATTATTGGAACCTGGAACAAGCGGGTCGCTCATGCATAGATCCTATCTTCTGTCTGACCCAACTAACCGAGAAGAAAGTAGCAAGAAACGGTGAGGGGTAACTTCTGTTTGTGGATCTTACGAAGGCATATGACACCGTTCCCGTACAAAACATATGGCAAGTAATGGGGAGATTCAGGATAACTTATACATTAATAACAGCTGTAAAACAACTTTATGATCAAACACAATCAAAGGTCAACCTAAATGGTGAATTATAAGAAAGTTTTCCAGTTACAAAGGGTTTGAGGCAAGGCTGCTGTCTGGTGTGCTGAACTGGAGAAGAGCATGCAGCGGAATGGGACTAACCATTAATGAAGATACAACGCCGTATTTTTTACATTTTGCAGATGACCAGGTTCTTAAAGCGCAGACAAGGAGGCCTTGGAATTCATGACAAAAATATTATTTAAAGAGTACGAAGAATAAGTATAATAAGAGTAAGAGGAAATGACAGAGGTGACCACACCCAGAAGAAGACGAAACAATAGGAGCATGCACCGAATACGTATATCTTGGAACAAAAATTGAGACTGGAGGCCGTACAAACAAAGAAATAGAACAACGCATCATAAAAGGGAAGAAAGTGATCGGCTGCCTAACCTCCATCGTATGGTCAATATGTATATCCCGAGAAAGGAAACACCTCCTATACAACTCCATATTGAAGAGTATAGTGCTGTACGTGATGCGAAAATTGGCAACTTACTACCCATCTAGAGCGGCTGCTGCGTTCCCTGCAGATGGATTTCTGGCGTAGAGCAGCAGGGAAAGCAAGGTTGGAGAGGATTAACTAATGAGGAAATCAGAGTTATCATGAACGTCAAGACTTACATAATAGAGATAATCCAACGAAGACAGTTGATATGGTACGAGCATGTTGAACGGATGGATGACACAAGAATTCTCGAAAAAATCCTCAGATGGGCACCAACAGAGAGAAGAAAAAGAGGAAGACCCAAGACGACATGGATGGATGGAATAAAAAAAGCCATGTCGGAACGAAACCTACAACCAGGGCAATGGGAAGACAGAAGAGGATGGGAGCGAGGCACCGGAAGGCGCAAGACGCTATGACACCGGATATATATATTTAGCGACTCATCTTGTGTGTCTACTATTTCGTCATACACTTATGTGTTTAAGTAAGTCCAAATGCAAAAATCAAAGGATTTAATGTTAGGACTTTGCGCCGGTCATGCTCAAGAACTCGCACATTTTTCCAGCCATTTACATAATGCAGTTCTTCGTAATTCTTAAGTTTAATCATCTTTTCCTTCTTTTCATTTGAGAATATATTGAATGCTTCAATTCCTATAACAATTGTTAATGCATCTGTTAATTCACATTACAGATGGCTCAAAGGAAATTTAGAAAATTGATGAATTCCTGATGGTAGGGTCTATTGCTAAATGCCAGGTGGCGCTAAAGTGGGATGAAAGGGGGTTTTCTTGCTGAAAAATCCTAAGAACTGGATGTGGTTTTCTTTAGAACACTGTCAGTTTTTTTTCTTTGGGCTTATTATATTTTTATTATTATTGCTCATTTTCTTATTTGTTCAATATCTCACTCCAGATTGGCTTTCAAGTTTTGCACTCGTCCAAAGCATTACAAGCAATATTTTTGCAACTAAGGCAACTTGGCTTAAGTCACCACACGTATGAAAACGTATTGTAAATGTTGTCCGTCCAATAAGTCTCATTTCTATCACACATTCGGATTAACAATATTTTTTCTTACTGGATTGGCTTTCATTCCTGTTGGGTGCATCATTTGCAATTTGAACACTGCAATAATTTCACTTTTATATGAAGGGAGGCGTATCCGATTTCAAATATGGTAAATATGGTATGAAACGACAATAAAATTGAAACGCACAATTTCAGCAACCGAATAGCCAAAGGTATTATTAAGGGTTAAGCCAGACTGAATTAATAATTCATATCTGATCTTTTGACCTTATCATGCCCTAACTGGGTAAATATTTACATAGGATAATGAGTATCACGAGTTTCTCACAATAAGGTGTACCTGAGTTTAAGCAAGGTTTGTGGAGATTTAACTGGCTATAATATACCCTAACCTTGGGGTAACATTACCCTGCAAATTCTATTTGCATGATGTATTTGGCTAAATAGCAGATATATAGATTATTCTGCATAACCAGCTAAGATCCGAGAAGCTAAGCTCAATTTAATTAAATTTGCTGCATTTCTATCCCAGAAGCGAGGAGAATGTATGATTTAAGTTTGAGTATCACTCACTGACAAATGACGGTAGTAGTTGTGTTCACCTTGCCGTTGAAGTACTATTTTTACATAAAAGTTTTACTGCAAGGAATTTTCTATAATTTATTTTACATCTGGAACTAAAATCAAATTATCAAAAGAGATAGACTTTCGAGGCCATTCCTTGAAACAAGTGGGTTTTTCGGGTTTTTAGGCCGTCGTTCGGTAGAATTTCTTCTTGACGTTTCGCAAGCACGTGTGGCTTGCATCTTCAGAAGTGGTTTGCTTGCAAGCTATCTAACCACCATCCGAGTCAGAAGCAGGGAATCATTAAGACTCTCACGGATAGAGCCAGAAAAATATGTGGACCACAACATCTAACAACTGAACTACAGCACTTGGAAAAAGCTTTTCTTCAGAACGGATATTCCCAGTTGGACATCAAAAAAGCTGTAGGAGTGGGACGTGCTGAAAAAAGTGAGTCCACTCGGAAAGCTTTCCTGCCCTATGTTCCCAGGGTTACGGACAGAATTGGGAGGCTCTTGAGGAAACACAACATAAGAACGGTCTACAAGCCCACAACAAAGATCCGAGAATATCTAGGGTCAGTTAAAGACAAAAGACCTCACCTAGCAACTGCGGGAATCTACCGGATTCCATGCTCCTGTGGAAGCCTATACATAGGAACTACTAAGAGATCGGTTGCGACAAGATTAGAAGAACATCGACGGAATTGCATACTTGGACATGTGGAGAAGTCGGCAGTGGCGGAACATGCCCTCAGCGATGGAACACACAACATCTATTTCGGAGAGGCACAGGTCCTGGCCACGACAACAGGGTATCGCCCCCGACTAATACGAGAAGCCATTGAAATCTACAAACACGACGACAATTTCAACAGAAAAGAAGAGACAATGGCGCTGAACAGGATATGGTTTCCAGCACTCACCAACGCAAAAACAGCAAGAAAAAGCAACAGCTCAGGACAGGAGAGAGAATCCTGTACATCGGAGGATAGCAACAGCCAACAGAATGCGCAAGCTCCGATGACACAGGCCACGTCATCACAAACCACGTTCATCGCCACCGGTGCATAAATACGGACTGCGCCCGAGGAATCGCATCAGAACAGTGTAAGCGTTCAAGCAAACCACTTCTGAAGATGCAAGCCACACGTGCTTGCGAAACGTCAAGAAGAAATTCTACCGAACGACGGCCTAAAAACCCGAAAAACCCACTTGTTTAAAATCAAATTAATATCGCGCTCTATTTACTTTTATATAAAAATTGATCAGCGCCCCATTATTCTTTGAAAATGTAATCCTGATTGCCGACAATAAAAGTATGATTTTCGTTAAACTAATACGTTTCGGAAATTACACGACAAAGTCTGATATCAAAGCCGTATGGATATCGAGAATATCCAGAAAATAAACAGGACTTGAAATCTTGGCATATTCTCTGACAACCGGCAATTTATTGCTTTCGCCTCATTCTAAGACGCTCAGAGGATAATAGCGCTTTAATTCTGGAACATTTACTGACTAATTAATATTTATAAATCAAATAGTAAAAGTTACCCGACTTCTACGTTAAGTTTGCTGGCATTTGAGATTTATGCCTTCATTTTATTAAACTATTTTAAATAATGTGCACAAGATCTAAAAATATATAAGATGGTTTCACTAAAACTTGAAAAAAACTAAATTGAAAGTAAAAGGAAAAACACGTTTAGAATAGCTCAAAAGAATCAACTATTTATCCAATTGCCTTGCATCAGACGTTTTACGACAGCGCAACCGTTTTCCCCGGAAAATTTAATCGTAATGTTTAATGATTTGCTTTGTTTCATTGAGAAATTTTCTTCTTTTTGTACTATGAACGTTCTATTCAAGTTTATATATTCAGTTCCAATATTGGAGAGTTTGTCTACTCATAAATATCGACATGTTATTTCTAGATACACAAAACAAAGCCCAGCTACAATACTGCTGAATCATAATGCTGTGATTTGCCATTTGCCGCGTGCACTATCACATTATTAATTACGAAATTAATTAACTATGTAAACCAGGAATTTGTTATTTTATCTCGGTTTTCAAACAAATTAAAATGCGCGTACAATTGTCGGATAGTTTTACTTTTGTTTCTACTAAAGAGCTGCGAAGTGCGGTATTTTGTGAAATGTTTATCAGACGTGCAATTAAATTAATGCATACTTTTGTACAATTTAATTTAAATTAATGCGGAAAGTGATTTTATTTTAGGTATGACTAAAATGAATATGTGAAACTATAAAATATGCATTTCTATTTAAAAAGCGCATGTGCCTGCTTATTTATGTTTACGAGATAGATAGGTTTGTTTCATGGGGATTTTGAGGAGGACTTATTGCTTCATCGTATCTGTATAGGGACACTTAATTTCGCGTCTTCAACATTTGTCATTTTCAAACCGGATAGTAAAAGCTCGTTCACAAGGTGACATTAATGTCGTGACATCTAATGTCGTGACAGTAGCCAGGGTCACGGTGTCGTATATCAAACCATTTTGATTTGTGACACTAATGTGTGAATGTCGCGACACTGTGACCATCAACTGTTCAGACAATGACACTGTTGTGTACGACATTAATGTCACAGTGTAAACGAGCATTAATGCTTTACAACTTGTCATTTTTGATGAATCGTTTTTAGGAAATGAAAGCATTTCTTAAAAGAATTAAAGCATTTTATTAAAAATACATATTTTGGTTGCACGATATCTACCAAAGCTCAGCACACTCAGTCCAGTGCAAGCTTTTGAGCAAACCACATCCGAAGATGCAAGTCACTCGTGCTGGTGAAACATCCTGACAAACTTGCGTGTTTTTGTTGTTACGCCAATTTTCAGTCACACTGTATGTTCACATTTTACATTGCCGTTAACATCTAAATTATATTTTATGAATCCTATATCGCTTACCATTACTGCAGTCTATTTGTACCATAAGGAAAATTATTATGTTTTTGTTGCATCAAATGGTATATATCAATTGGAATCCAGATGACCATTTATTACAAGCTTCAGCTATATTTGAGCTGCTGTATTAATATATCGTTCATATCGATCGACAAATGCGGCATAAATCCATTATAGGAGTATCCACGTACATATTTACGTTTTTAGCAAGGGTTCTATATTTAATGCTTCTATTGGCACTAGGTTTGAAATAATAAATTGCAATTTGCAGACGTTCATGAGAGTGGAATTTATTGCCGATAATAGAACAACACCAATACTTAACATACATGTAAAAGTATAATCTGGTCATACAATTGAGTATTCTATTAAATTACTTTTCATTTGGGAATCATTAACCTTTTAAATACTAAACTTGCGTGCATAGAAATCGGCCCACCGTAAACTTTTGAATTTAACTATATTTTTTTTAAAACACTATTCATCAGATCAAAAAAAGAAATATGCTGTTTGAAAGACAATTTAATATGCTTTAGCGTGAGTATAAATTTATCAATAATGCTAATGCATACTACAACACAAAAAGCCGCCCAAGTTATTGCTTTAATCGAAAATGGACGTAGCGAGCTGTTGCTAGACAATTGGATATGACACGCGCAGCGGTTCGAAGAGTGTCCAAACGTTATGAGGAGACTGGATCCTTGCATAGGCGACCTGGAACAGGCAGAAGACGATTTACAACCGCTCGTGATGACCGCTTTATTGTGTCAACAACATTAAGAAATCGTCACCTTAATGCCGTTCAAGTGCATCGACAGTTCTGTAAGGTGCGAGGAGTGGCTATTAGTAAGTGGCCAGTAAGACGAAGACTGCAGGAAAATAACCTGACCCCTAAAACACCTGGGATTGGTCCAAAACTTACTCCAGCTCATCGGCTTGCCCGCCTGCGTTTTGCACGGGATCATCTGAATTGGACGTTGGAGCAATGGGGATCTGTTCTGTTCTCAGATGAGACCAGAATATGCCTCCATGGTAGCGACCGAAGAAGGAAAGCGTACCGAAGACCAAGAGAGCGATTTTCAGATTGCTGCTTTGAAGAGCGGAGTGCTTATGGAGGTGGTTCCTGTATGATCTGGGGTGCAATTTCTATAGAAGCACGAACCGACCCTGAGTTCATTCGTAGGGGCGACCGTGTTCACGGAAGAAGAGGTTTAACGGCTGTTAGAAATATCGAGGAGATTTTAGCAATTCATGTGGTACCTTAAGTCGACTACATTGGAGACGAATTTACCTTTATGCATGACAATGCCAGGCCGCACACCGCAAGAATCGTGCAAGATTACATTACAGAAGTCGGTTTTCGGGTTAAGGAGTGGCCATCATACAGTCCTGACCTAAATCCGATCGAACACTTATGGGATGAGCTAAAACGACGAATTCGAGCTGGACTTCATACCTTAAACTCGATCCCACAACTTATTGTTGCAGTAGAAGAAGAGTGGTTTAACATCCCCCAAGAAACAATAGCAAACTTGATTAGATCTATGCCTAATCGTATGAGAGAAGTTATTAGAGAAAGAGGAGGCCATACCCATTATTAAAAAATTAAGTGTTAAGTTTTAAATTGTCAATAACCCTATTTATGTTAATAATAAAATAGCTTAATTTGCTTAATGCATGAATTTCACTATGTTAAACATAGGATACTCACAATAATTTATACTCACATTAAAGCATATTAAATTGTCTTTCAAACAGCATGTTTCTTTTTTTGATCTGATGAACAATTTTTTTTAAATATAGTTAAAGTGAAAAGTTTACTGTGGGCCGATTTCTATGCACGCAAGTGTTTTTACACATTAAATGGAATTTCCTAAAATAAAAATATTATTGCCTAGAAGATGTGCCAATTGATATTTCTCAAACTGACTTAGATATTGACTTAGGATAATTGTATAATTGCGAGTTCGTGTTAGAATGTTATCAATAAAAATCGATAAAATTTTGCTTTGGAGACGTTACTGCACACACCTGAGCTGCATCTTCATAATACTTTGTCACGTTCACGTAGTTCTTCTATCCACTCTAAGAATGTTCGAATATTATGTGGAAATATTGTATAAAAGTTAAAATTTGAAGTATATAATTATGTTAATTTGCATCTTTGTTTTTTATTTAGATTAAGACTACATGTATTAAACAAGGGCAGAAAGACCGATATGTCTAGCCTTTTTTAGAAATAAAGATATTTACTACTACTAATTATGTGAACATAATTTTGAAATACATGAATATATTCGCAATGCCAGCAAATATGTTTTGCAGTTAATTAACAAAAAACCCGGACAGTAGTTAAATTATTTGAAATGATTATGTGCATTTGTTTGATTGAAATTGGTCTGCCCAAGACAACAGAGTCAATATTGATATTTCGGCCAACTCAATTATTTAAAAATACCACAAGCGCTCAAATTTGACTTTTCAGTTAATAATTAATTTCCAATCCTGTTACCTATTCCATGCTATTTATATAAATATGTAGATAAGCTATTGCCCTTTTCCCGTTTCAACACACATCAAAGGTTTTGCATATTTGCCTGATTATAATAATCAATAAACATTCACATTAACAGCATGTAATATTAAGTGGCAACCAACTTATACAATTTTACATTATACATTTCCAAAAATTGTGGATGTTTATAATATACATACTCCATAATATTAAATATCTTTCGTTCATTATTAATGAAAATACAGGAAATTCCATGCTTTAGATGACTCTATCTGCGTTAAATTTTGCTTGATTATGCAGGAAATAATGTTACTTCTCTCTCTAGTACATTCAGTGAAAATGTTGTTTCTAAACACATTACACAGCACATGAAATGCGTTGATGCGATTTCTTGTTGGCTGTGACTGCTCTTGCATTATTTATTCCGAACAAAATTAACTGCACCAATGCACTAAATATTTTATTCACTGTAGCTTTGAGGCTAATTGATATGCCCGTACTTAGGTCCCCCTTGCTATGTAGGTACTGTCGAATAATTAAACTGACGAAAATCGTGAATATTGAGTTAATACGTAGCTGAGTTAGTATTAATTTGAGCGAATAAAAATGATCAGAATCTATCCCAGCAAAGAAAATGGATTCAACAGAATGATGCATGGTTGAAATAATTCAAAATGTTTGGACTAGATGTTTTCAAACCGCTGGGTAAGTCCACATGGTCCTATTGAATGGCCATCACGGTCACCGGATCTTACACCACTCGATTTCGTTCTATGAGGGTATTTAAGAAAATTGATCTGATGACTCTTGATGACCTTTAACATGGGATTAATAAATAATTGTAGCAATGTGAGAAGAAATACTGAATTGTTCTATTCCAGGAAAACAAACTTACAAGGTGTCTCACAAAAGAACTTTACATTCATTTCGTGCCTTTTCCCGTTTTAAATATTGTCAGATATGCTGAAAGTTTGTCAATTAGAGGTATTTTGTACCTACAATGCTACTAAATAAATTGGCAATATCTGACACCAAATTCAACTGAGTCAGCAGCTGAAAAATATTATCAGAAGGTGACCAACTTTCTTAGAAAATCTTAAATCTCCTAATTCTTCAACACATGTTGTGGCTTTCCAAATAACGTCCCTTTGCCCATCAATATTCAGCATTCATTACAGCCCAATATTTTTACCTCTGATAAATTTTTGAACGTAAAACGTACCCTTTGAAACCTAGGTATAGTAATAGTAAAACGTTCCAATCTGATTCGGTCAAATTTGTCTCCTTACACATTTCATTATAACACCGTTCTGGAATTCATTTCTTGAATTGAGTTAGTTGAGCCTTTCTAATGAAATTCAGTGATCTCAATCAAAATTCCCTAAATGTAAATTTGAATTGTCCTGCATTCTAATGAAATCTAATCTATTGAACACTTGGCATGTACTAATATTTAGATTCATTTGCTCTCTGTTTTGTTAATTCGGTTCGAACCCCCATTCACAAATTGGCACATGCAGTGAAACAAACCGTTCACATTCATCAACTTCCATAACAGCACTGACTGATCCTGCAGATAATTGTAATGATGGAAAAAGTGCACCATACTGTTACTAAGCGCGTTTATTACGATGAAGACATGCAGCCGAAATGGTTCAAATTTATCCATATGAGAACAGAACAGAACTAGAACATATCTGTTCGTTTTTGTCGTATCGAATAGTTATGCTCCAATAAGTACGTTATAACAACATTATTTAAGTCTATTTTAATACTCCAACTTCAGTTTAAATGTAATTTAATGGTTGAACTGAAAACTTATATTAACGTTTATTTCTGATTTTATACAATTTATTTATTTTTGTTCATTGTTTACCACTTAAAGAATTATCTTCCTATAATCCACGTGGAAAACCTTAATGTTACGTTTAAACATTTGTGGCAATCTACTGACAACCTACTCGTTAAGTTTTATAAAATATGGATCAGAACAATTATGCTCAGGTTTCTCAACCTGTTATTAGCTAACTTTGACGACTTAAAATTTTTATAGCTTATGGATTATGGAATTTTACTTTGACTTTAGTAGTTTGTATCTGTGTCGTTTTAATGCGATCTATGTAGAAATACTGGGTGAATCAGAAATTTTGGATCAAAGGACCAGGAATTTTTCAGTGCAACAATTGAAAACATTTGAGTATAGGAACCAACGTCGGGAAATGTGTCCCTAAGGGGTTACGCTCGTATGACGCTTTCAAATCGTTATGTGCAAAAATTTGTTAACAAAGCAAAGTTGCTGCAGACCTGAAGTCAGCGTCTGTTGAATAACGAAACAGAAAATTTCGTTGCTCAAGAATCTGATAAAGCAGCCACTGACAAATTTGAACTATTGGCGGATAATTTTCTGGAGTCAAACCTCGAACTGCTTGTAAATGGGATTGATAACACCCGCCAAACGGAAACTTCAGTCGTACCCAGACCCTGTGCTATTTAACGAGTGTTAGTCGAAAATTTATTTGAAAATCTGCGAGGAAATTTTTTTTCAAAATGTACCTTTCGTATTCTTCAAAAAACCATTCTCAGTAGGGTGGTGATATGTGTGTTCAAACAAAAGTGGCAGAGCATTACAGAGTTTCTTGACGAACAAAAAAAACATTCTTGCACATAACGGTCTTAGAGGGTCATAAGGCCGTAGCACTTTAGGAAGACGTTTTCGGCCATACGTCCTTATTCTTAAATGCATTCTATTGCTTCACTGAACAATTAGTAGAAGGCTGATACTATCGGACTGAATTGAATTATTGAAATTATGTCCTGTATTTAAAAATGAAAATTTATCTTAGAAAAAAAACTTCTTGAAGATAAACATATACTTTGCTGGTTTCGGGCCATAAAACCCAACTAAGTTTCATAAACATGAAGTAACTACTAGCTACACGTTAAAACTAATGTTAAGACCAAAGATAAATATTCGAATTTGAAATAGGCAAATTGTTGCGTTTTGTTAATACAATAAATATATGCCAGTATTCCAGTAGTGGCAAATATTTTTGAAACCTCATGTTTCCATTTAAGGCAGAACATATTTCGCAATTAGCAATGCTGGTAGCGACAACAACTGAAAAATTACTTTCCATTAAAAGTCCATTAGAAATAACCTGCACTTGCTGCTTCCAAACCGATACATCATCAGTAAAGCAGTAATGTGGAATCTGCTAAATGGTCTTTCTGGCATTTTCTCGTAATTTAAACACAATGTTTCCCTCTACGCGAACGAACTGAAACCGGAACAAACGCGAGTGCCAAAAATGGAAAATTTATTTTCGTCTAGGTGCTGGAATTCAAAAGTATCGTCGAGCAACTGTGGAATGTTAAATATCAATTTACATTTTACTTTTTTTGGCCGATTTTGTTTGTATAAAAACTATAAAATACTTATTGAAGCTGATTGTAAAAAGTTAAAAAAAGGCAACTCTAAAAAGTTAGATGTAAAATTTTCATTCGGCTGAGAGAAATAAAAAATTGATATTGCTATAGAAAAAGTCTTGCACTACCAGAATCTAGTGTATATCACACATGGTGCGAGTAATGTATTATAAATAAGAATTTAATATGACCCCCTAAAAACGGCCAAATAATTTCAATCATACAACATGGGTTTTCGGACCGGCAAGCGCATTTATGTAAATTGAACAGGTTATTCAGGAACAGTTCTTTATTCAAGGCAAATTTTGGGTGTCCTAAGTCTAATTTGATATTGTAAAATGTTAAATTATGGTAATGTTGAAATCGTTATATTTGAAAAATATAAGTTATTATTATGTGGTTTTACCTTTACAATAAAATTAATTGCTTCAAAAAAAACGGGAATCTGCGTAATTAACTGAATTAACGCCTATTGTATAATATGAATATTACTTGAATATACGTATCTATTTCTTAAATTAAAAATGTGAATAGATGAAGAACTAAAATTAATTGAGGAAATGCGAATAAAAAGTGTAATTATTCGAAAAAATTCCGAGTCGAGCCACCGTAGCGAGCGGTTGTGTGTTTACAAGCGCGCCAATCCATTGGGGTAAAAGTGCGAAAGTGCCAAAAGTGACCAGCAAAGCGAAGTAAACCGCCCGGTTGTGCTACCTGAAAAGGCATCAGGCCCGTTTAAACTGTGGACTGTGCAACGTTGCCACTGTGAACTTTTCACAAACGGACAATATATATATACATATATATACATACGAGTGGAATTCAAACGAAAGGATGGACCCTGGGAGTTCGCAAGAATCCGAATCGGATTATGCCTCCCAGGATGGTGGGTTCAAAAAGCCACGAACGAAAAAACGGGGCAGAAAACCGAAGACGACCCAGCCAACCCAGCCAACCCAGCCAACCCCCACAACGACAACACCTGAGGCCAAACGAATAGCGTTGGACTATCAGTCTACAAACAACAAAAACCAAACAACAAAGAGCAAGACATCAACAAGATTTCCCACGTATTCGCACACATTCACAGCGAACGCATTGCCGACCATCACCAGAGTCCAATTTGCAATCAGGTGGGAGGAACTCAACCCCAACAACAAGGATGTGATTATCAGGCAAGATAATTACTTCCTAATCAAAACCAACCAGGAGGACAAAACATCAACAATTTTACAACAACTAAAACAAGAAAACACTGTAACAAGTTACAAATTACAAAAAAACGATAACCTCCCACTAATCCGACAACAAAAGTCAGGTCACCACCATATTACACCATCATATTCTGTCGTCGCCACTGGGGTCGACCTGGACATTGAAGACAGCATGTTTCTGGAACGCCTGGAGCAGCAGGGCTTCAGAATAAGGTTCTGCAGGAGAATTATCTCGCGAGAGCGCAACGCACCCACACTCATGATGAGGCTTATAACCGGCGACATATCCACATACGAAAGGTTGATGAGCGACCGTGCGGTTCATTTTTTGGGCCGCATTTTCAAAATCACCGAAAGTAAACCACCAGCACCCGTGCCTGCGCCGTGTGGCAAATGCAACATATTCAGCCACAAAACTGAAGATTGCAAACAATCGCCAAGATGCAACAAGTGCCAGGGACCCCATCCAACTTCCAGGTGCGAGTCGCCACTGCCAACCAAGTGCGCAGCATGCAACTCAGAGGACCACGCAGCATGGAGCATGAAGTGCCCAAAACGACCGACAGCCCCAATCGTCGGAATCCCAAATGTTAAAATAAAATGCGTCAACAAACGTACGTCCGAGATTGCGGAGACAACGACAGTGGCAAGTAGAATACACACACCCATCACAACACATGACCACATCATAAACAAATACAAACATCAACTTAACAAGACAAACAATACCAACAGAGACGAACTACTAAAAAAACTACGAAAACAATTTATAGAAGATTTTGACATCGACACCTCAGTGGTTTTCTTCGGGAACCATGTCTACATATTAATGTTTGACATGCTCCTGCCCGAGAGACGCTCTCCAACGGAACCCTGCGAACAGGTGAGACAGACGGTGACAAAAGTACAAGATTCAATATGAAAGTACTTTACGCAAACATCAACGGACTTAACAGCAAAAAAACACTTATTTACAATTACATAGAACAAAACGACACAGACTGCTGCATATTTGTAGAGACGAAAACCAAACTGGGACAAACACCAACGTACAGAAATTGGCAGTATATCTATAGGCATGGAAATACCATCAATCATGCCAGGGGCGGGGTCGCAGCTCTCCTAAAACCAACATATAAACTTGGAAGAGCAAATCCTCCCTCCCTCAACAACCCTTTGAACGACTGTCTACACTTTACGCTACCCTACTTAAACGACCTGATACACATATTTCTGACATACATACACCCACACTCCAACCTAGAACAAAACATACTGACTAAAGCGAGCATCTATAAATATGCAATAATTGTAGGCGACTTTAATATGAACAAAAGCAAAACGAAACAGCTTAAAAGATTTCTACAAAATTCCGACTTTATAAAACAGCACACCCCACCAACTTTTCTGATGCCCGCAAACCCAGACTCAACACCAGACGTTCTACTGCACACAAGAAACCTGACAAACACCATCAACAACATAAACTTAACCAACGAGCTTGGATCCGACCACCTGGCTATTACGTTTAACATAGACTTACAACATACGCAACCTACCTCCAATACACCCATAGAGAAAAACTTAAACCTAACAAAGACTGACATAGACAAAGTGAAACAACATATACATGACTACATTCAATCACAAGCACACCCCATTTCAATAGAAACCATACAACAACAACTTTCACTAGCCATAGGAAAATTTAGCCCGGAAATAAAAAATGCTTTCTACCGACATACACTACCCAAATACATACTGAGACTAATAAAACATAAGAGAGAACTGTACAGACTATATACAACCACTCAAAATAACGACCTAAAAAAGACAATGAACCAACTTAACAGAAACATTAAAACTCTGATTGGACAATACCGACAAGACAAATGGCTTGAAACATGTAAAGAAATACAGAAGGACAAAGGCAAAACATACTGGCGAAAAATTAAGAAACTGGCGCAATACAGGAAGACTGGCACTACTGACACAATTGACGAAAACGGAATAGAACGCTACACAGACAAAGAGAAAGCGGACGCATTCGCCAGACACTATCAAAGGACCTTCAGCATATCGACAAACCCTAACTTCGACAATGACAACTGGAACTTGATCAACGACTGGTACTTGAACTATTTTAACAACTCACCAAACTATGCCTGCACACTGATCACAGACATAGAGTACGATGAAGCCCTAGCGCACATCAAGAACACTGCACCGGGGAAGGATAAAATTAAGGCAAAAGTCCTGAAAAGCCTAACTCAAGAAACACACAAACTGATCCTAACTGAATTGAACAACTGCATCACAAATGGCAGAATCCCAGAAACATGGAAAAGCGGCTTAATAATCCCTATACCCAAAAATGGACTGGACAATACACAACCGAGCAACTACAGACCAATTACACTACTTCCAGTACTAGGCAAGATTTTCGAATGCATAATGAAGCAGCGGCTTGACAAAGTGATTGGAAAGTATATACCTACCTACCAATTTGGTTTCAAACAGCATCACTCGACCGTTCATCCGCTCTTTATTTTGGCCAACAATATACAAACTACCCACCTAACTGACAGAAAGACATCTTGCCTGTTTATGGACATTAACAAGGCTTTTGACAGTGTCTGGCATAGAGGCTTACTATACAAACTATACAAACTACACACACCAACATATCTACTACACACCATAAAGAACTTACTAGAAAACAGACAACTACAAGTACGAATTGACAAAACACTGTCATTTCCTTTTTCCCCTGAACAAGGGCTCCCTCAAGGATCCCCGCTCTCACCGTTTCTCTACAATATATACTGCCATGACATATACAATTACAACTTACCAGACAAAAATCAAATCGACAGATCGGCATACATATTACAATACGCAGACGACACGGCACTTATTGTACATGACAAAACTACTGAGAGAGCAGCTCAAAGACTCCAAACACTAACAAACAACACAATGACATGGTTTTATAAATGGAGACTAACACCAAACGCGTCAAAAAACCAACTTCTGCTCACAAACCACAGACTCAATGCTGACTCCCCTACAATAACTGCAGACGGCCAAACGACACAACCAAAAAACGACGTAAAATACCTTGGAATCACAATTGACCACAAACTTAAATTCACTAAACACATACGAAACATCAGGGCAGAAACAACAAAGAGAACAAAACACTTCCGATCACTAACCTACAAAGACAGAGGAATTAGCACAAACACCGCTACCAAAATATATAAAGCTATTTGTAGACCCTTACTAGACTATGGACATATACTCATGACCAACGGAACAGAAAGGACAAAACGTTATATACAAACAACAGAACAAATTGCACTAAGACTAATAACACGAATAAGACACCCCCAAAACCCACTACACAACCCCCCCACCCAACTACTATACGAACGCACAAACATGACAAAGATCTCGGAAAGACTCATACAGCTACAGACAAAATGGACAAACAACCCCTACAACTGGACCATACTGAATCCCCTTTGTCTTACAAGACCAACCAGACAATCCCGCTTTCGTTTCCCTACACTAACGCCACTCGAACACTTACAAACGCTACGGACTAGTGGACAATAAAATAATTCCTTCTTGCCACTGAAATCTTATTTATTTAATAGTATTGCTAACCTAGAATAAAGAATTTTCATATTTGTTTTCATTTAGACTAAGACTATATGTATTAAACAAGGGCAGAAAGACCGATAGGTCGATAGCCTTTTTTAGAAATAAAGATATTTACTACTACTATTCGAAAAAATATTTCTTGGAACATTCCTTACTGCACATCCGGCATATCAACAAACATTTTAAAAATCTATATTGTCGTGATATCCAAAAACGTGATGTGGAAGTAGGACATATATAAAATCAAAAACAAAAATGGGGACATAATGACGAACAAAAGAGATATAATAACAACTATCGAAACTTTTTACAAACAACTATAGTCAACACCAAACAACGAGTTAAATACCAATATCTGTGCTAGCTGCTAGTGCTAAACCAAGAATCGGAAGACATTCCTGAGATGGATGGAGCAGAAATCATGGCAGCTCTAAAGAGCATGAAAAATAATAAAGTACCGGGTGAAGACGGTCTAGTAATAGAAAGCATAAAATATGGTGGACTCGAAGGGATAATACCATCTCAGTGGGAAAACGCACAAATTATTATATTACATAAGAAAAGGAGATAATTGCACACGAAGATTTTAACCACACGTTTAACAAACAAACTCGAATT
Organism: Dendroctonus valens; assembly: GCA_024550625.1. Taxonomy (NCBI): domain Eukaryota; kingdom Metazoa; phylum Arthropoda; class Insecta; order Coleoptera; family Curculionidae; genus Dendroctonus; species Dendroctonus valens. The sequence continues at coordinate 582,608 of JAJTJO010000017.1, read as the reverse complement.
CTTTCTTTCAAAAGAACAAGCAGGATTTAGAAGAAAATATGGAACGAACGACCACCTTCCCACAATAAAAGCTCTTATCGAAAAGTGCATAGAATACAATAAGCCGCTTATGCTGATTTTCGTAGACTGTAAAAAGGCATTCGACACAATAGACCAACAGAAACTATTAAAAACACTTGTTGAATGCCATATAGACCATCGTTACCCTACATCTATTAGATTTATATACAAGACAGCAACAGCAAATGTAAAATTATCGAACGAACAATACACAAATAAATTTAAAATCGAGGGAGGACTGAGGCAGGGCGATGCGCTCTCCCGTAAACTGTTCGTCACCTTGTTACAGAGCATGTTATGTAGGGCTACAAATAAAAAAAATCATCAATCATCAAAGCCAGTATATCACATATCTCATCTTGAGTGATTTCCATCAAAATTAACAACAATAACATAGAACTCTTCAGAAGAGACAATCAAACACACGAAATAAAGCGTAGAATAGGTGGCTTAACCTGGGCAGCTTATGGAAAATTAAGAACAGTTTTCCGATCCAGTCTTCCAAGGTGTTTAAAATGGAAGGTATTTAACCAATGCGTTCTCCCGGTTTTAACATACGGCTCAGAGACTTTAACAATGACCAAGAACAATATTCAGAAAATACAAGTCATGCAACGTAAGATGGAGAGATCAATGCTCAGAATAATACTCCGAGATAGAGTCCCAAATAGAACCATCAGACATAACACAGTAGTAAGAGATGCTGTCGAAACCATTCTGCGTATAAAGTGGAACTGGGCGGATCATGTGGAAGAATGGAAGCATGCAGAAGCAGAGGACGTCCACCAGCTTGATGGAGTGACGACATAAGGAGCCTCGCTGGAAATTGGATGCTGATGGCACAGGGACCGGAAAGAATGGCAAAATATGAGAAAGGATTTTGTCCATCAGTGGGCAGTATAGGCTGAGGATGATGATGATGATGATGATGATACTGGAAATATAGGTTTTACCTTTTAGCTCATCCAGTTTAAGAAATTGGTTGGCGAATGCTGCAGTTGATAAAACTAATTAGTTTAAAAGCAAATTTTTTAGCCTTCAAGTTTCATTGCTATCTTATGTTTTCAACACAATTTGTTATTGAATTTAAATTTAAGTTTGGTTTACAAAATATTAGTTATCACGTTGTCGCACAAATTAAATATATGAAATACTCAACTTTGGTTTTTTTTTTGCAGGACACACTTTTACCTGTATAGCCTTGTGAATCTCGCATAACTAAACTCTCCAGTATATTCTTTCATTTGCCTAAAATAATTCTTGAATACGTTATGCCCGCGTTTCGACATAGATTTTCTAATAAGATATTCACATATACTGTAACATAAATATGGACTTTGATATGTAAATTTAGAACTGAGCAGAACGGCATCCCAAAACTGCAATAAAACACAGGTAAACAGGAAATGCATGTTCATTTAAATGGGAAACAAGCTGCGTCGCTGTCATCGTCGTTATATCTCGTAACTACGCAAGCTATACATCAATTTTGCGAATTTGCTTGAATGCGATTTGAAAGTATGCCATCTCGCAATGTCAGCATATTTTCTAAAATCTAGTCGCTCTTTTTCCGGAGGCTTTATATTGCGTTTAATATAATCCTGAAATAAACTCTGAAAAGCTTATATGTGATCGATAATAGCTGGTTCTTTTTTACTCGTTGGTATACCAAAAAACTCGAAGAAATTCGCATTTATTTTCCAAATTTTTGAAATCCGTTAGGAGAGTTAAGGTTGATAAAGAATTTTAATTAGTTCAATTGCAAGATGTGCCTTGCAAAAAATAATTATGTATTCTACTTAAAGAACTTTCTATTTATTACGAAATAATATTAAATACTTGGCACTCGTGTTCTGGTAACAAATAATAAAAACGTCACCACTTGACCAGTATAATAATCTACCGACTCACGCTACCTCTGCACTGTGCGCTCGTTCTCATACCCGCGCCACACTCTGCTTTCCCCTTGTCCTACTAAAGCGATAGAGCTATTGAAGTGAATAATTCGCTGCATCTGGTCCACCACCAACCGCATTATTGAGTAGCTGAGTAATATGGGTTATTTGTCGATGTTATGCGACTTTGTAAATTAAACGTTTTGGAGTTCAGCTTAAAAAAAATTGATAATAAGTGATATTCGTTGTACGTGTACATGACAGTTTGTGTTTCGGCGTACCGTTGATTTAGCGTGTACTGTGGAAGTGATTTTGACTTTCTTTGGTGTAAAGAGATTTTTTGAATACCAATTCAAAAAAAGGTTAAAGAGTTAAAAGAAAAAGATAGACCGTTACCAGATATGTTGAATGACAAACCTGGTGTGAATTAACGTAAAAGTTATACACGTAATTTCAACAGCGAAACAATTAGTTCGAAAATAGTGGATGCAACAAAAAATAGTTTATATCGTTTGCTGTTTACTTTTTGGTGGAAATGAAGTTTGGATGGAAATGGGAGTCACCGATTTAAAGTGCCATTGTCTGAGTCGCGTTGAGTCTGAAAATAACAGAATCCCAAAACTCTACAAGCCATCTTCATATTTTTTTGGGATGTGCTTTACCAGATTGTAGATCATCTGCCGCATATCAGATATTTCTCTAAGTAGGAAAATAAGCTAAGAGTTTTGCTATGCGAAAATTGGACACCATTGAAATATTCTGCGTGTGTAAGCCAAACTAACAAATTTTTCCCATCAAACTGATGCAAAAATCGTATTTAAAGACAAATTTTGCAGCCTTGCTTATTAGTAGTAGTAAACAACTTTATTTATAAAAAAAAGATGTTTCTCAAAAAAAAATGATGACAGCTATTTATTTTTTTAACATATCCTCTTATCAACAAAAATTTGCTCGTTCTGCCGCAAAACGGGAAATGATTTGCTATACACTTTATATGTAATAATGATCAGTAAATTAAACGTAAAAACAAATTACATATTTACTAAGAAAGATCTAGTTAGTCGGACGAACTTAAAATTTAAAAAATATGCAATATATAGAAATATAGAGTATAAATATTGAGATAACAAATTTGGAAACAAATATTTATACAGTGTACTTACAATTAAAGGTAAAAGCAAATCGTGTTTATTAAACGAATTTGTTGCGTTAAAATAGTATATTTAAAAACCTAAAACTAAGATTTTTAATTAATTAAAAAAAAAACGCATTTTGATTAAAAGCCCAGCAAAAATAAACATATTTGCCAACGTTAAAAGCAATTGCTTGTGTGGGCACGTAGTAAACAATGGCGGTCTCAAAAGCTTTTCCAGCTGCAAATTATTACTCTCAAAAGATTGTCTTTTCTTAAAGCTAGCTGGGATTTTAATATGCTCTTTCAAAAACAGTTTTTGCACGAGTAGAAGCGAAAATTAAAACTTTTCTATTGTAAGTTTGAAGCCACTCAAACACGTAAAAGTTTTCTTTCCAAATGACCATGTTGAAAATTCGAAGAGTATTATAAGTGTGCTTTATAACGTATCCATTTTTAATATGTCAGTTTTAAAATTTTGGTAATCGGATGGTGTAAAAGGAACACTCCTGCACGTTAGTAGGTACAAATTGCAGATAGAGTTAGCCTATATAATGTTGCCATTATAATGAAAACAACTACCGAGTATAAGTTTAATCCCATAAGTATATTCTAGGTAAATAGCCTTATGCACATTTATCATTAACAAGTGAATGTTTTCAAATAGAAATTTAATAAAACAATTTGATAATTATATAATAACAATATATTTTAAAGGCCGTATTTCTCTGCTGAACGTGTAGAGCAAATATAGGTGTTTATACCGCAAATATAAATAAATGAAAATGTAATAAAAGGTTTTGTCGAGATTAAATAACTTCGTGGATTCGTTGAACAAACTATTTAATTTTATGGAAAGCATAGCATAAATAAACACATCCGCTGGCATGGAAATAAATTGCCCGTTTGGACACCTAGCACGTAGTAAGACACTCATCCGATTTTCCGGTTGTAAATTACTGTTTAAAAATTGCATTAAGGGCATGAAAAGCAATGCATTTGAACTGTGAATAAGATACAAATAATATCAAACAATAAATAATAGGAAAGGCGGTTTGAAGAAACGGGAAAGTTTTGCGAGTAATATCCAAAAATGATTGAAGAAAATGCATTTGGGCCTAAACCACACAATTTCAACCTAATTTTGTGTCGTTTCGTTATGCGGAAGCAGCTGTTATCAAATTAATAAAAATGCGTAATTCTGTCAGGTCTTAAAATACGTCTTTAAAATGTATGATTTGCACGGTAACATTTCCAGTCAATTATTTGTTAATAATTTATTTAGTTAATTATCCAAATTCGCCATCATCAATTAATTTCAGCCAAACGTTTCTGTCAAATTCATACTTTTTGCAGCCTTATTTGTACGTAAAATAATTCATGATGGTAAGTAGCAAAATATAAAACAATATTTCTTAAATGTGCTATTCCCTATGTGCTTTTGAAAAAGAGTTAAAATTAAACTACTGCTAACGCATATAATTTAAGTGAACTTGCAATATTGAATGTTCTGGTAAATATGTCTCAAATCACACACTTGCGCGTTCCGATGAGCATCGAGTGGTTTCCACTTGTCAATCAAGCTTTAGGAGCTTTGATACGCCTACGAGCAAAGCGAACATTCTTGGCAAAGCATGGTACATCCTCCAAGATTAATATAAGCAATATTTGTGTGGATTTCTAAACCTCTGCTAAAGTATGTGATACTTTGAATAATTAATTTACATTGGCTAAAATAGGGTTTTCATTTTTACACAACGGGGATAACAAGTACGGTATTTTTACCTCGGCAACCTTTTTTTAAAATTTTTCTGCGCTGTTTTGTACAAATGTCTTGAAATGCTGTTGACACTATTAAAGCAGTTTTATTGTTCTAAGACTGTCTTGATGGACTTTTAATTTAATATTGGGTGTCTTATAACCTTCTGATACTTTCCTTATTTAATTTTCAAATAGTTTTAATGTTGCTTTGATTTTAGCTAAAATCAAATAAAAAATTAGACCTGATGTACCCAGAATAGAAACTTTCTCACATTTGAACATTTCGAGCACTGAAAAAGAACTATTATTTTAACTAATAGTTCAATCTTTTTCAGTTTCAATCAGATAATAAAAACCGTTATAATAATATAACATACTGGATAATAAAAAATATTTTTACAAACACGACTATTAGCAAAATTCGCGTCTGCAAACCTTTGAAGTTGTTATAAGGAAAACAGAAGCGTTTTCAACCTCATTCAATTTCATGTTATTGCTGAATGTATGGTCGTTTTCAATTAATTATTGTTTATGCGTGGAATATTAATTCTGGCAGCTTGTAATTTGCAACATTTATTCCATTTGAAGTCCTATGGCAGAACTAGTATTAAATATGATGGTTCCTAGAAGCCACTGGCATATCTTACCTTTTGTATTGTCGATTTACATTAAGATTAATGTTCAAAAAATACATTTTCATACAGCTTTTCATTACCCACCGAGGTATGATACACCGTTAATAAAATTCGTGAATATAAAGAAAATTTCGAGGAGGTATGATAATATTATTAAAACGATGAATTATTTTTATTATCTTGTTTGGAGCTTTATTTAATCATTTTGTGCAAGTGAGAAACAAAATGGACCATAATCTTGGAAAGTTAGCACCAACTTAATATTAGCCTGCTACTGCCCGCAGAGTGGTGTGCAACATCTAAATTTATGTACTGTAAACGTAAATTAATATCAACTACTATTTAACACGCTCACAGAACCCCAGAATGCCCTCAGCAAAGTGGATTATTGAGTTGCGGCTTTTCAGTCTGAGAACTTATCGAGAGAGAAGTAACGGTTTCATGGGATAATTGATATCAATTTAGACTGATCCGAAAGGGTTGCTCTGGAATTGCCGTTTTGCCTAAAAATGTCCACAGATGTATTCAGTTGAGATTAATTCCATTTTTCGTCTAGCTAAAAAATTGCAAACCAAAATGGTAAATAACTGCATTCTGCATATAATTTTTCTCTGAGAACCAATTTATTAAATAGATTGAACTGTTTTTCGCTTCATTAATCTGAACAGGAAAATTAAAAATTCGAAACCTAACGTCTAGCATATTTTATGATGCATAAAATAGACTTGGCAGAAAACCGCCCTCCGGTCTAATGCTATCAGTCTCTCGAGGACAATTTTATAAACTACAAAACACACACTTTTATCTGCATTTCATGGAAATGCACGTTTAACTTTAACAAATAGCTGCGAACAAATTTAACCCAAACCGTAGCATAAATGATTCGGATTAATTTTCTAATTACGTTGCTCATGTATAATGTTTGCAAGTTGTAATTAAATTCGTATTGCATGACGGGTCGTTATAAATTCCCACATTCAAATTTAGACATTAGACATTATAGCCAATTCCCCATGAAATATATAAAACGGTTTATGGCGCATATGAAAATGCCATCATTGATATTTAGGAGTTATTATTGCCTGATTCAGATTTATTTTTCAAAATGTAAAACTTTAAGGGAATATTTTTAGGTACGACTTCTCCCGGCACAAAGGAGTATTTAGTTTCTATATTGAAATACTATATTGAAATACATGTTTGTATCAGTTTAATTTTTGTACATAAGATTAATTTCTAGTCATTAAACTGGCTGACAGTTTAATGACCTTACTGACGAGTCTTACTGACGAGTCCAATAGGTAGACCCGGGACGAAACGCAGGGCTCATCACATAACACCATAATTAGTGACAATAAAATTGCCTGAAAACCCAGGAATACATTGGAATGAATTAAATTTGTTTTATTTTATTTTACAGTCACCTCTTGATTGCCTTTCTGCTGACACTGTGTTGAGCTGCTGGAACTTATTTTACCACCTTAATAACACTTTCGTGACCCAAACTACATTTGCTAATTTTCTATTCCAACTAACGTGTTCTTTATTTTTAGTGATGCTGTACTTCTATCTAAGCTTGCTCATTACTCAGAAGCTTCAAAGGCATTTAATCGAGATTTATTAGATACTTTGGAAGTTGGATGGGCATATTGCATGCTCTTAGGCTATTCTAATGTTCTCTTCATATCGGCTTTTTTTACGAACCCATTGAACCTTTCCGCTAATTGAGAGGTCTTTTCATCAATCATTTGCCAACCAGACTTTGCTTCTGGGGTAAGTCCTTTGTTTGGGGTTCTCATTGTTTACGATTAGACCACATTGTCGTCCAGAAGGAAAGGGACTGTTTACCTGGGAGTGCATACATTGCAGTGATTTGGCTGAAGAGCATCAAAACGCCTCGTTTAATATTCAGGGGTAATTTCACAGAAACCGCAGTTATGCATGTTGATATACGGATTTCACCGGCGTTGGTCAAAGGACAATTATACGAAACTCGTTGGAAGGAAATCGTGGACAAAATTTCAAGTCCTGCGTAGTAAACGAAAATTATCAGAATATTTTGGAACACTTTCCAGACGCATCCAGCAAAAATGCAGCAATTTAACACTTCCAAAAAAAAACTTACTTGTTTGATTGCAATTCGTCAGATTAAGAACATTACAATAGTACAAAACGAAAAACCATTCCAAATTTATCATAATTAGTTACTTTAATAAGTCATTTTTAATTGAAAGGCGTTTTAAATCTTTCCCATTTGTTAGTCGGCAATCAGATCTCCATTTAGATTGGAAAATTACTTAAGATTTTTGGTTGATAACAAATAGAGCTTCCAGGGATTTAATAAAACCGAATAATATGCTCGCGTGTCGGAAGTCAAATTTCATAATTCTACTTCTTTATTTTCGTGATCTCAACCGAAAGTGACTTCGTTATAGTAAAGGTCTCGTGTTTCAAGCCCGCATGCTTTCTGCATTAAAAATAACAATATTTCCAGATAAAAATAGTTTTGCCTCTCTGTTTTAAGATAAAAATGATAATTACTGTATATTCGAGGGTGTAGTTTTTTTTCGACCGTTATTATTTTCGTAAGTCAAGGGGTAATTAGCCCTGATCTAAATATTCGTTAGCAAATTAAAATAGAGCATTAACAACTTTTGAATGCGCTTATAGATAAAGCATGGATCTCTAAAACCTAAATGCTGAAAACCCTGATTCCGTAATTTAAACTGCAAGGCTAGAGAAATAGTTTCATTTATCAAATTATTCCATGCATCATTAACGGTTTCCTAGATTTTATCACAGCCATTATTAGAAATGGGGAAAGCTACATTCAGGAATAGTAGAATTTGATACCATTAGAGCTGCATTATTCGGAATTGCAGATAGATTATTGCTGATACGGAGGATTTTATGACTGTAAAGACATTTGATAATATAAAACTTGTATAATTGAATCGATAATTTATATGTATGTGACGTTTTTCTTGTTATTAATTCAGTGAGTAAAATATATCATTATTTTCTAATGTCAAATAGTATTAGCATTCTGATAGTTAATAAATGTGGTCCCTTCCTTACGGATGCTCTCGTTTTTAACAAGATTGAGGCAGATTATATTCGACAGCTGACCCGTCTATAGGCCATAGACATTTCCAATTAAGTCTCAAATTATATTCCATCTGAGATTTCCGCTGCGTACCCAATAAACACAGCTTATCTATCTAGCAAACTGACCAAATACCACCAATTATAGAACGAAATTCCGTACGTGCCCTTTCCAAATAATCCTGAATGCTTCAATTGAATATCAGTCTATGCAAACTTCATATAATGCAACGTTGGCATGTTATTGTACATACCTACAACAATGCAGGTATGCTTGAAAACCATGATTATCATTGAAATGTGAAAGTTTGCAATTATTCCACTGAGTTAGCTTCAACTTCCGTTTTAATCGGCTAGAAGGAAACTTATTTTCGGACAACTTCTTGCTTTTAACCTTCTTGAAGGCTTTTCGACTGTTTATTATTTTCCTTGCAATCGACCAGAAAGTTATTTTTAATTTCACTTAAGTTAATTGTGTATTCCAGTCTTGGCATTCGTTGTGATATTCATTGGTTGTAATGAACCTTGGATTTAGATCGGACCAAATTAGGAAAATCAAATGAAAATGCAGCTAAGCATCAAAGCTGATTAGAGAATTTCCAGATAAATTAAGATTCAAAGCGGATTTGCTTGGTAATCCAGTTGCGAGGTGGTTGAAATGTTTCCTTCGTCTTACCGTCTTTGCGTTTAAAGGCATTCCTTTTTTTGCACAGGACATACTTTTTTTGTCAACATATATTTCGTTCTATTGTTTTATTAGCTTGCATATGGAGTTTGAATGCAATTTTAGAATTAGATGGCTCCCATGTACTAAGTTTGGAAAATATAAAGCGTTTAATTGCAGCTTAATTAGCAGTTTACTTACTATTTTTGTTTTGGCATTATAATCTTTAGTAAATCCTCATTTAACGAATCGAATTAAATGTAAAATCTCAAAAATAGTTCTTATTTAATTTATTTGTCAAACATATTGTCTTATATCAATTAAAATATCTTTAAATATTCTCGTGTTCGAAATCATGTCAAACTTTCAAATTTATTTATTTTTCTTGATAAACGAGCTGCATTACTTTTTGTTAAGCGTCTCTTTGTTTCAGTCCTTTTATTATTCTCCAAGACTAACTAAGACTACATGTATTAAACAAGGGCAGAAAGACCGATAGGTCGATAGCCTTTTTTAGAAATAAAGATGTTTACTACTACTACTATTATTACTTAATTTTTTATATTCTTTTTCCTGACATTCATAACACACGTTCATCACATAACACCATAATTAGTGACAATAAAAAAAAATTGACTGAAAACCCAGGAATACATTGGAATTATTACTTAATACTTAAATTTATAGTAAGTTTGCAATTAGGTGGTTGCATATAAGAACCATCTAATGCTAATGTCAAATAATAACATATGCTAAACAATAAGATTGCACTTCTCGGTAGCAACAGAATTGACAAGAAAACGATCTGAATTCGTTGGTTTTCTTTAAGCGAACATCAAAAGATTCTTGCTTATTCACAGTAGAAAATCTTGCTTCTCTGCCAGATGTTTTCCGATGGAAAAACCGAATGAAAGCCGTTCTGTTAAATGGCGTTTTTCACGTTAAATGTTTCGCCATTATTTGAAAAATCTGTGAAATTCATGTGACATGTTTCGACGACGCAAAAGCCTTTATTCGAGCTTTATCTAGTTTAGCTGGATAATGGGACCTAACTTGAAAATTGTCATTCTTTAAGGATATTTAGTACTTTTTGTCGCAAAATCGTACGAATTACTTTGGTTCTATTCACCACCAACAACTAACAAATTTTGATAGATCAAACGAGACGCTCTTTAGTTTTATCTTTAAGTTTAAGTTTGATCTTTGATTTGTGTTTGGATTTATTCCAGAAAACAAGTTTTGTTTTGTCGTTTTTACTCTTTTCTTCTTACCATAAACAAGATTTTGTCCGACGTTGGAAATATAAATACTATCTCAGATTAATAGCAATTTTTAGTAAAACGGTTTCACATCAAATTCCGGAGAATAGAAAATTTGCTTGAAAATGCAAGCCAATCACATAAAGATGTCGGATAATTTTCTATTAGTTTGTTTTCTAGCCGTGTGATATCTTCTTTTACCGTTTGCAGAACAACAGACAATTTTTCGAGGGCGCTCATTTCCTTGTAGAAATTTTCTAAAACTCTGTCAGAATCTGCCTGTTGTACATAGGTATCCTGGTGAACTGTTTGAATATTGGAAAAACCGGAACTTTTTTTTTTAACCGGTTTTTGTTTAAATTTTTTAAATAAAATGTTTCTTTAACTTTTGGTGGCTTTAGTTGAACCGAATTCATTTAATTTAGAATAAAACTCCTTTGTCGTCGCTTGCCATAACCCAAGATATTACAAATAGCCCAGTCTACTCTAGATGTGTTTGTGTTTATACAGTTCTTACATTTTTGTTATTGGAGCTAACACATTATCTTTGGTTGCCTATTCTTCTTCCTCAAGTGCCTATCCGTTCCGGATGTTGGCTATCAGCATGGCTATTCTTACTTTGTTGATGGCTATTCGGAAAAGTTCTATTAATGATTTGTCAAACGACGTTCTAAGATCTGCCAACCAAGATATTCTCCTTCGGCCAGGTGCTCGCCTGCTGTTAATTTTGCCTTGTAGGATTTCCAGTAGCACCTGTATCTATTTGGGTTTCCGACATTTTACGGTATCTTACAGTTCTGGTTCTTTTTTCATCCGTCGCATAACTTCTGTGTTAGTAGTTTTCTTCTAAGCCAGAGAAATTTTCTTTCTAAGCCAGAAAAAAGAATTTTCTTCTCTCTTTAGTGAGTGTCCATTTTTCCACGCCATGCAGAAGGACCGAGAAAACGTAACAACACAAGAGTCTAAGCTTCATGTCTAAGGACAGATTATGGCTTTTAAATAGCAAAATAATAATTTATAGTGTAAATGGAGAAGCTAATTTAAGTTTTGAAGCTGAACCAAAGGATCGGAGGAAAGTGGTGTTGAGAGTTAGATGAACTGATGCTTTAATCTTCTTCAGATCTGCTATCTTAATTGTATAACAAATCAGTTCTTAAAAAATAGGAGCTATCAACATATACAGTGTGTCCAGTATAAAATGATGTACATGGGGATATTGGAAACCGTTTAGAGTTACAGGGTGGACCAAATGGGGAAAAAGTTGCGCAATCAAGTGTCTATAAATAATCTGTCATCGACTTCTTTGAACTCGGAATAACAACGGATATACAGGGAAAAAAGAAAAAGTGCGTTTTATAAAATCCTTTATATCGTGTTTATTATAAAAGATACAATAACGAAATTTTCAGGGTGGGGGTAAGAAATAAGCGTGAATTTGAAAATAAAGTAAAAAATAATCTGTGCCCACTATGTTCAATGAGGCCGAAGTCAACTTTTGTTTTTCTTATGGGCGCCATATGGAATTTCTGCATTTTTAAATTCCCCTTTAAATATGCTCTTCAGCCATGTATAACATGTTTATGTTCGGTCAAGATAAATAATTAAAATTAACAAAATTAAGATTTAATGGTAGTAGGCATTGATATTTCTATTAATTATTACTTTAAATTATTATTGATCATACATCGAACACTGCAAAAGAACAAGTAACATTTCAGGATTAAAGTAGGTGTTCAAGTAAGGCACCGTTTTCTCGCACGCACAACATACATCGTCTCATTACTGCTTCAGAGGGTTTTTATGATCATTTCTGGGGTAATTCTGTTAACAGCTTCTATAACAGCGTGTCTCAGCTCCTCTTCGGTTTCGTATGACCTACAGTATACCACATTTTTGAGGAAACGCCATGCAAAAAAATCAAGCGGGTTATGTCTGGGGATCTCGCAGGCCATCTTACTGGTCCCAGGTTGCTTATCGACTTGTTGGGAAATTCGTGATTTAAAACTTCTGTGATAATACGTCCATTATCCCCTACAATAACTGCAGACGGCCAAACGACACAACCAAAAAACGACGTAAAATACCTTGGAATCACAATTGACCACAAACTTAAATTCACTAAACACATACGAAACATCAGGGCAAAAACAATAAAGAGAACAAAACACTTCCGATCACTAACCTACAAAGACAGAGGAATTAGCACAAACACCGCCACCAAAATATATAAAGCTATTTGTAGACCCTTGCTAGACTTTGGACATATACTCATGACCAACGGAACAGAAAGGACAAAACGTTATACACAAACAACAGAACAAATTGCACTAAAACTAATAACACGAATAAGACACCCCCAAAACCCACTACACAACCCCCCCACCCAACTACTATACGAACGCACAAACATGACAAAGATCTCGGAAAGACTCATACAGCTACAGACAAAATGGACAAACAACCCCTACAACTGGACTATACTGAATCCCCTTTGTCTTTCAAGACCAACCAGACAATCCCGCTTCCGTTTCTCTACATCAACGCTACTCGAACACTTACAAACACAACGGACTAGTGGACAATAAAATAATTTCTTCTTGCCACTGAAATCTTATTTATTTAATAGTATTGTCAACCTAGAATAAGAGAATTTTCATATTTGTTTTTTATTTAGATTAAGACTGCATGTATTAAACAAGGGCAGAAAGACCGATAGGTCGATAGCCTTTTTTAGAAATAAAGATGTTTACTACTACTACTATGTCCATTATGTGGCGGCGCGCCGTCTTGTTGGAAATTCAAGTTTTGCTGGGTAGCTACTGGAACATCCATAAGTGCTTCCGCTACGTTCGTTTGTAAGAGGTTCAAATATCTCTCGGAATTTAAGTTCTCATTAAAAAAATGGTCCAATCACGTGGGTATCCACAATACCTAACCAGACGTTAAATCCAAACCTAACTTGGTGCTTAACTTGACGAACTTGCCGTGGATTTTCATCTGACCAAAAAACGGTATTTTTACGATTAAATAGTCCACATTTAGTAAATTGGCTCTCATCTGACCAAATGACTTTTAAGGAAAAGTTTGGTATCTCGTTCTTTCTTTGAATAAACCACTGACAAAATGTCATTCTTCTAATCGCATCGCCATTCTGGAGTCCCTGGCAGGGCCGTTCACGATAGGGGTGATATTTATGACGTTTTAAAATACTATTCGCGGTTGACCGCGCAACACCTGTTGTGGCTTCAATTTGACGCAAAGACGTACGAGGTGTCTCAACCACGCTTTGCATTACCAAATTTTCTTTATTTTCGTCTGGAAGTTTGTTTTTCTTTACCTTAGCAAAACTCCGTAAGCTACAAGGTTGTCTTTCAGACGCTTAAACATAGTTCTACCAGGTTGTCGCCTTTCTGGATATTTATTTAAATACACATTTCTTCAGATTTCGCTTCATTTCGCCGACAGAGAATAAAACACTCCAACATATCGTATTTTTCATAATTTGAAAAGTGATTCATTTTGAAACACACAATTAATTACAAACACTTGACACTGACAATAAATTCTACTTTGACAGTTACCTAGGTAATTAAAACAGACAACGAACGTCAGTAAGGGGAAATTGAAGAGAAATATCAATGCCTACTACAATAAAATCTTAATTTTGTTAATTTTAATTATTTATCTTGACCGAACATAAACGTGTTATACATGGTTGAAGAGCATATTTAAAGGGGAATTTAAAAATGCAGAAATTCAATATGGCGCCCATAAGAAAAACAAAAGTTGACTTCGGCCTCATTGAACATAGTGGGCCTAGATTATTTTTTACTCTATTTTCAAATTCACGCTCATTTCTTACCCCCACCCTAAAAATGTCGTTATTGTATCTTCTATAATAAACACGATATAAAGGATTTTATAAAACGCACTTTTTTCTTTTTTTCCCTGTATATCCGTTGCTATTCCGAGTTCAAAGAAGTTGATGACAGATTATTTATAGGCATTTGATTGCGCAACTTTTTCCCCATTTGGTCCACCCTGTAACTCTAACGGTTTCCAATATCCCCATGTACATCATTTTATACTGGACACACTGTATAATGGGTATATTCCCATCCGCTGATGCAAAGCAAGAGTTTCTGAATTATGATTTTAAAAATACTTCCAATTTATGGTCAAAATTGGCTCATTCTTTTATTAAAAAGCAAGTTTGCGTTCGCCAACATCCACTAACGAAATTCGAAATTCCTCGTCATTAAACTTATGACTCGAGATTAAAAAACGAATTTTTTGCGAGTGGTTTTGGGTAGATACATCTAAATAAGATATTTCAAGCACTTTTTAAACACTTTATACACACTTTCTACTTCCGTTTACTTCTCTACTGGTTTAGGATTTGAATATAGAACGTCAAAATTCCAGTTTTTGCTTGTGTTTTGTTTAGCAAAAGCCCAGTTTGATAGGAACTATTCAAACAATCTTTTTGCATAAGAAATAGATACTATTTCTAAATTATAATTATTTACTGCAGCGTGCAAATTACTTCATTAGCGAGCAGCATACCATATCATAATAAGTTGGTTTAAATCATCTGAAAATATCGTCAGTTGAAAAATGCTTTTACGGAATCAGCTTGCAGGCTGAATGTAAATGAAAACGTATGCATAATGCTCTCATAAGTGATAAGTCAAAAGTGGAGCTCACTGAATAGAAGGTAATACTTTATTTCACTTTGAAAAGTTGAACTATTGTTGCAGTCTTAAATCCCCACAGCACCAAAGCTGGGAATAATATAACAAACAGTTAAGTCACGTACAAAGTAGTATAGTTTGAGAATAAAGGGAATGCAACAGTACGAGCTGTAGAATAAATAGTCTGGAATTGGAAGTTGCGTTCGCAGCTTCAATATTAAACACCAAAATCTCTGCAACTGGTGTTCTAATTGATACTCTTAATTTTAACCCAAATTGGTAACATTTGTTTTTATCGGTTTGCGTGAATGCTTGTTTTGCTTTTTTCTAGAATTGCAAATGCAACTGGTTAGAATGTTATGGGATTTTATGAACTGAATATGTGGGTTATAAATAAAGGTAAAACGACTATTAAATGTCGAAGGCAATGCATGTCGTTATGTGCATTTTTATTGTGCGGTATAAAGTACTTAACATTATTTCGATTGCCGTTCAATACAATTAAAATTTTAAAACATTCGAAATGTGCGAAATTCAGTATATGAAGCTGGAACATGTGCAAAGATAACACCAAAATTTCTAAAATATTCGAGAGTTAAGAAATTAAGAATAAGTTCTTCAATAAATTCATGGATCGCCGGGCACACCAATACTGGTCAAGGATTGTCTTCAACTGGACATCAATTTTCAATTTTTGTAATTCTAGAAAACAAGTTGTGTCCTGTTGTGTAATTTCATAATAATAAAGTACCTATCGGCAGGCTCGCAACAGACGAAAATAACAAAATATAATATAATTTGAATAAAAGTAACTTTTATACACGCATTACTAAAAGCACGCGAATTGTAATTCGCATTTAGTCTATACCAAGTCGAATATTCTACAATTTCATTAAAGGCCCACATCAGTTTTTTTAAACCGCTTTATATCCTGAACTGCCTTTTTACTTAAGGACTTTTTGTGATACTGAAAAACCAGAAACCATAACCAATTTTTTTAGACAGGGTGGCCCTAAATATGTTTAAGAAAAAATCTTACAATCTTTTAAAAAGGCGGACTTGTTTTCGCAGTAACGGCACCCTGAAGTTGCTTCTCTCAATATAACTTTTAGTGAGACGCATTGCCTTTGAAGCCACAAAGCTTGGGTTTGTTGTATCAATTTTTATGACCTGAATTTTAGCGTATAGAATTACGGTTTCCGGTTAAAACTGCAAAAACTGCAATGCAACCGATTTTATGCAGTGCAAAAGTGAAGGAATTAATGACACTTTTTTGAGATATAAAGCGAATACCAATTTTCTGGACACCATTTGATAAAGGAAGACGAGAGTGGCCCATTTTATGTTAAAAAAACAACCACAAAATTTTCTGTATATATTTCTAGACTTGATGTATAAACGAAACTTGCGTATATTTCGAAAATTTTAAAAATTAAGATGTTATCAGATCACTGAATGTTTGTTGGGATATTTGGCAGAATTCAAATTCTCAGTGTCCACTACTTTGAATTAACTGTATTTTAAATGCTATTTTGTTCAATGGATATTCCTTTCCATTTGCGTCCGTGTCATAATGTAAAATCCCAATGTGGTAAATTTGTAATTATGTTTAGTTTTGAAGATTTACTATTAGATAATAACGCAATCCCCTTCTGAATAGAAAATGGACCATGAATAATACAAAGGCCACCATCAAATCGAATTATTCATGATCGTTATGCCTGATATAACAACACTGGCTTAAATGAGCTGATTATTAGATAGACAGTGTGCCTAATTTTGTTTGTGAAAGTTCTATCATGCGATAATATTGTCAAATTTCATTTAAACCCCCATTCGAAATGGGCATTCTCAAATTTCCAAATAAACCCGAAGCTTTTCGAAAACCAGGTGTTCGTAAATCCTATTCTCTTTAAATAACAGCAATACAATGTTGTGAGAAGATAATGTCAAATTCGCCACCCAACTCCATTTTCATCGGGCTTTAACGTGCAATGACTAAAAATACTCAATTTCACCACATGATAAATTACTTTGCAGTTCATAGGAGCTATTGGGAACAGTGAACTCGAAATTTTTTAGTATGGAAGGGAAGCGTTTAATCTTTGAATTTAAAGAGACCGCACTTGTTTGCAATAAATCTTTATATATATATTAATTGTATTGGAAATCAAAGAAGCCGGTTTAAGATATTCTCTAGATCAATTACTTTGTTTGTGTCAAATGTTTTTTATCGATAATTTGATAATATTAATTTGCATGTGCTGCGCCCTGAAATTAAATTGTCATAAACCAGAAACTGTTTAAAATTTGAGGTTTAAACTGGAAACCAAATTTTTCTTTAGTATTAAAAAATTAACTTTGAAAAATACAGCAAATTTAAGTGCTTGATGGTGGGGACCCCAGTTGAACACTTAATTTAATTGTATGTTTTCTGACTAGTCTAAGTCAAATTGTTTTCATTTTTGTAATATACGCATTTGTAATCCAGGTATTCGGAAGTCAGCATGGAAACGATCCATTTATTTGAAGGAAAGCTAACTGAGGCAAAATGATAAATACGAAGTTGCTTTTCCTTTAATGGAACGTCACATTATCAGTAGAACACACTTATTTTAATCATTTTCAGAAAGAATACGTCGTTCAGCATATCGGGATCTAAAAATAGCGCTTTTTTACTGGCAATAAATTTATTAAAGGGAGAAAGTTCGAAACGACGCATCCTTAATATGGAAAAAAGTCTTCAAGGTGGAGGATAAAAGTGAAAATCAATTACATTGTTAATTTCCTTCATCGGAAATAAAAACCATATATAAATTTAAAAAGGACAATGAAGCGAAAACCTCCATTTAAAAAATATGCGTGCATATTACTGGCTTCTTTAAATTAAATTGAAACTAAAATCACATCATGAAGGGAAGATGTAAAATTTGATTTAAGATGCAAAGATATTATTAAGAATTTGGTGTAAAACCCAGTGTATACTTTCCAAGAGCTGCCTGACACTGAAATTGTGGTAGTGAATTTAAAGCTGTTCCATACTTTGCTCACTGTTCCTGCCGTTTAAACATTCTAGACACGCTGATTCTACAAAGTTTCGAAACTGAATTAGATCGCTAAATGTTTCACTGTTAAGCTCCAATATATGATACCATATATCGATTGATGAATAATGGGAAGCCTTTTATTTTCACTTTAAATGTAGCAATAAAGCATATTTAGATTAATTATTTGGGACTCTTTAGGAGTATGATGTCTTCTTTTTGTTTTTTCCTTCAAGATATTATCAGTTTTGATCTAAGTTGCGCGGTTGGCAGACAATTAGCATAGCAAGCGAGGAGAAAAGTTCAAATGGTCCTTAAACTTGTGGATACCTTCGACTTCGAAATGTTATGTTTGCCTAAATATCTGGAACAAACAAAAGCGGCATTGATACACTGTCGGTAAATTGCGTTCAGTGAAAGCTTTGGAATCGCTTTGAATATTCAGCGATTGTTGGGAAAGGGTCACATGTTTACCTAGTTTTATTTGAATAACTTGCTCAGATTCTTGCTAGTTTGGAAAGCGTGTGAACTTAGAAGCACTAGAAAATAATTAGTGTTTGTTTGGATACGCATTAGTTAGTGGTTTAATATTAGTGTTGTTATTTGCATTGATTCTATTGACTCTTCAGTTTCCTCGAAAAAGGCTCGGATGCTACATTAGTTTCTTTGAACACATAAAGGTTTATCTATTTTTAACTTCCTTTAGCTAAAGACTTTTATTGTAGCGACCGTTAATTTTGCTTTTATAGGTTTTGAATAGTTGTCGCGTTCGTGTTACGACGTGAACTTCAGATTTTCTGAGAACTTCTATTCAAATTATATTGCGAGCAGATAAGCTTAGCGGCTTTATAACTTTTGCCATTGAGAATTTAACGACAACGAAAACATCTATATATAATTCACGCTATCATTTTCTCATATTTAATTTAATTTCAGTTTCAAAATGATGTTAAAGTAATGTTTTCATATTAATGGAGAGATTATAGCGACCTGGAGAACATCTGAGAGTCGCCCACAAGTCAATTTGAAAAATACCCTATTCAAAATGAACATTTTTGTTCAAAATTTTTCTTGTGAGAACACTTTAACAAAAAAGTCCTTACAACATTCAATTTACAAAATAGGAGTAAACATTATTAATGCTTTTACATATGTCTTTGAAGTTGCATTTTTTGGCTCACTTTTGATGAGGATTAAATATCTTACTCAACTGTAGTCGTCAAACCTCGGTATGGCTAAGATATTTTCAACTGTGTCCGAGATATAAAAGCAGGGGCTGAAAATTTTATTCTAAATTTAATTTAAGAATTTTATACATTTTATTAGGCACATCCATACGTTTTGGCAGATTTTTGCATTCGTTTTGAAGATATAAGAATTTTACATTGTGTTCGTCTTTGCAAGACAGATTTGGCTTGGTGCAAGGGGCTTTTGCGTACAATGGCAGCATCTCCTTGTCGATTGTAAAAATGAGACTTCTGTTAAAGATGTAGCTTTACACATAAATCTAATTTTCAAACAAAAGTAATAAGAAAATAATTGTGTGCCCTTTGAATCAACTTGTATATTCAGTTGAAAATTTCAAATGTAGTAGAAATCTTATTCATTTAAATCTAATGAGGAAAGCTTCCCTTTCGAAAAATGCATTTCAGTTCGAAATGATCCTTCTTCTATATGAAGCTGTGCTTGAGGCAGGAAGTGGAAAACTGAAAACTAAACTGATGATAGAGCGTTTTGAAATCGTAATCCTAATATTCATTGAAGCCATTTTTCTTCTGTCTTGTCTTCATGTTATGTGTTTATTGATAAAATTGTTATATTTTGTTATATTAGGCCCCCTGCTTTTCACTTTTATTCTAATCTCTGAGTAAATTTGTTTCAGTCAAGTCTGGTTCAGTAATTACCAAAGCACTGCTAAGCTAGTGGTTAAGGTTTAAATAAATAATCGATGTTACCAACGAACGTTTCTAATGTCTTTTCAGCAATAAAACATTTAATTCAGTTTGAAATTGTGTGTGCCCGGTTGTTTCGTATATGTCGATGGTCGACCAGAGGGATGATGGGTGACAGGGTGGCGATGCGCGACAAGATAACCAAGAAGGCGAAGAGGCAACACGGGCGAACAGAAACGACGCTTTTTCATACACATGTGCACTTGATCATTAATAAAGACCCAAACAATTGTTGCTATTGATGGAATACTGGTTTCAATCTTAACACACGAAACACCGGTTGTTTGTAGTTTAGCTTTCAGTGAAGCAGGGAAATTGTTTGCTATTCATGATATTATCAATCACTGTATGACAATATACATTTGAGTCCCGCCCAGCGTCTAGCTACATCCTGTAATAATATACACATCTATTAATATAGCTACGGGTAAGCTAATAATCTAGAATAATTCATTGTATTTAAAAAATAAGCTTATACTAGTAGTAGTAGTAAACATCTTTATTTCTAAAAAAGGCTATCGTCCTAACGGTCTTTCTGCCCTTGTTTAGTATATATAATATAATATAATAATAAATCTTAATCTAAATCAAAAAACAAAGATGAAAATTCTCTTATTCTCGGTTAACAATTTAATTCAATAAACTTTCTAATTCTAATGACAAGAAAAAATTATTTTATTGTCCAGTAGTCAGTTGCGATTGTAAGTGTTCGAGTAGCGTTGATGTAGGGAAACAGAAGCGGGATTGTCTGGTTGGTTTTGTAAGACAAAGGGGATTCAGTATGGTCCAGTTGTAGGGGTTGTTTGTCCATTTTGTCTGTAGATGTATGAGTCTTTCCGAAATCTTTGTCATGTTTGGGCGTTCGTACAGTAGTTGGGTGGAGGGGTTGTGTAATGGGTTTTGGGGGTCTCCTATTCGTGTTATTATTCTTAGTGCAATTTGTTCTGTTGTTTGTATATAACATTTTGTCCTTTCTGTTCCGTTGGTCATGAGTATATGTCCATAGTCTAGCAAGGGTCTACAAATAGCTTTATATATTTTGGAGGCGGTGTTTGTGCTAATTCCTCTGTCTTTGTAGGTTAGTGATCTGAAGTGTTTTGTTCTCTTTATTGTTTCTGCCCTGATGTTTCGTATGTGTTTAGTGAATTTAAGTTTATGGTCAATTGTGATTCCAATGTATTTTACGTCAGCTTAGTCAGCCTCTATGCCAAACACTATCAAAAGCTTTGTTAATGTCCATAAACAGGCAAGCTGTCTTTCTGTCAGTTAGGTGGGTTGTTTGTATATTGTTAGTCAGAGTGAAGAGTGGGTGAATAGTCGAGTGTTGATGTTTGAATCCGAACTGATACGATGGTATGTACTTTCCGACAAGTTTTCCCAGTCGCTGCTTTATTATGTACTCAAAAACTTTGCTAAGTACTGGGAGTAATGTAATTGGTCTGTAATTGCTCGGTTGTGTATTGTCCAGTCCATTTTTGGGTATAGGGATTATTAAGCCGTTTTTCCATGTTTTTGGAATTTTGTTATTTGTGATGCAGTTGTTCATTTCAGTTAGGATCAGTTTGTGTGTTTCTTGAGTTAGGCTTTTCAGGAGTTTTGCCTTTATTTTATCTTTTCCCGGTGCCATGTTTTTGATATGCGCTAGGGCTTCATCGTACTCTGTGTCTGTGATCAGTTTGTATGTATAGTTTGGTGAGCTGTTGAAATAGTTCAAGTATCAGTCGTTGATCAATTTCCAGTTGTCATTGTCGAAGTTTGGGTTTGTCGATATGCTGAAGGTCCTTTGATAGTGTCTGGCGAACGCGTCAGCTTTCTCTTGGTCTCTGTACCGTTCTATTCCGTTTTCCTCAATTGTGTCAGTAGTGTTAGTTTTTTTTATTGCGCTAGTTTCTTAATTGTTCGCCAGTATATTTTGCCTTTGTCTTTTTGTATTTCTTTACATGTTTCCAGCCATTTGTCTTGTCTGTATTGTCCAATCAAGGTTTTAATGTTTCTGTTGAGTTGGTTCAGTGTCTTTTTTAGGTCGTTATTTTGCTTATATTTATTATATTACATTAAGCTTATATTATTCGCTCGATGAGTAAATAAAATCCAGCAGTTAATTTGCCTTCATTGATAACTGTTAATTGCATATTTCTATAAATACTACCGAAGGGCGATTATTCCATAATAGTATAAAATATTGTATTTTGGAATTGATTTACATCATTCCAAGTTATTTTTTAAATTTATCGAAAATAGATTCCTATTTTTCTAGGAGCGTTTCGCACTTTTGCCTCACTATATTATTCTCAGATAAGTCGATATCTAGATGTAATATTGTACAATGTTCTTGTTGTGATTGTATGTTCTGAAATATTATTTTAGCAAACTCGACTTATGTCCTGATTGAAATCTTTAACATTTCTTGTTTAAATATGATTCTTTTTGGCAGCTCAATAGCCAAGCGAACAGCCAGTAAGCAAATATTCCACCAAATCAACCACCAAAATGATCTAAATAAAAAACATAGACAACACAAGCACTATCTGACAAGTTATTGCTGAAATGTTAGCAATTTGCACGGAAGCATCGGCAATTCATTTAAATACACGCAGCCGAAATTTGAATTTCCGACCCTCGAAACAAATCGCTCGGAGCACATGTGTTCATTTGCCAAAAGTGCACTGCAAAATTCACAGACCATATGTTGTATGGATATGGCACTTCCATTACCTTTAGAGGCGTTGAGAAAATTAATTGTCTTTTATTATGCATGTCTGAATGTGTCTGTGGTGGATAGATAACCCTTGTCGGAAGGGTCTAGTGTGCCGGATTAGATTGTTTATAATTAAAAACTGTCCCAAACAAAATTAGCGTCGAAGTATAAAAAGATGATCTGCAGTTTGCAGTCTCCGAATAAATTTTCCTTATTGTGCAATTGTTCTAATTACAGGAAATTAGGACAATTCTAGTAGTCGTTGGTTTTATACCGATTCACATCTTCATATCACATAACTTGTTTATTCCTTATATTTTTTACTCTTTTTTATTCTTGACCCTTTTACTTTTCTTTACAAATTACCGCGAATCATATTTAGTTTTTAAAAGTAGTACTCTCTTAGTGCAGAAAGCTAAATTCATATTTTCGCAATCGTTTAGTTTTAACAGTCATGTGGCTTAATCGTCGCACGGTGCGAAATTTCAGCTTAAAAACTCTTGAATTGCAACTTTGCAAATCGGTGGTGAAGGCTCTGTACATCTGAGTTAATATTTTTGTCTTAAAGCGACCTAACGTATTATTGTCTTCTCTATGTACGCGAAATTAAGAATAACGCTGGATAGGGTCCATGTAACTACGTGACCGTCCTACACAAATATATTATGCAGTTGCTACGTATTCATTTCGTCCCACATACATAATGAAACGAACAAGACCAGAAGAATCATTAATATCAACGTGAAATGGATCAAAGTGAATGGGGTAAAAAAGTTGTGTCAAAAGTGTTATTCGAATTCGAAAATTGAAGCGTTTTTTTCGTTTATTAATTATATTTCCTAAACCATCTGTATCAAGTGGACTAATATACATAAGAATGGTTCGATTAAGGATTGAGGAATACAGAAAAGCACTTGATAGTCAATTTGTAAACCTAAAATTTTTAATTTAAATTTTTTAAAGGTTCCAATAATAAAATTTCTTCTTCTTCTTCTTATCTCGCCGTCTCCGTATGAAAGTTGGCGATCCAAATGGCCAGTATGGTTTTGGAAACAGCTGCTCGAAAGATCTCTGTGGATGTGCGCCCAAACCACCTGCGGATGTCCTTTAGCCATGAGCTCTGGCGTCTTCCGATGGATCTATTTCCTGAATCTTCCCTTCGATGATCAGCTTCAGGATTTCGTATCGGCTGCCCCTCATAATATGTCCAAGATACTGTATTTTCCTGTCTTTTATCTGTGTCCAAGAAATTCTGAGCATGCGTCGATAGAGATACATCTCAAATGCGTCGACTCTCTTCTACCTTATGGGATCAAGGGTCCAGCTCTCACTGCCGTATAGAAGGACAGAGAACACATAGCAACAGACCATGCGTGTCCTAACCTCCTAGCTCAATTCCGGTTTAGTAAAGAGCTTCTTCATACTAGCGAAGACTTTCCTCACCTCTTCTATTTTGGATCTGATTTTCTTTTTAGGGTCACAGTCCTGATATATCGAGGTGTCCAGGTAATTAAACGAGGAGACCTGCTCTACATCTTTGCCTTTTATGGTCAAGGTTATATTTTTATGTGTTTTGGAGAAGACTATGGTCTTGGTCTTGGATATGTTCATGAAAAGACCATATCGTTCGCTTTGTTGGACTATTTTATGGATCATTCCCTGTAATTCACTTGGACTGCTTCCTGCTTGGACTTCCCATTCACTACTATTCCGCCTGTTGTTTCGTCAAGTGCTTCTCTGAATATTGATTCTGAGAATATATGTTAAAAATAAGCGGTGACAAGAGGCAGCCTTGCCTCACTGCTTTCTTGATCGAGACGTTTTCTGACGTTTAGCCGTTTATTCGGATTGTGGCCAATTGCCTCCAATGTAGGTCACCAATCACACGAATGTCCCTATTATCTATACCTGTAGATGTCAAGGTCTGCGTTAGTTCTCGTGTTTAACGCAGTCAAATGCCTTGCGATAATCTAGAAAGCATGCGTATACGTCAATATTCATATTCCTACATCCTTGTGTGAAGACTTTCAGCGGGAAGAGAGCTTCTCATGTGCCTACCCCATTCCGGACGGAGTCCAAACTGGGTTTCGTTAACTTGGGTCTCGCATTTGTGGTAAATTCTTGTGTGGATTACTCTTAAGAAGTCCGTTAGAACATGTGACATGAGACTTATCAGGCGGTAGTCGTCACAGTTCGAGGAGTCAACCTTTAGGGCAGGGTGATCAACGTAGATCTCAGCCAGCTAAGTGGTATCCTGCCACTGGTATGTATGCTTTTGAACAATGATGTTAGAAGATCAAGACCTGATTTGTCGTTTATGTCATCTGGACCAGTTTCTTTTCCGTTTTTTGTAGTTTGATAGCGTATGTAAATTCATCTTTTGTAATTTCAGGTTCGATGTCTTCAATATCGTCGTTTTTTGGTGGAACGTTAGATCTGTTGTCTTTGAATAGCGTTTCGACATACTCTTTCCATCTTTTAAGTTTTTCTTCTATTCCAGCTACGATTTCTCCTCTGGCATCTTTCAAAACTGCTGCTGGTTGCTTTCGACCTCTTTCCACGAGTTCTTTAACTTTCTTGTGCACGTTGAATGTATCGTACTTTGCTTGTAGGGATTCTATCTGCTGACATTTTGCTGACAGCCGTCGATCTTTGGCTTCTCTCCACTCTTTTTCTAATTGTTTTGTTGAGTTCTCTGTATTTGTCGAGGAGAAAAACTTAATATATAATGGCTTAATGACATTTACTTGCGCAAATTGCATATTATTTATTTAAATACATACATACCGGGTGTTGACAAAACCAGTAATTAAAATTTCGTTCACATGGTGGCTAATGCCATCGTCTAATGTCGTGACATCTAATGTCTTCCACAACAGTGTCATTGTCGGAACAGTTGAAGGTCACAGTGTCGTGACGTTAGTGTCAGATATCAAAATGGTTTGATATGCGATAGCGTGACACTGATTGCTGTCACGGCATGATACGTCGCGACATTAATATCACCGTGTGAACAAGCTTTTAGTCTTCCCCAATTTAGGGCAGATAATGAGCAACTTAATCTTAATATAAGTCTTTAGAACGAAATTTTCCTTTTTGGATACGCATTCGCATGATAGTCCTAAAACGGTGTCATCTTTATTCAAAGCCCAATTTTTCATTTTTTGGAGATAACGTTTTAGCCGGCAAATGTATTTCCAATTAATTGCAATTGCAAAACCGATTACAAAAAATAACAAAAATTACTGTAGAAATTTACAGTTTTCTCATTTCAAACAACTCTTTTCATTTTAAGAAATTCACTTAAAGATGCATATATTAATTTATACTATGATAATTGTACCTACAATGGAAAATCAGGTGCAAGCAGCAAATTAAAAAAGCTTATTTCGGGGTAAATTCAATCTGAAAAATTAAATTAACTTACTTTGCCATTGTTAGATTGTCCTGATATTATAGATTCAATTTGTGTTGTATTGATGAAAGACGATTTTGATCCAGAACTTAGCTGGTTTCACTTTTTTCAGACCAAAACAAAAATTGTTTCACGGAAACGATTTCTCATTTTTCATGAATCAGGAGTGCAACCTTTACAATTTTCAAAGTGGTCTTCTGGCCCATTCTAAACGTTCGCGATGGGTGAATTAATGTCACCTGCAAACTTACTTTAAAAGGTCATATTGCTTCATTGAAATTTTACCACATTCAAAGCTTGAGACAGTTCATCGTTTCTAGTATTTTTGTACTCTTAACATAGCAAAATTAAGCTGAAATTAAATATAAATCGTTTCTTGCATCACACTGATTTTTCTCAATCGTTTCAGTTGCCTAATTAAAATAATAACGTGAATATGTAAAGGTATAAAACGCCGATTAAATTAAATATTGTTTCGTATATTTTCCTGACTGTACTTCAATTCACTCCAATATATTCCTGGGTTTCAGTCAATTTTATTGTTTATTATTTAAAATGTTACAAATACGTTTCGGTGTCTTTATCCACCATCATCAGTTTGTCTAAAATATACATTTACAGTCATTAGTAATTTATATAAAATTTTCCATCAAAATTTACAGCATTAAAATACAAATCACACACATATTAAAAGTACAATCAAGAACATTGGTTTTCAGGTGATGAGTCAGGACAAACATATCTGGGAAAAGACTAGAATCTATTGTTTAGAGATTTAAATTTAATTTTAACTTACGTGTATAGTTGTTTCTACCTTAACATTCAACTGGTCACTGAATTTTCCATATTTTACTCGATATCAAGCGAGCGAAACAAAAAAACTGTTTATCTTTCGCCTTTTCTTTGCATTCTAGGAATTGCTTGGCAATTCCTCAATATCAGCTGTTTATATTTCATTTACTTGGTCCAATCAGTTCATGCATGCGATCATTTAATTAGTGTATGATACACAGAGCTAAGATTGTCTGTGTCTGATCTGAAATTCATTGCATTTTGATGTTTTTTAATTTGTATCATTTCATGGATTCTTCTCTTATTATAGTTGTTTTCATTGATTAATATTTGTGTGTTATCGAAATTAAAATCATGCAACTTTTTTTGTGCTTCTAGTCTTTTCCCAGATATGTTTGTCCTGACTCATCACCTGAAAACCAATGTTCTTGATGTACTTTTTAAGATGTGTGTGATTTGTATTTTAATGTGTGAATTTTGATGGAAAGTTTTATATTAAATTGATGATAACTGTAAATATATATTTTAGACAAACTGATGATGGTGGATAAAGACACCAAAACGTATTTGTAACATTTTAAATAATAAACAATAAAATTGACTGAAACCCAGGAATATATTGGAGTGAATTAAATATTGTCGGAAATTTAATGCTGATCAACTAAACGTTAACTCACTTAAAGCTTTTAATAACGACAAAATCTGCTGTGTTATAGTTACTTATTTATTTAAGAACTTTGCAAAGTTCAGGAACCTGTAACCATTTAATCGAATGTACGAAATTTTCTAATACAATAATTACATTTCGCTCGGTTTCGCTTCGATTACAAAATTTGGTCTTTACTTAGTGAAATATCAGCTAAATTTAAATGGGCAGCCATGTAAACAAAACCCTTTTCAAATCCAACAGTGTATAAAGAAGGACGATGAAATATCTGGCGGAAACATAAAGTTTTGTGCCAGTTCTTGTTCCGTTTTTGAAACACATTTTCCAAACGAACACTAAAAGTTGAACGAATCCGACTGTCTGTGCATACAGAATGATTTTCATATATAGGGTTCGTCTTATTAAATAAAAGTTGTTCTCTAATATAATGGGCATCTAATACGATATTTATTAAGTAGAGGGTTGACAAACTTTATTTTCAAATCGAATATTTTTTTATCTGCTCTATGTGACACTTAGGCAGACTAATGTATTATAAATCGTGTTCTTATTCAAATTTCCTTGTGCAATCTATGGACAGCTTGGACTTTGGGTTGGTAACGACGAACGCCAACAAGACATCAAACATTCTGTTTGTAGTAGTAGTAGTAAACATCTTTATTAGTAATAAAAGGCTATCGACCTATCGGTTTTTCTGCCCTATGTTGATTACAAAGTTTTGAATGGAAACTTAATAACTAATAACTAATATAATTCACAAACATGTACATAATTTATGTCTGGAGATGCTCCAATAGGGTTGAGGTTGGGAAGAGGAAACGCGTTTGTCTGGTCGGTCTTGTTAAACAGAGGGGATCCAGGAAGGTGAGATTGTGAGGGTTGTCTTTCCATCTTGATTGCAAGACGAGTAGTCTTTCCGAGATCCTTGTGAAGATTGTGCGTTCGTAGAGTAGTCGGTTTGGAGGGTTGTGTAGTGGGTTTGCTGGGTGTGGGATCTTCGTTAACAGTCTCAGGGCTATCTGTTCTGTTGTCTGTAAATGCCGTTTAGTTTTGTCAGTAGCGTTGGCGAATAAAATATGAGCGAAGTCAATTAGAAGTCTGTAGATCGCTTTATATATGATAGTTGCTGTCTTGGTGCTGATACCCTTGTTTTTGTAAGTAAGTGTGCGGAAGTGTTTTGCACTCTTGGTTAGATCTCTTCTGATGTTTTGTACATCAGAAGCGGATTTATGTGGATTTTAGTTTATTGTCCATTGTTATTCCTAGGTATTTTACATTGTCGCTGGGTTTGATTATTTGACCGTCCGTGGTGATGTTTGGAGAGTCTGCTTTAATTCGGTGGTTTGAGAGGAGCAGCCGGTTGTTTGATGCATTTGGTGTGAGTCTCCATTTGTAGAACCATGCTGTTATTGTGTCTGTTAGTGTCTGGAGTTTGTCCACTGCTCTGGCGGTCGTTCTGTCATGCGCGATAAGGGTAGTGTTGTCAGCGTATTGCAGCAGGTAAGCGTTTTGGTCTATACCTTCTTTGTCTTGTCTGTTGTAAAGCAGGGGTGAGAGTGGTGAACCCTGAGGTAAGCCTTGCTCAGGTGAAAAGGGGATAGAGTAGTCGTCGTTGATTCGTACCTCCAGTTGTCTGTCCTCGAGTAGTTGTTTAATAATATGTATTAAATAGTTTGGAGTGCCAAGTTTGTGCAGTTTGTACAGTAAGCCCTCGATCCAAACACTGCCAAAGGCCTTATTTATGTCTAAAAACAGGCTGGCAGTTTTTCCTCCGGTCAGATGTGTGGTTTGTATGTTAATAGTAAGAACAAAAAGTGTATGTATAGTTGAGTTTTTAGTCTTGAAGCCAAACTGGTATTTTGGAATATGATGGCCTATTAAATTATGTAATCTGTTTTTTATTATGTGTGCAAACAGTTTGCTCAACACCGGGAGTAGCGTGATGGGTCTGTAGTTTTTTGTGAGTGTGTCATCTAGTCCATTCTTTACAATAGGAATTATCATTCCGTTCTTCCATGACTTGGGTATTTTGTTAGTCGTGATGCATTCGTTAAGTTTTTTGTTTTGTGTTCCGTTTGTAAAATTAGCATAATCCTCATAGCACATTTAACAATCCTGTAAACATATTGCTGTTTTCTTCTGTACAGCGAAATTTCCTAGTTGCTTTTCAATGCCAGGTCCAATTCTATAAGTGCAAGAAGTATCTTTACGTGCTTTTTAAAGTTTACTTTTACGAGCCAGGTTTTACGACCTGAGGCCGTATCTAGCGTATGGCAGAGTTGCAGCTTTCATACATTCGTCTTGCCGATAAAAGTTTGGAAAACTTCTTAAAGACAAATTATTTTCTGCGATAAAAAAATTCCAAAACGGCCGAGATTAATATAAAGTTGACAGAGCAAAGCTGTGTGCTCGTTAAAAAAGTCTACCAATAAAATTATATTTGAAAACAGTATTATTTTTAAACGCAGTTTGAATTGGAGCCTTTTAAGATACAACATTTTTGAGTACTGCATGCTGGTGCGTACATCACGACAGAGTGGAAATTGACAAAAAAGGTTCTAAATTTTAGTGAAAACCTATACAGCTATATTGTCAGGAGCACTGTTTATGCATCTCTGCAGCCTCAACAAACATTTATTGTGATTGGAATCCTAATAAAGATAGACTAGATTCGGTAGCTTATTGTCTAGAAATTTGGATCCCAAATTATCACATCTCATTTCTCTAATACAGCTTGCAAGAGCCTTCTTTTGCTCCGAATTATTATTTAATGTATACGTTGAAAACCGACGTTTATTTGCTTTTACAGGGAAAGTTTTAGAAAGCTGTCCGAAGTAAGTTGTCTTTAAGGGCTCACTTGAGGTAGTGAAATTGGATATAATGATTCTATGCTTGTTCGAAACGCTTTATATAGATTTCAACTGCGGTAAAGTTATACTGCCTTTAGAATTAGTAGGGGCTGAGTTTCGTTACAAAAGAATGATTGAAGAGTGAAAGAAACTTGCCCCTAGGCTTAATTAACAAAGTTTGTTATCAGATCGATTCAGTGTTTGAGCGAATAAAGGCAAGAAATATGCAATAGTAGTACGTAAATTGTGCTTTGGATGTACCAAAGCTTAACAATATTTCAACTGATTAACTACTTAAGTAGTTGTTGAATTGAATATGTATTTCAAAGAAAAGATGTCTTCAATTATATAAAATAATATAATTAAGTTAATATAGTAAGTTAAGAGTTGATTGTCCCTGATAAGTGATGGGCACTTTAACAGTTTTCAAGGATTTCAAATTTTATGTTTAATTCAAAATGAAATTCTTCCATTATTGGGGATAAAAAGATATGCGAAATTTATTTCTCAAACGGGCTATTTGATTTATAATTCAGAAAAACCAGTTGAGGTTAACATATTCCCGGCTGAACATGGTTGCTTGCACATACGGTCACAAATTTCTCCTTCTGATACGTGAAAACCATAGGGATTTTCCTTTTGGAAATATGAAATTTACTTGCCTTATTTTACTAGTTTGAGTTAGGTACTAATGCACCACATATTTATCTGGTTTGTTTATAGAATGTGCTCTTCAATACTTTATTTTTTCGTGTACGGCAATGTTGAAAATGTATCTAGAGTACTATCTTTGGCAAGACCCTAAAATCTTCAAATCTTGTACAGAATAAATTCATAAGCATGTGTGTTGTTTATTGCGCGACAAAATTTTTTTCTTAGAAAGTGGAAGTTCCATCCAAGGAAATGCTAAGGTCCTTGCAGCACTCATAAGCAACCGTGAATATTATTTTAAGTTAATACACAGGAGCAAACTCTACCAGGGCCGCAAAAAAAACATTTAAAGCCCCTGTTTTTGTGGGTGTCCAACTTTCGGAAAAACATATTCTAGAGAAAAACTCGTTATATGAACTTGGTAGATTTTCGACCAAAAACGTTAGACTAAAACTCGGCCATGAGATCCGAACATAAATATTTGTAAAGAATGAAAACATAGATGCGAAGAGGCTGTGGAGGAATTCTATGATACATTGCGGACAGATTGTATACAGAGTGAACGAATTGTATCAAAGTTATTTATACCTCTGCTTTGGGAACTCAATTGAAAAACTACATTATACTTCCACCAGGAACAATATTGGTTTTTAGGGAAAGGTTATTATTTCTATAATTTTGTCTGTACTTTAACTCAAGCCATTTAGTTCAGTCTTGCACATCTTGGACCAAGTTGAAGAAATCCTTGCCATGTCATCCTGCAATCGAGACGGCGGTAGTATTCTGATTCCTTCTACTTCGTCTTTGGGACGATATTCTAGTATTCTCTTCGTCCACCTATTCTTCCGATGTGACCAGGAAGCGCTTGTTCGTCATTTCGTATTTTATCTTGCAGTGTCACCCTTAACATGTACCTCTTAGTTAGTTGGTTAGAGTTATTTTTATTTTATCGACAGTATTTTCGCATTACTGTTTTGCTGCGAAATGTAGCGAATAACATGTTCTTCTATGGAGGATTAGTGAGCCTACTACCCTGATGAATTACTAAGATTTTGAAGGTTTATAATTAGGCTGCAAAATAAATTGGAAACCCCAAAAACCATTATAAGCGGGCATTATAATAACGCCCTCTTATAATGCCCGCTCATTTTCTGATTGAATTGAATTCTTGAAAACAATTCTAAACTCATACTCCCTATCATATGATGTTCTCGACTTTATAGGCAGAAAATTTGCTGTAGCTTTTGTTGTGTTTTCTCTTATATTTTGCGGAATTTCTTCCATTTTTTGCGATGAATTACTGCTAATTGACAGGAACATTAACAGGTATACCTTTTGTTTAATGCTAATAACTATAAATAATTGATGAAAAACCATTACGTGAAACATAAATCATTGTATGTACCACAGGCGTTAAGGAGATAATAATGCCCATCAGGCCGAAACCTATCCCTCGGGCCAAAGACCCTCGGGCTAGTTCGACCTTCAGGGCATTATACAGTCCGTAACACCCATGGTACATAAATAGCTATTTAAACAGGTACAGTTATTTCTCAAATGTAAGACCAACTGAAAGATGGCAAAGAAGGAAATTTGAAGATTTTGTCTCTTTTAGTGGACATGGATCTGGGATGGACTTGCTGATATGACATAGAAAACAAGAGTGCATAAAGCAAGTTTTCCTTTAAGTAAACCCGAATTTTTAACCATGGGAAGATAAATTGTAAATATCCAAATACTTTTTGTAAATAATTACCCATAATTCGAAATAAACTAAAGCATTGTTCCAACTGGTTCAATCGTCTTAGACCTACGCACATTAATTACACACGTATAACAACTGAAGGATTTGCTTGGCTTCGGTACATGAGTTCCCGTTAACTTGTTTGCTAACTACTATTGCTGAGCCAAATGCTCCCAATTTACAATATTCTATAGCATTACATTATTCGTATAGCAGTCATTTTACTAGATTACATTTGTTTCTTCAGGCTCTGTGCGGGTTATGCAACCTTTGTAGACCCAAAATAATTTGTAGTCGGTTGTTAAAACTCGCGTACTGGATTGCTTTTGGAAAGTGGACTGTATTTTGATTGAAACACTGGTAAGCTGCTTTAATTATGTATTTCACAAGCGTTACCACTACAAAGGAAGTCCGAACCACTTGACGATTTGAAAGAGAGTGTCAGAATGGCACCACCTCACGACGAGGCGTTCTCGGGGATGACGTATGACAGATGAAGTAATTGAAAAGGGCGCCATCTAGGCGAATAGATTCGTCTCAGAATAAATAGGTATCGCTAATGTAAATATCAATGGTAATTAAAATGGTAATACTAAAGTAATAAGCGCAAACATGCCCCCGGCCTTGAAAACACAGGATTTCAAAACACAAGCTTGAACATAAAGAAATAAACATAAAGAAATATAAAAGATATACAGGTACATATAAGAAATATGATTTTACACATATAAGCTAACACCTAATACACCTCAAAACTGTTCACTGTGTGAGTTCACTGAGTTTGTTCACTGTTCACTGACTGCGGATCAACTGGAACTGGCAGTGGACAAAGCTTCGGAAAGGACCGACGCACAACGCCATGCTGAGTGCGTACAGAAGCTACCCTCGCATAACCATCGCTGCCAGGATGAATAGCGACAATTCGACCTAACTTCCAATGAAGGGGAGGTTGATTGTCGTCCTTGATCAAAACAAGGGTCCCTGGTTTCAAATCGGAATGGTGCAAGCGCCACTTGGTGCGTTGCTGTAACTCGGATATGTACTCTTTGCTCCATCGTCTCCATATGCGTTGATGAAATTGTTGAACGCGTTGGAATCTTGACAATCGAGGTTCCGCAATTTCCGTTACATCCGGATCTGGTAGCGACGTAAGAGGCCTCCCAATCAGAAAGTGAGCTGGAGTTAAGGGTTGGAGGTCGTTTGGATCAGAAGAGAGTGGGGAGAGAGGTCGGGAATTCAATGTAGCCTCCACTTGAATTAGCAAGGTGCAAAACTCTTCATATGTGACAATTGAGGTACCTAACACGCGCCTCAAATGGTGCTTAGAAGACTTAATTCCGGCTTCCCATAGCCCACCAAAGTGGGGACTATGAGCAGGAATAAAATGCCAACTAGTTCCATCGTTAGCGACTGTTTCGCTAAATTTGGAACCATGATCAATTATAAATTTAGACAGCTCTATTAGCTCCGACTTCGCGCCAACAAAATTTGTGCCGTTGTCTGAATATACTTGTGCAGGTTTACCGCGGCGAGAAACAAATCGACGAAAGGCGAGGAGAAAGGTCTCCATGGATAGATCAGTAACCAACTCAAGGTGAACCGCTTTTGTCGAAAAGCACACGAATAAGCACAAGTACGCCTTAGAGGTCTTGGCACCGCGCCCTTTTTGGTTCTTTACAAAAAAAGGCCCGGAGTAATCAACTCCTGTTTTGTAAAATGGAGGAGAAGGAGTAACGCGAGGCAATGGCAGGTTTCCCATGAGGGGTTTGGTGAATCTTGGAGAAAGTCGAACACAACGAACGCATGAACGAACAATCTTTCTTGAGAGGTTTCTAGCAGATGTGATCCAAAATTGCTCTCTTAGAGACGCTAAAAGCAGCTGAGGACCAGCATGAAGTAGTCGAATGTGGGCATCGAGAGCAATGAGTGAAGACAAATGATCTTTACCAGACAGAATGATGGGATGCTTCTTCTCATAGGAAAAATTGGATTGGAGTAGTCGACCGCCAACTCTAATAATACCATCTGCGCCGATGAAAGGATTAAGACTTAGAAGTGCCGAAGAAACTTTTACAGAACCCTTCCCTTTCAACCGGGCAAACTCTTCGGGAAAATATTTATGTTGAGACATTTTAACTAGACACATAAGAGCATCGTGTAAATTTGAGGTTGGGAAACACGGGATGACAGACGCAGAAAGGCAAGTTATGTGTTGCAATTCTTCATATTCTTTCATGAAGCTAGAATATCGTTCATATAACTGAGGATTTGATTGGAATCGTTTTTCAAGGGAAAGAAATCGCTTCTCGGCTGTTTTGTAAGAATCGCCAAGCAACTCGACAGAAGCTTTGAAGGGAATAGAAACGATAAAACGACCATCTGAACTTCTGCGGGTATGTTGACTAAAGTGGTCTTCGCACGCCTTTTCTTCCGAAGAAAGTGCTCTGCTCTCCGGATAATGTTCGAGCTCCCAGAACCTATTAAGCTGATCAGGCAGATCATTAAGGCGGCTTAGATGACACCGAACTTGGACATCAGATTGAAAACCAATGGAGCCTGAAACTACCCAGCCGAAACGTGTTTTTTGGAGAATTGGAAGATTTGGACCCAAACGAATTTGTCCAATGCACAAAATGTTGAAGAAAGCCGAAGCGCCTATTAGAAGGTCAATGTCACCGGGTTTATAGAAAGATGGGTCTGATAACTTCAAGTTTTCCGGAATCTTGAATTTATCTATATCTATCTGGATACCAGGAATACTGCCTGTAATTTCATCAAGAACAAGACAAGAGAGATGAACTTTAAAAGAAGATTGATGAGCATGCACTTCAACTGCACATTTAGCATTCGCCAGAGATGCGGCTTGTGCCAATCCAGAAATAGATGTGTTGACTGACTCAACGGGCAAATTCAGCCTTTTACATAGACTGGATTTAATGAAATTTGTTTGCGATCCTGAATCCAGAAGTATTCTGATTGTATGAGGTTTTCCAAAAGAGTCAATGATCTGCGCAGACGCGGTAGGTAATAGAACTTGAGCCGTATTCGAAGAAAATGCAGATATAGTTGGGGAGCGCTCCGGTTCCTCTACGGATGCGGAAACAGGAAAAGTTTGAGCTGTTGATTGACTTGAATTCAGGTGTAAACTAGTGTGATGTTTTGATTTGCAAAGACGACAAGTAAATTTAGAACGACACTGAGTTACAAAATGTCCCTTAGATAAGCAATTGAGACAAACCTTTAAATCCTTTGCTTTGGCTAATCTCTCTTGAGGAGTTAGTTGGTGGAACCGGGCACATTTTGATAAATAATGCGGCTGTTTGCATAAAGAACACACAGGATTGCTAGAAACAAAAGCTTTTGAATGCGTTCTAGGTTTTTCGTTAGCCGGTTTCGATTGTTGGCACTCCAAAGATTCTAATAGATTCGCTATATTTTTAATAAACCCTTTAAATTGATCGAGATTTGGCAACTGCGATCCTAAATTATTTTTGAAGGTTTCCCATTCGCGGGCAGTGGTAGGGTCCAGTTTCATTGAAACTACGTGAATTAAAAAGGCATCTAGAAGCTCAGCTTCTGTAGCTAATGATTTTAGTGCTGAAACGTGCTTAAAAAGTGAATCGTTCATTTTCCTTAGTTTGGTAGCTGATTCCCTTGATGAGGTTTCAATTTCAAGTATTGACTTAAGGTGATTGTGTACAAGCATTCTGGGGTTGTTGTACCTTTCGCATATAGAATTGAACGCTACAATATAGTTATCGCTAGTAAATTCTAAAGATTTTATTATTTCCGCCGCTTCGTCGAAAAGAGATGCTTTGAGGTAGTGCAGCTTTTGAATATTATTTATTTCGGCGTTTTCATGGATTAAATTACTGAATATTTCTCTGAACTCGATCCAATTATCAAGATCACCATGAAACTTTGGTAAATTGATGGTAGGCAATTTTATGAAAGAGTTAGCACTTGAATGTCCCGAAAAACCGTTTGAGCTCTTTATTGGCGACTTTGTTGGATCTTGATTTGGATTAATGGCTGTAAGCATGCTTAGTAAAACCTCTGCTTGTGCAATGGCTTCAAAGTACTGACTTTCAAAAATTTCTAACTGCTCATTGTCTTGATCTGAATCTGTACTAAGCTCGAGTATTTCCAAATGAAGTTCCTCAAAATCGGACAAATAGGTTATAGCAGAATCGAGCTGCTTTCGTAATTGCATTGTTTGAATAGAACTAACTACCTGCTCGGGATTTTCATGCGCATCCTGAATCTTAATTATAAATGCCCTAAACCGGGCCAATTTCCCTTTGAGGGCGCCTCTTTTGCGATTAAGATTGTCCATGATATTAAGTAAGAAATAACGGCACTAGTTAATGTTAGACAATCGGAACAAATCCTGCAGTTGCAAGTGAAACGTAAAAGCTATTGATTAAACGAAAGAAGGTATACGAAAATTAATTCAGAGATCAATTAGCTTAGAAAAATGTGGCAACAAATGCGTGCATGAAACACGTGTGTAGGTATGTAGTAGGTACCTCAAATTAAATAGCAGTTTAAGTGAGTTTGCAAATCGCATTCAGTAAAAACTTACACTGAATGTGAACAATAAATTATGGAAAAGGTAAAAGGGATTGACTCACTCTGACTGTACAAGATGTCTGCTGCTCCTCTTCTGTGCACGTGGTTCGGATGCGGCTCGAAGGCCAAAATGTGCGGGTTATGCAACCTTTGTAGACCCAAAATAATTTGTAGTCGGTTGTTAAAACTCGCGTACTGGATTGCTTTTGGAAAGTGGACTGTATTTTTATTGAAACACTGGTAAGCTGCTTTAATTATGTATTTCACAAGCGTTACCACTACAAAGGAAGTCCGAACCACTTGACGGTTTGAAAGAGAGAGTGTCAGAATGGCACCACCTCACGACGAGGCGTTCTCGGGGATGACGTATGACAGATGAAGTAATTGAAAAGGGCGCCATCTAGGCGAATAGATTCGTCACAGAATAAATAGGTATCGCTAATGTAAATATCAATGGTAATTAAAATGGTAATACTAAAGTAATAAGCGCAAACAGGCTCTTTTACCCATTTCTGAAATTAGGTTCATTGTTTCTCAATATGACGAGCCAATTTGCTTCCGTTGTTGGGATCAATATTAATTAATTAACATTTAAACCCAGTTTGCAATACAAATGGCGCTAAAGTTATTTAGTTTAAATTTTGCAGCAATATTTTAAATAGACTAATAATCAAACAACATCACTCGACTGTTCATCCGCTCTTTATTTTGGCCAACAATATACAAACTACCCACCTAACTGACAGAAAGACAGCTTGCCTGTTTATGGACATTAACAAGGCTTTTGATAGTGTCTGGCATAGAGGCTTACTATACAATCTATACAAACTACACACACCAACATATCTACTACACACCATCAAGAACTTACTAGAAAACAGACAACTACAAGTACGAATTGACAAAACACTGTCATTTTCTTTTTCCCCTGAACAAGGGCTCCCTCAAGGATCCCCGCTCTCACCGTTTCTCTACAATATATACTCCCATGACATATACAATTACAACTTACAAGACAAAAATCAAATCGACAGATCGGCATACATATTACAATACGCAGACGACACGGCACTTATTGTACATGACAAAATTACTGAGAGAGCAGCTCAAAGACTCCAAACACTAACAAACAACACAATGACATGGTTTCATAAATGGAGACTAACACCAAACGCGTCAACAAACCAACTTCTACTCACAAACCACAGACTCAACGCTGACTCCCCTACAATAACTGCAGACGGCCAAACGACACAACCAAAAAACGACGTAAAATACCTTGGAATCACAATTGACCACAAACTTAAATTCACTAAACACATACGAAACATCAGGGCAGAAACAATAAAGAGAACAAAACACTTCCGATCACTAACCTACAAAGACAGAGGAATTAGCACAAACACCGCCACCAAAATATATAAAGCTATTTGTAGACCCTTGCTAGACTATGGACATATACTCATGACCAACGGAACAGAAAGGACAAAACGTTATATACAAACAACAGAACAAATTGCACTAAGACTAATAACACGAATAAGACAACCCCAAAACCCACTACACAACCCCTCCACCCAACTACTATACGAACGCACAAACATGACAAAGATTTCGGAAAGACTCATACATCTACAGACAAAATGGACAAACAACCCCTACAACTGGACCATACTGAATCCCCTTTGTCTTACAAGACCAACCAGGCAATCCCGCTTCCGTTTCCCTACATCAACACTTCTCGAACACTTACAAACGCAACTGACTACTGGACAATAAAATAATTTTTTCTTGTCATTAGAATTGGAAAGTTTATTTAATAAGATTGTTAACTTAGAATAAGAGAATTTTCATATTTGTTTTTTATTTAGATTAAGACTACATGTATTAAACAAGGGCAGAAAGACCGATAGGTCGATAGCCTTTTTTTAGAAATAAAGATGTTTACTACTACTATTTCAAATATTATTAGGATATTAGTAAGTAAATCTAAATTCTTCTCGAGATTGCGTTTGAAATAAAACGAGTCCCTGATTGCAGCCATTAGCAGTTCAATTGAAACTATTTTCTATCGACGTCTTAACATAAAATTAAAAAACTTTGGGACCACTTAATTTTCTTTAGTCAAACCAATCGATGTCATTACAGCGAAATATCAATATGCCCTCCACATTACATTTCCTGCAATTGAGTAAATAATATTCTGGTATAAAGTCCTAATTAAGTTGGTTAATCCTTTGCAAATTGTACGAGAGCCATAACTACTAGAACAAATTCCCCGTATCAATAATCATAATCTCATATAATTGACGTTGTTAAAATTTATGCCTCAATAGAAATTCCCTCAAACTTGCTTAAACTTCTTAGAATATCACACACATTAATTGCACATGTTCAACAACTCGAGGATTTGCTGGGGTCTAGTAGATGATTTGTCTTTATCTTGTTTTGGTAACTGCTATTGGCAAGACGAATGTCCCAATTTACGATACCGTGTCAGAGTGTATTATTAATGTAGCTTCTGTGCTGCTTCGCCCAATTGAAACTTTGTTAAGACACTGACATAGGACAAAGGAGTACCTTTTATGTAAATGGTGTTTCTTGGTGACATGCAAAGTGCATGAATAATTATTTTATACACATATTTCTGTTTGGCTTCACTTAAGAACTTGTTTTGAAATTCTAAACTTGCCTATTAGAAACTTGAAATTTGATGTTCCATGGTTTATGGCTGAACTTTTAGAGTTTACTAAGGAACGTACATCTTTAATATGAGACTACACTAAGCTGCGCCACTAACAAAACTCCTTCGTAGGCTGACAACTTTCAACTTGGTTATTTTTGCCCTGGCAAACTTACACCGGATTAGTTAGTCGAGTTTATTATTTTGCTAGGTAATTTGGAGCCGAGGTAGTTTGAATGGAAGTTAGTGTTTGGAAAAATTGGCTTAGAATTCAATTGAAAGTTAATAAGACCTGCTTAAAATTTGTTTTCATGTGGCCAAGGATATAAGATATAAAGGATTTTAAATCCTTAACTTTTAAAAGCGGACAATTCACCAAATTCTTGTTTTCTGAGCTTAGAGGTCTTGAGCCCGTGGTATTTTTTTGCAGCCAAAATTTGATTTGAAAAATGACATATGGTGGGAGTTCTTATAAACATGAAAAAAATCGATTCATGCAAAAGTAGTGCGTTCTTAATTGTCGGTTATGGGCCCTGTTTTTAGTATAACTTCAACAATAAGCAGTTTTCTCGGAAATATTTTCTTGGACAATTTTTACTTTCGCTGATGAATCAATTTTCCCACAATCTGATCGACTTCTGAGAACCGAGTCTGCTGAAACAAGGACAATTTGATGCATTTCCGACATTGCTCTGCATTGTGAGTGTTGAAACGCACACTTTAGAAACTAACCCCACATACGCTGTAACGCTTATTTTCTGTGTTGAAGAGCGCAATTTTAAAACTAACCACAATTGGGCTGTAGCTGTGATATTCTTGTTAAAAAATGTCTGGCTGTATGACTAGTAGCCGCTGTGCTCTTCCATAAAAAAGATAATGAAACTTAATTTTGCAACATACAAAATTTTCAAGTTTGAGCAATATTTTATTTGTACTATCTAGCTGTACTATTAGTATGCCAAATGACTATTGAATAAATTAATAGACTGAGCGATGAAAGTTTAAGTTGAAACTGCATCTTCCAGCCTAAAAAACATCCGAGTAATAACATCAAATATTTTTCAAGATATTGCGTGATAACCATGCAAGCCCCAGAAGCATGTTTGAAGAAATGTTTAAGAAAGTAGGTTTTGTTTTTATGAATTTATCCCATTCCTCTTGGGATCACTTGATTTTTCTAAATTAAAAACATTTCTCACTTAATTGTATTTATTAATTAAGAACATTCAATTTCCAGTGCTAATATTATCAAAAATTGCTGGTAAGCTTCAGCGTCAGGTTAGAATAGGGTTGAGTAAAATTCAGCAAATTTTATCGAAGTTGTAACACAAAAGTTAATATTTGCGGGTAAGGAAGCTTAATTTTCGAATAAAATTAAATTTATTTCGGCCAGACCACACAAACGCATCAGGACATTTACCCAAAGCAGCATGTTGATATTTCCTATCTCGGATATATCTAAATCCCTCTCAAAAAGATAAGAGTGCGAATGAAAGCATTTTTTTGTTGTTGTATCCCATAAAAATGTAACGACGGCCTTTGTTTAAAAATGCAGGACAGACCCTTTTGCGGTAAATAGAGGTCGAATTTCAGTCCCTTAAGGGTCAAATAAATAGGACTAAAACCTATTTTCTTGTAAAGTGCCCAAATGGGACACACGAAACCGTTGAAATCGAAATATTGTTGCGTCAATACGCATTTTTATTGGAACTGTCACAACAGAATATTTCATTTTGTTTTCCTTCGCCGTCTTGTGATATCAATTACCTTATCTAAATATTTATCGGTTTAATATTTTCGTTTTGCTTAGAAACAAACGCGTAATAAATATTGTAGTGGAAGCCATAGTAAAGTTACTGAAAATATTATATTGCAAGTAGAAATATTTGTTTATTTATGTAAAACTATTGAAGAGCATAAAACATATTGTTTGCCTGTCTTGAATCTTAAAATAATTTCTGTTTATAATCTGAAAACAATTATTATATGGTGTTTGTGACAATAAAATGTATTATTAGTGGCGCTTGAATAATCCAAAATGAAAAACAATGACCACAAAACTGCATTTGATAGCGTAATATTTGAGTTCAACCGATATGAACAATGACCTGTAAAAATAACAGTAATTATATAAAATACATTAAACATTAAATATTTGACGAATTTCGTTTAATGAATGCAAAAACATTCATTATTTTATAATTGAAATCAAAATATGAGCCGTATAATCCGTTAGTTTAAATCCTGGTGATTAATATGCACAGTTTTTTAATCTAGAATAAATATGGGACTATCATTATTTTTGCGTCGTTCTTGTTACTGTTATTTGATTAATAGTTTACAATGTGAAAAAGCCATACATATTGTGGTTTTACTAAAATCAAAATGTTAAATAACATTAGATTAGTCCAGAGTACGCCATCTATTTTGTAAAGTCGATTTATTTGCTCCTATCTTTTGCTCGCGCCAGGTAAGCTCGGTAAATCTTGTTAGAGTTTAAAAAAGCAATTGTGGACCATTAACTCGCACCATGTGTCGTAAATACTCGCGACCTTCTTCTAAACTTTGGAACCTTAATTCAAGATTAAATTTATGAGGAGACCGGAAAACTAACAACACAGGTCGACGTCGTAATTGCTGTTTGAACTAAATGTAAAGTTAATGTGACACTGAAAAATCACCTTTACAGTTTTCGCTGTTGGTGTTAAACTAACTAACTGGAAAATATAACAAGAATAAATAGAATTTTACAGTAAACATTGTCAGCTTCCTCAGATGCATAATGGCTGCCTGCATTAACACACATTTTATTAGAAACGTGAGTGTAGAAATGCATAGGAAATTCAAACAGATGAGGGAAGCGAATTCTCAAATACATTTTTCTGTTGAAATTTGTGGGCAATATTAATTGTGGAACTAACATAGAATACATATTGGATAAATTTACCTATAATCTTTATGCGTTTTTCGCGTTTTCGATAATTATACATTTACATTTTATAATTTATTTTCACACTTGGAAAAATTTGTTTTAAAATATTATCTTGCTTACTTGTAGTAAATTTAGTATGGGTATTGGGTATATTTCGATATATGCAGGATAAGAAAGTTTGGCTGTTAATCATTTAATATATTTATTTATTCAAAACGAATAACCCCCACGGCTTACGATGACAATACAATTAAAATCGTTCTCATTTAAGAATACAAATTGATTCGAAAATGAGAAGTTCAGCAAAGTTTTTAATTAATTCCAATTGAATTTCAGATCGACGATGAGACAGCTGCTTTTAAAATTGCTTAACAAAGTTCAACGAATTTTGTGTTGAAAATTTCAACACCTCGGGGCGTGTAAAAGCATC
The DNA here is from genome assembly GCA_024550625.1 of Dendroctonus valens. Taxonomy (NCBI): domain Eukaryota; kingdom Metazoa; phylum Arthropoda; class Insecta; order Coleoptera; family Curculionidae; genus Dendroctonus; species Dendroctonus valens. The sequence goes on along the minus strand of JAJTJO010000017.1, from coordinate 538,974 downwards.
ATGGGTTAACATTTTGAACTTTCACTGGTTGTAAAATGGGAGTTAATGGTGATCCGTACCACTTTTAGTGTGTTATTTTATGCAATTATCCAGCGTGTTTTACATTGGAGCGCCTAGATAAAATTGGAAATCTCTAACAAGCCTAGAGGGCATAGAGGAATGTGTTGCCCAGTTGATGCGAACTCACATTTCTGTGAAATTATTTCTTATTTGAGAACGCGGCCATTATCAAATTAAAACTTGATCCGAATTCATTATAACGTATATGGACTTCCAACTAGGTCTTTGTGTCATCATTTATTTATCCGAAAAGGAATCGAAATCAAATTTAATTATATTGAGTTCTTATTTTATAGATAATTCTTGTGAAATATTAGAAAAGTACAATGAAATGTATATAACCGATTTTATTGGCTTGAGTGCCATTGTATTAATTCAATTCATTAATAGTGAAAATCTACCATGCAGAGAAAACTTAAAACTATCTTGCACAAAAGTATCAGCGAAAACCATGGCTTCTTCTTCTTCTTTAGGGGCCGTGTTCGTAGCGAAGGTTGGCAATCATCAAGGCTATACGTATTCGTTTTACTGCTGATCGGAATAGCTGATTTGTGGTGCACTTGAAGCAGTCTCGCAAATCTCACAACCAAGAATGGCGTCTTCTCCCCTCACTTCTCCGTTCCTGTATTTTCCTCGCATTATGAGTCGCAGTAAGTGGTATTTTTCTGCCCTCATCACCCAATGTACCAAATATTGCAGCTTGCGATTTTTTGCCGTATGAACAATTTCTCTATCCTTTCACATTCTTCTCATGACTTCTACATTCGCCATTCTATCGGTCGATTTTATCAGCATTCTGCGCTATACCCATAGCTCGAATGCCTCCAACCTTATTATTTCTATCCCCTTAAGGGTCCATACCTCTGCTCACCAGCTTGATCTTCAAATCTAGGCTGAGGTCACTGCTGCAAAACCCCCTTTCATTATCATAAATGTTGCTCTCGCCTGTCCTATTCTGGTTTTGATTTCTTCAGTGCACTCGTTGTTTTCATTTACAATGGTACTTAGATATTTATCCCTCTTAACTCTTTCTACGCCTTGGTTATTATTATGATTTGGGCGTTGTTTTGCGTTGTTTTGGATAATATCATGAACTTAGTCTTTTTTACATTTAGCGACAATCCGAATTCTTCGCCAGTGTTATTTACGTTGTCTAGCAGCACCTGTAAATCCTCCAGACTAGTAGCTATCAGAATAGTATCATCCGCATTCCTTATATTGTTAATATGCACTTCGTTAACTACAACACCTTTCGCTTAGTCTTCTAGTGCTCTTTTCATTATTTTTTCTGAATAGAGCTTAAACAACATCGGCGATAATACGCATCCTTGCCTGACACCTATTCGGATTGTTATTTCATCTGTGTTCTTCCCTTCTATCTTCACAACTGCTTTTTGATTGAAGTAAAGATTCGTGATGATTTTGACGTTAAAGGAGCTGGACGAGAAGTTCGTGACGTACCTTATCAAATGCCTTGTTGAAATCAATGAAGCGCACATAAAAGTCCTGGTTCATGTCCATACTCCTTTGTGCAAGAACGTTCAGTGCAAAGAGTGCTTCTCTTGTACCCAGGCAATCTTGAAAACCGAACCGAGTCTCGCCCATATCTTGTTCTAGGATTTTGTACATTCTCTTATGTATCAGTTTCAGAAATATTTTTAGCGTGTGAACCATGAGACTAATAGTTCGGTAGTCTGCACAGTGCCTTGCATTATGTTTTTTTGGAATGATAACAGCCATTCTTTCGGTATAATACCTGTTCTGTATATGGTGTTGAACAGATTTGTAAGATGGTGACTGTTCTCTTCTTCTACCAATTTTAGAATTTCAGAAGGTAACTCGTCTGGGCCTGCAGCTTTTCGGTCTTTCATGGTCCCTATTGCATGGATTACCTCTTGTTCAGTGATCCCTGGTCCGCTTCTTCAAGGTCTGTTTCTATTCTGTTAAAATCTCTATCATCCTCAAATAGCTCCTCTATGTAGTTTTTCCATGTTTTTAATTTCTCTTCAATGTCTGTGATAATTATTCTGTCCCCTTGGTCGGTTAGTATTGTAGGCTGTCTGTTTTTCCGTAATCCTGCTAATTCCTTTACTTTTTGTGTATATTAAAGTTGTCATGCTTTGCTTGTAGGGTATCTATTTCTTCGCATTTGCTTCTGCAGAACTCTTCTTTTGCTTGTCTTATTTTTGACCGAATTTCCTTCTGTATTCTTTTGTATGTTTCGCCATCGCCATTTGCCCTTCGATATTTTTCCATCACATTTAGAACAATTGAGGTCATCCATTCCTTTTTTTCTCTTTTTTAACTTTGGTTAGGATTTTCCTGCTGGGTTCCATTAATGCATTCTTTACTTGTTCCCAATTTCTATATATGTCCCCCTCAGATTGTCATTGATCTTATCTTTCAATTTTGGTCTTGTTTCTTGGTTCCTTATACCAGATACCTCTATACGATTTGTTGTTGGCGTAATCTTTTGTTTCTTTCAGCTTTATTAGAAAGCGAGCTATTAGAGGGCTGTGGTCTGATGAGACATCTGCTCCTGGATAGGTCTTTGCTGATTTGATTGCATTTTTTTGTATCAAGATATAATAGTGCATTATAATAATATATAATATTGCAATATGCAATGCAATAATGCAATATAAATATAATGCATTTCTCACTATATTTTCTGAGTTATCCTGTGGAGATTTCCACGTGTATAGTCGACGGTTTAGAAGCTTGAAAATGTGTTCGCTATAGTAAGCTCGTGTTCTTGACAGAATTGTAGTAATCGATCGCCTCTGTTGTTTCTTTCACCAAGTCCATATGCGCCTAAATCTCCCAATAATGTCGTTATATCTCGTGATTCTAAGGATTGAATGATATTATTCACTTTGTTGTAGAATTCCTCAATCTGTTCATCGCGTTTGTCTGCTGTAGGGGCATATATTGGCTTATAAACCCGCTAAACGTTTCAAACGATACTTTGACGGTCCATAAAAACATTCACAGTCAAACCGATCCAAAAATTGTAATTTTGTATTATACTTTACCAGCCTGATACCTTCATAAATTAAATAAAAGTTTACAAAACCTTCATAGATTTTTTTCAATTTGTCCTTCTAAAAACTTTAGCTTTTGCTGAATGCCAATTCGTTTTGTCATTAAACATTTTTCTATTTTTGCTTTAATTGTAGTAATTAGATTTAAATTGTAAATAGTAATCGGTACATGATTTTACCATTCAAATAGGAACCAAATAAGGTAACCGTTCTAATAAACCGTTCTAATAAACTGTTCCAATTGGATACCCTTACTGGATTTCCAATCTAGTTTTTCACAATTGCTTATCATCATTTGAATGATCATATTGTTACTAAAAATTATGAAACACCAAACTTGTTGAATTCTCCAAAACTTACTTTTACAAAATATGTACATATTTGATTAATGTTGAGTATTTTACAACCGTTTTTGATTTATCGACATACTTTTGGTTTCAAAGTCGAAACAAATCAATGAAAACTTGTAATGACTATGTCTTTTGTTTATGCTTATTTAATTTGTCGCTTTGTTACGATTTACGATCATTTTGTATGCTGTTTGCAATCAAATTGCCATTAACATATACAAATATATTTGAAATCTGTTCACGATACTTTGCGGTTGACGATACATTTAATATACCTTAATAATCCCGGATTAGATGACCTTTGAACGATTTGATTAAACAGTGAGAAAATCTTCATAGTTGGGCTGAATTTTAATGAGCACGGACTTCCTATTGTGTATTTTGCACCTAAAATGGAAATTGCTAAACGAGCTTACCCGTTTAGAAAGCGTAATAGCTCTGCCTGATTCCATAAAGGGTTGTTTTATCAAGAAGATGTATTAACATTATTATTTCAGTGTAATTTTTCTAATTAAAACCTTTATATTGAGATCTTTTAATTTTAATTTCAATTAATACATTCAGTTTTGTATGTCCATCAGATATGGCTTTAGTGTTCGTTTTGTCTGTTTCGATGACACCAAATTTATTTCGGTAAAACCCACGTTAAGTTCAATTATATTTGATATTCAACCTTCTTTTATACTTTTTTTTATATATGTATGCTATTAACTCTATTAACTTTTGTTTTAATTCATAAGTAGAAATCTTTGGTTAAAGCTGGCTTAAGTCTGTAGTTTTTACACCTTTTATGCCGAGTTGGAATTCTATTCTAAATAATATGAATAATATCAGGTCTTAAACATAGACGCGCATAGTAATCAATTAGATCCTTTCCGACAATTTATAAGGTATAATCCTTGGTTTTGGTGATCAAAAATTCGATTAATTACTTGCAATTTATTGGCCAGACCCAATTTCGGGTCTCGATCAACTTAGTTTTAAACGCCTTTGAAAGTTCAAACTCTTATCGATTTGAAATTCAATCCGAATTAATTAAAAAGTTCCGCAGATCTTTAATTATCATCTTGGTGGTCTGGCTTTGTTCTTATAGCATTGAAAAAAGGGGTAATTTGTCTTCATTGCCTTTCGGAAATTGTCGGATAATTAACGCGTGCTAATTCTAAGGGAAATTATTATCGCGGATATTACTGAAGGATTTTCACGCAAATTTCCAATTATTTAGATCGTTAGCTTTGGGTTAATGCACTTACCCCTTATATATGATTATTAGTTAGAATAAATCAGGATTCGTTGCCTTTATTGTTATCTATATTTTCCGCTTCCTGAACTGATTATATTGCGTTGTCATAAAAATTTGATAATTTTTATTATTAACTGAAACCTTATACCAAGCAAGCCCGAGTAGTTTATCCTCGCTTATATTAAACTTTATTACTTTTAGTTCTGCTGATATTTACAGACATTTTCAACATTAAAATAGAAAGAATTGTGCGCTAGTCAAATAGGAAAAGTTTCTGGTAATTCCATTTACATTTCAAATCGGTTATATAGGAGTTGCTAGTTTCGTTTCCTAATTTAGTGAAACTTTTTTTGATGCCCTTTTTTGCCAGCTAGTTGTATCGGAACTCGTAAGCTTTTATGGACAGTAATAAGATTTTAATAGGAGCATACAGTCAATGTTTACCAACATGGACCAATATGTTGCAATTTTTGGTAGTGTTTTAAATCTATCAGTTCATAATGATTAAAATATGCAATTTAGGATCAATTCAAAGCAAGCCAAATCACAATTAAACAAAATTGATAGAAAGCACACGTTTGGACGATTTATTAGCACTACATTTATTACGCTGTAATTAATATACTCAACTATTATGTTAATAATGGAAACGTAAAAACATTATTGAAAAGTTGGTTCATGAATTCTTAAAATAGAGTTAGCAAACTATTCAAACTAGGATTAGAGTAGCAAACTGCGCAAAATTCACATGATATGCTGGTAATTAGATTTCGCTATCCGTCACAATAATTCTATAGGAATCAGATCGGATTTAGATACTTTATTAAATCCGGATTACTTTATTTCTAACTGGTTTGATTGAAACAAAGACATCAACCCTTTATAGTTGACTGAATTTAAGCACACACTCTATTGTGCAGCGTGCAACTGAAACTGAATAGCCTGAATAGTTTATGAATGATTCAACGATTCTCCATGGAATTTTTTAGCTGAACTTCAATATTATTATGAGTTGATGAGAACTCTGACAAGACAATGTCTGCGTTTAATTGAATGGTTGCATTTATTCTCTCGCCTCTCTGAATATGTTTTTTTTATCCTAGATCTTTAAGTGTTGCTTGCATTAGAATAAATGTAGCGGGAAAATTATACCAAATAACTTATTAAAAACTTAAAATAATAAATAGTTAAGGCTGTTAGAAAATTTGAAATCTCTCTCATTCTATTATTTTCCGGAATTTTATCAAAAGAATTAGTGTTTTTTCTTATTTACATGTTTAATAGTTTCAATTGTTTTCAGTTATTTAAAAGACTAACTTTTCTTCACCATAGTTCGTCTCCATTATTTTATATCTAATTTTGTATTACACTGGTTGAAGAACCAAGAGAAAAAATTACTTTCCCCAGGTTATCTTAACCGTTATTTAATTTTATACCTTGCGTATATTTTAGATAACACGCCTAATTCTGATGTAACAAAAATTGTAATTTTTTTTCATAATTATTAAATATTTCGCATTGATTCCTTCCAAGGAATGATTAGGTTTACCGTTTTCCAACGCTTGTGTCAATAGTCCTCCAAAACATTAATAATTTATTTTTAAAAAGTAATCTTTACTGTACAGAGTAACAACAATTTTAAACATTATTTATTTATTTATTTTTACTACTCGTACCCAAAATAATGGACAAATTGTGCAATAAGTGTTTTTTGATCTAGATTTGTGCTTTTCATAGTTTTCCTTATTGCCTTTACTTTATTACATTAAAAACCTCAACTCATTTGGTGCAAAAATTGCCTATTTATCATCTGTGAGGCCAGTTTTTTTTTCACTGCAAACTCACATCATTTCATTTTATTTTTTGTGTTGTAGGAATCTACGAAATATTGCGAGAATTTTACTATGATTATTATGTTGCTAGACTATCTAATTCGGCGCAACAATTGTCTCAAAATGTAAATTAAGGAAGATAAAGTTAAATGAGCAACGTCAATAATGAATAGGCCATAAATGTTTCCATTGAGAATATCTTACCGGTTGTTCGTTAACGGTTCAATTTAAAATTAATAGGATCAAAGCTCCCTGAATGTAAATCTCACTAAGCTGAGAATTAAGGTTTAATTTGAGGTCGGTAACCGGCAAATCACTTTAAAGGATTCTACTTCCAAATGTCTCTATATGAAAATGTGCGCAATATATATTTTTTTTGAACATTTTTGAATTTAAATGTTTTGTAAATTAACTGTTGTATTAAAAGTGCGTGCGTAACAGGTTTTCTTTAATCGTTCTTTACCGTATACTGAAAATTACATTTATGTTGTCGTCAAGGGGGTTCTATGCAAATTCAAGTTAAATAATTCGTTTTGAGCTGCGGATTTGTTTGTGTCTGCATCAAAAATATTTATTGTTGTCTCTCAGTTTTAATGTGATAAACCAGTTATCAGTGTAAACGTTTTTCTGGCGCATATAACTATATTTTTTCGGTTCAGATTACTATGGAAAGCATATCGGGATTTAATGAACATGGTCACGAAATGGCAAAGTTGTACAGTTCTAAAAACTTCAATGTTATAAAAGTGTCCAAAACAAAATTTAGTTTAAAACTTAGCAAAGTTTCTTGCGATATAGCTGCTAAAAGAAATAAAATAGCATGTCTTACTTGCAACTAAGTTTTAATTAGCTGCTTGAAAAAGAAGTACATTGGAAAGTTTTTGCTGTGAGCATAATTATTACTAAAAGCGATGTAAAGAGGAAACGAATTTTGAAAAATTTCAATGCTGGTGACTGTAAACTCTATGGAGCCATTGCGAAGAAGGGCTTTTATGGTTTGTGTCTTGAAATGTGTCCTCTGGTTAAATTAACTCTGGTTATAAACCACTATATGTAACTTAATGAACGATCATTGTGTAAGATATTAATAGTGATTAATAACAAATAAATTGAAAACAACAAAACATTTGAAAATTGCATGTATTTAATAATAGTAATAATAATATAACAATTAACATAGACTTACATCTTACATACTTACATACGCAACCTACCTCCAGTACACCTCCTATAGAGAAAAAGTTAAACCTAACAAAGACTGACATAGACAAAGTGAAACAACATATACATGACTACATTCAATCGCAAGCACAGCCCATTTCAATAGAAAATATACAACAACACTTTTCACTTGCCATAGGAAAATTTAGCCCGGAAATAAAAAATGCTTTATACCGACATACACTACCCAAATTCATACTGAGACTCATAAAACAAAAGAGAGAACTGTACAGATAGTCTGTACAGTTCTCACATAAAACACTCAAAATAACGACCTAAAAAAGACACTGAACCAACTTAACAGAAACATTAAATCCTTGATTGGACAATACCGACAAGACAAATGGCTAGAAACATGTAAAGAAATACAAAAAGACAAAGGCAAAACATACTGGCGAAAAATTGAAAAACTAGCACAATACAAAAAAACTAACACTACTGACACGATTGACGAAAACGGAATAGAACGTTACACAGACAAAGAGAAAGCTGACGCGTTCGCCAGACACTATCAAAAGGCCTTCAGTATATCGACAAACCCTAACTTCGACAATGACAACTGGAACTTGATCAACGACTGGTACTTGAACTATTTTAACAGCTCACCAAACTATACCTACAAACTGATCACAGACACAGAGTACGATGAAGCCCTAGCGCATATTAAAAACACAGCACCGGGAAAAGATAAAATAAAGGCAAAACTCTTGAAAAGCCTAACTCAAGAAACACACAAACTGATCCTAACTGAATTGAACAACTGCATCACAAATAACAAAATTCCAAAAACATGGAAAAACGGCTTAATAATCCCTATACCCAAAAATGGACTGGACAATACACAACCGAGCAATTACAGACCAATTACATTACTCCCAGTACTAAGCAAAATTTTCGAATACATAATAAAGCAGCGGCTTGAAAAAGTGATTGGAAAATATATACCTACCTACCTATTTGGTTTCAAACCACATCACTCGACTGTTCATCCGCTCTTTATTTTGGCCAACAATATACAAACTACCCACCTAACTGACAGAAAGACAGCTTGCCTGTTTATGGACATTAACAAAGCTTTTGATAGTGTCTGGCATAGAGGCTTACTATACAAACTATACAAACTACACACGCCAACATATCTACTACGCACCATAAAGAACTTACTAGAAAACAGACAACTACAAGTACGAATTGACAAAACTCTGTCATTTTCTTCTTCCCCTGAACAAGGGCTCCCTCAAGGATCCCCGCTCTCACCGTTACTCTACAATATATACTGCCATGACATACACAATTACAACTTACCAGACAAAAATCAAATCGACAGTTCGGCATACATAATACAATACCCAGACGACACGGCACTTATTGTACATGACAAAAATACTGAGAGAGCAGCTCAGAGGCTCCAAACACTAACAAACACCACAATGACATGGTTTTATAAATGGAGACTAACACCAAACCCTTCAAAAAACCAACTTTTGCTCACAAACCACAGACTCAAAGCTGACTCTCCTACAATAACTGCAGACGGCCAAACGACACAACCAAAAAACGACGTAAAATACCTTGGAATCACAATTGACCAGAAACTTAAATTTACTAACATTGGAACATCAGAACAGAAACGATAAAAGAAACAAAACACTTTCGCTCACTAACGTACAAAGACAAAGGAATTAGTACAAATACCGCGACAAAAATATACAAAACGATCTGCAGACCCCTCTTGGACTATGGACATATACTCATGACCAATGGAACAGAAAGAACAAAACGTTATATACAAACAACAGAACAAACTGCACTAAGACTAATAACACGAATAAGACACCCCCAAAACACACTACACAACCCCTCCACCCAACTACTATACGAACGCACAAACATGACAAAGATTTCGGAAAGACTCATACAATCGTAACTGACTACTGGACAATAAATCTAAGATCTCTGTCAGAATTAAAATTATTAAATTATTAACCTAGAATAAGATAATTTTGTTTTTATATTTAGAGTAGTAGTAGTAGTAAACATCTCTATTTCTAAAAAAGGTTATCGACCTATCGGTCTTTGTGCCCTTGTTTAATACATGTAGTCTTAATCTAAATAAAAAACAAATATGAAAATTCTCTTATTCTAGGTTAACAATATTATTAAATAAAATTCCAATGACAAGAAAAAATTATTTTATTGTCCACTAGTCAGTTGCGTTTGTAAGTGTTCGAGTAGCGTTGATGTAGGGAAACGGAAGCGGGATTGTCTGGTTGGTCTTGTAAGACAAAGGGGATTCAGTATGGTCCAGTTGTAGGGGACTTTTATTTAGATTAAGACTCCATGTACTAAACAAGGGCAGAAAGACCGATAGGTCGACAGCCTTTTTAGAAATAAAGATGTTTACTACTACTAATATAACAAATAGGGCATCATTAACTTGATCGCATTTTAATGGAAAATTTGATCCCTCTGCATTTATATCTAAACAATTTGTTTTAAAAAAATCCGTGAATTTCCTTGTGTAAAAATATTTTCTCTCTATATTGTCTCTGTCTCTATACTGTCTCTCTCGATGGTCGGGACTTTTATTAGCTTTTGTATTGAACCCAAATAAGCCACCAAATTTGCTCCCAGTCTTTTATTGACATAAATGAAAAATAACAAACATTTTTAGGATTTGGCGGAAATTTATTTTAGCTCTATTTAAAAAAAATCAAATTTTGATGGATTGCACACATATTTTTCAAAGCTCTTTCTGTTCCTACCTATCTACGTTCTCTCTTTCGGTTTCGTTACTTTAAATTATCCATTAGGTATTATCTTGTAATTTAAAATATATTATGTACTGTGTCTTCAGTGGCATAAATTTGATCTATTAGCGGAACTGCGGATTTTCATTGAAAACTAACACAAAAAAACCAACATAAGTAGAACTTTTCTAACATCTATCAACTCTAAATGCCGCTTGGATATATGAGTGCCATAATTTTAGAGCAATGTTCTTTCCACACCGTTAAAATTATAACTTACAGGGCTGTTAAAAGTTTAATGAACCCGTAAATTTACGGGATTTTGTTACGAGTTGTTGATATGGCCATGCATTGTTCGCACAAAATGATTTTTTCTAAACAACGTAACAGTTTTGTTCTGAAGAAAACACTTTACGTCACAATAACGAGATATATTTATATGTTGGTGTTAGTGGCCGAAGACCAGGATTTCAGTAGATATATATGAAAAAGTGGGTTCTATTTTCTCTTTGCATTGAATTGTATTACAAAGTTAGTGATGTACCATTTTTTTTAGTATATCTGCGCCCGATTTACAAAATTCAAATTAGAAAATGTAAAAAAAATACATTTCATAACTTCACTCGGACTTACTGAGGTTTCCTGAATAAATTTGCCTCGAAAATTTCACCTTTGCTCCAATATTAATGTGTTTCTAAAACGCAGTGCTGAATATGCGGGTCATACTAAATTGTGGCAACGAGTCAGCCAAGTGGATTAACATTAAAACCCCTTTACATATTAGCAGCTTATGTTTTGCAATAAACGGGCAAAATGGATATCATACACTCGGTTGCTCATAGTGTTGAAGTAATTAGGTATCTAGGTGTCCTTTTGGTGTCTTGGGACCAAAGTTAGCCGGGTCTTTTACATACATCATGCTGGATTGTTGAAAACAGCTTTCACTCGCCTAGGCTGCTCCTTTAATTGGACCAATCTTTTACAGAGCATTGAAGACTGCATTGTACGATTCATTAGAACTTGTTTTCAGTTATATTGTTTTAAATTTCCATTTGTCTGTTTACCTAACTAAATGTGTTGCAACAGAATATAGCTGGATAAAATACAGAACAGCTGCAAGTTTCTTGGGTAGTTTGCGGGGTTTTATAATAACTCCGAATTAAAACTTGCGAGAAGCTCCAACGTTTAATTGCATCCGGCACTATTTCACGTAATCAAACTTAAATTGTAAAGTTTCCTCAAAATATTCCGGAGATTGGTTTCAAACTTATTGTAAACATCGCCTAAGGTATTAGAATCCATCGACCAAAATTTCCTTTCCATTTAAAGGAAACGCTAAATTCATAGTAAATTTCAATTTACAATTTGTTATGCCTTGAAGCCACTCAAAATCAATTTGCCTTTGTACCATTATTAATTCCTTGTGATTTACTTTTTTAGTAAAGGAAAAGCAAGCAAAACAGCTGCAGCTAATAGAAACTGCTTTATTTTCTCCATGAGAAAGGAAAATGCGATATTCCTCATAATGCCTGTAAAATACTGCATATTGTAAAACTAAATGCAAATCCTATTTCAATTAAATTTAAATCCAGTTGAATTATTTACATTTCTTGTACACATTTTTATTACTACACTATTTTGCAAATGGAATTTCAACGCCCAGCTCATGTCTATATTTTTACTGCATACCCAGTTGTTATTTTAAAATTTGGAATAACATAAATGAATAACAAAAACAGAAAAGCAGCTAATTGTAAAACGGTGTAATTTTAATTTAGCTAAATACTAATTTATATTTTCAAGACTTAAAGCTATAAAATATAAATATAAATTTAAATTGCATTACTGATATCGAACAGGGATCAATGGTTGGAAGTGCATAGTGCCATTTATGCGTCTTGGTCTACCAAACAATTGGACAAATTTTTCAAGATGGTCAAAGTGTACTGGTGAAATTCTAGATGAGATTTATAATAAAATGATATATTAATGGCCGCCGCGTTCACCCCACTTAACGTCTAACGACTTTTTTGTTGGGCGGCCTTAAGAACAATGTTTAAAAGCCAATAATATCAGTCAGCAGAACTATGCCCTTGAGTAACATAAGCATGAGTAAGGAAATTTAGGTATAACGTTCTTCCCACGACAATTCTTCTTTAACTATACAGGGTGATTGGAAAGTGGCGTCATTCGTTTTAATGGGTTATAGGGGCTCACTTGGAGAGTACGAGAAAACTATTGAAAACATTTTTTTCGAAAATTTGTAGACGATATTAACAGTTGAAAATCGAATTTGAACTTTGTTATTAAGTATTATTTTAAAATAGTCCCATGTTTGCTTGGTAGCCTTTTGGAATACTTAACCATTCGAAAAGAAAAATTACGATCTTTGCTTCAAATTACGAAAATTTTTGATATTAAAAAAGACCTCTTCTACAATTTTTTGATGAAAAGTCAAAGCGGCAATGATGTTTTTTGTCATTAACAGATAGTTACAGGTAGATAGCCTTTGTCAATAATAACAAGCATTTGTCAATCTGTGACTTACTTTGAAGCTCCTTTCACAAAATGTACACCAACATCGAATTTGCGGATATGTGATTAGTTATGGGAAAATGCCACACTAACATAGCAGAAGGTGTAAGACCTTACACCAGCAAAGGGCTAGAGACACTGGACGATTGGCTCCAGGAATTGACGCAGATTGTGGACGATCTAGAGGTGCTCGGGTTCCAGACACAGAGGCACAAGTATTGGAGATAATTGCAGCAGAGCCTTCCAGGAGTGCTCGGACCATTGCACAACCACTGACACTTTCCCAGGCACCGGATAATTGTCCCTATAACTCCGCAGAGGAAGGGCCACATTCCTACCATGTATGTAAGATACACAGGACAGAAGGACACATTAAATATCTGATCTTCCGAACACCGGTACAAATTGAGCAGGAGTTAATTAACCGAATACGAGAAGCTGATCAAAACGTGATCCCAGGCTGCGGCGAAGAGTGCACAATAAAGTGATTGGGGAACAAACATGTCTGGAAACGGACAGAACTTCGTCAACCTCTTGTGATTTAACAACTTAATTGTATTTTATTTGATTAATATTAATCATTGCACATAACCTCACACAGGAGATGTTTGTTTACATGTGAGGCGAGTTTAGGTATATCACTCATCTGAATTACATTGAAAAGCATCGTTGCCATAATTCTGATCTGGTTTTTTTCAAATATCTCAGTTTTTGATAAGAATTAATTTTTTTTTACTATTTTTCCTGTACTCCCAAAACACCCCCAGACAACACCCCCAGAGGAATGACGCCACTTTTGAATCACCCTGTATAATGTAAAAAATATATAAATACACTTTTAAGTATTTAGATCAGAGGGTACTTGATCAATGAACTTTTTTACATAGATAATAGTTAGGTTTTAATTTTTGTCTTCCGAAATTTCGAAAGGTCACGTTTTGTGCTTTAGTAGGTACAGTGTGCCCAGCATTACAAACCAAAAGTGCTTTTGGTATGATTTTAAATGGGTCACACTGTATATGCATTTTAATCTTTGAACAATATTTTTAATGGGATTTTTTCCTTCAAAATTAATATATTTTGACCAACATTCTTTATTCTCAACATACTAATTAGCTAAACTTCTTTCACTTTTATTTGTTGTCGTATTTATTTTCATCCATTTCCCCTTTGTTGTGATAAATCTCCTAATACATGCTTATGCAAATATATGCAAAAATATGCCTTTGCAAATACATTATGTATTTAAATGTTCTTAGTATAAAAAAAATGAGTTTCTTTCATAGCTTTAAATCAGTTGTTGCTAGAAATGATGGCAAATTGCAATTGTAACTATATTTACAATAAAATTTAACATGTTTTATTAATTTACAGGTGTTCCAGATAACGTTGGCTTCTGGCGATATCTTGGTAAGTCGAAAATAAACATATAACTTAGCAAAACATATGTGACTAAACTTTACATGATAAGTAACGTGAAAAATAACGTTAATGAATATTTTTGGCTGTATTCTGTTTCAAAATTGATATACATCGGAATCTCCAACAAATCGTTAAAGTGCGCTTATTAAAAAACGAGACGTCAATCTGGTTTCTTCTTCGGAATTTTAAATGAAATAACAAGTTTTTAAGGAAGGCTTTTAAATGATTATGCTTATTAGTTAGGTATTTTTATTGAATATGTGTTTTTGACCGAAATAAGATTTCCATTTAGCTTCCACTGGAAATTAGGACAAATTCATATTCCTCCCAACAGCAAAATGAAAAGGATGAAAAAGCAAAAAATTGTGTTTATTTTTTGCTTTTTCATTCAACGAAAGGTCTAGGGAGCCTTAGATATAGACTTCCAATTTCAATGGCTACACAATAAAAAATACGCCTTTACCCAGCGGCGGCAAAATCAACTTTACGTAAATCTGGAAGTAGACTATCGCAGAGAAAAGATCGTTTACAGTTAGGTATAATGGAAATAAATATATGATATGAAATTCGGTGGATTTAGACGATCTGATGTTTTCGCATTTGCTTAGCAATTTTCTCCATCTTCGTAAGCCAAATTTGGTAAAAAATGACTCAATATAATATAATATTTACTTAAAAAATTGCATAAGAGATTGTGATATTCCTTAACAGTTGAAGCATAAAGTCAAAAAATGAGCGAATCATTTAAATAAAATAGATATTCGTATCAGTTCTTGGCAGATTTTTTAAAACGTGTCTTTACATTTTTAATATATAGGGCAAAAATATGTGAAAATATAATGCCGAATTGTCGAAAGGTTCAAACTGAGGATTTGTTGTATGAACGATAATTAGGAATTTCAAATTGATTAATTGTTACGGATATGAAAATGGCAATTTCATATAAAAAAAACATATATAAATATTAAAGGTTTTTCGTAATAATTGTTCTTCGATTTTCGGATGATTTAATTGGATTTCATATTCATACATGCACATTTCACTAATGGAATGGATTTTCGTCATAATAGACTTGCATTCGTCCGAGCTCAGTTATTAAACGGAATGATGTGTATCAAATACAATAGCGGGACTAGTTACACTAGTAAACCCAAAATGCGAAGCATTTTGCTGACGAATTAATAGTTTCCCAAAGTTGGACTTAACAGCAATGAATCCGAATAATCGATTTTGAATTACAGATTCCTTTAAACAAAATGAGCCTATTCTCAGCGGTGGTATTGATAAATTAATATCACAATTAAGTTTGTTAAAAATGGTACAGCAAAATGTAGTGCAAATAGTGTCCCATTTTTTTTAATGGACACTGCAACTGTATTCTATTACACTATTATTTAGTTGGTATAATGAGAAATTAGTTATGAACAAATCTAATAAGCAGGGCGTTAAATAATATACCGACAACATTTTAAAAGTGGTAAGAGACTGCAAAACAAGTTTGTTTGTTTTAATAAATGAATATATAATAATCGGATATTTGTCCGAAAACGAAGCGTTTTTGAATTACGAGGTGTTGAAATCGTTGAAGATTTAGTACGATTATGGTACCAGGCATGATTTTCTACATATCGATTAAAATTATGGTTGCAAACCTTTCCATAAAATAATCTTGAAATTGAGTGCAATCATAGCCCTAGATATTAAATTCATGCTTTCCTAATTTTCTTTTCGAATGATTAATATTTTCTTTTAGAGTTCAGCATCAAATATTAGCGGGATTTTATATTACTTTCTGAAATTCATCTTATCTTTAGCAGTATTGACTTGGTAAATAACTTGTGTTACAAACGGTATTTGGCCGGCTCCCCGAGGAACGTGTCCAGAATGATTTAGATTTCGAAATAATATGGCCATTAAATCTTCGTTTAACTTGGTAAATTAAATAAATACACAAGCGTGGAACAGTGTATAATAAAGAGGTAAATTAGAGCTTTAATTTAAATAAATGTCAATGTTAACGAGCTGTTCAAATTTATTATACACATTGGTGCTCTTTTATACCTTTCGACTTTCAAATCGCATCTGATACATTTAGCTTTTAACGGCTTGATAGTAGAAAGCGGTTTGGCCGAGCTGCCAATATAGTAAACTTCTGGAAAATGGAACGGCAAAGACATTTGCAGCATCATAAATGATATTCAATCTTGGATTTTAGTTGAATTAAGTGTACGTTTTACTGCCAAAGCGTTCGTATTCAAACAGAGTATAACTTACGAATTTCTAAATTATTGTCCTGGATTTATGCTGGATCCGTGACGAAACGATATTTACGCGAGTCAGATACAATGGTCTGGTTTCCAGTTGCTGTGCTAAATTCGACACACGATACTCGTTGAAAAGTGTTAATTGTGTCGCTAAGTTGGATACAAAGAGAGCGAATCTGAATAGCTGCATTGCAAATGGGATTCTTTCCCATGCGAAACTCAACTGATTGTAGCTTGCCAGTTTGAATAAAACTACGCTTGCAGTGAAATATGTGGAGAAATACTTATAAAGAAAAAAAGTACTATAGACCATTTTATTGCAGATTGACAATGGAGAGAAGTTCAAATAAGCTGCAAGTTATTGCAGCCTGGTTTAGGAATAAACAGAAACATGCAGATCGTCATGTTTTATCTTGTTTCCTTCCATTTTCAAAAAATTTAATGTTTCTAAATTATTAACTACGTATATCGTATGCTACAGCTAAAAATTGGCTTCTAAAGTATGTAAAATTCCTTAAAGAGTATACATTAGATATAGATAGATTTAAATTACATACCAACGACAACAACGAGAGTACACACTTTGTGTCTAACAATAAACGCAAAAAGTATTTTACAAAACGGAGAAAACTGTATACACAGTAATATCACGCTCAAAACATCAAACTATTCTAAAATTAATTGAAATGCGAACTTGCTTAAACGTATACAAAATGCACTTTCAGTTGAGTTTGGAAGCTTCGCAGTGAAGTACCGAAAATATTAATTCACTCATTCCCCGTTCATATTTTATATATTTGTATATATATATGAAATATATATTTGTATATATATATTTCATATATTTTGTGTGTAGCAAATCGCAACAATGCAATCTAATAATCTTTCAGTCCATATTCCGTCTTATAAAAAATAATTATATTTTTTCTATCTGCTTATTTCATTTCATTTCATTACAGCATTATTATATAAATGTTATTGGATAGACAATTTGATGGTCTTACCGAACCTGGCATAATATACAGGGTGTTTCATTTGAAGAAATGAAATTGAATCTATTTATGTAAAACAACTACTCAATCAGTCCGAACACAGAACCTTGCTGTGTGCCAGAATCAATCACAAGGCTTTCCTAAATCGAAAACTGTGTTTGGGGCAATGTTTGGCAATATTATTTAAAATTCAAGAATCCGCTTAAGATATGAATAGACTTATGCAGCAGAATAATCAAATCCATAAAGCAAACCTAAATGTTCAAGAATATACGGAGGTACTGGTATGATTTAGCAATTTTTTCGTTAGTATCAGCTTTGATTCGCGATTAACTTATATTAAGAAAGATTATGTCGTAATTCACATAGCAATATATTTTTTCCTCAATTTCCAAAGTTCTAAAACTAATACGAAGCGATAATTAAAATTATATTGGCTCTTAAAATTTCAGTGGTGTGATCGTGATCAAATTTGTGACCCATATTATTAATGTACACATTGAGAAATTTCCCGATCAACTTTGCACTACGCCGAACATGCTTATCGCAATATAATATACGGGGTGTCAATTTGAAAACTTCCCACCCTTAATATCTCTCTTACAGTTAAAAATATGAAAAATCGGAAAGACACTTAAATTTTATTTGTAAGGGGAACACTTAATCGCACACTAAATCCGAATGGGCGTCAAGTTGCACATCGTTTTAAAGGGCTTTCAATTCTCCTTTCAGAGGTATCCTACTTTGTTGCTTTTTGTCCAGGGGTTTCCTACTTTGTTGCTTTTTGTCCAGGGGTTTCCGACTAATCGCGTTTCAAAGTTGCAGAAACAATAGAACTTTCTCGCATTGCTATGTTGGTTTCCAGGTTCGTGTTTACACAAAAATTATTGCATTGGCTCTCCATGCAGTACAAATAAAAAAAAAACCGTTAAAATCGTTGATTAACAGAAAGAAAATCTAGTTTAAAAAATTGATGATTTGATTCACTGATTGATTATTTTACTTCGACAAAAATAACTTTTTATTTGCGGAAGAGAAATTTCTCCAATAAAACTCATGAGATCTATTTACGCACTCTCTTATCAGTTGTTCAAAATGTTGTCCATTTGCCTCCATAAAGCAAGTCACCCAAATCTATTTTTTTTAAGTGCTCAGAATATACTCTTCTCCGGTATTAGAAAAAGTCTAAATTTTACATAATCATTTCAATAAAATGTTTTCCATTCTGTCAAATTGCTTTTCACAAATCATTTTCCAAATTATGTGTCATAAATTTTATGAACCAAATAACATTAACGACAACCGAGGCCCATTAATATACTCAAAATGGTCAGAGCTAATTATGATTTTGCAACTAACAGACAACCTTTGACCTGGAAGTCCAAACTGAGTGCAAAACTGTCTAACATTTAGTTTATATCTTATATTTTATATTTAGTTTATATTTTATTATATATATTATAGCTTATATTTAGATATTAATATATGATATCAATAACGACTTGTTACAAGCTGAGAAGGGCGCTCATTAACGATCTAAAGGTGAGATCAATTGAGAAATCAATCAATTTAAAAATATAGGTCTGATTTGCTCTAAAATATATGCACTACGACTTAGCTACACTTTTAGAGAAATTATTCCCCCAAAAGGAATGATGAAATGATCTTACTCACGTCCCTTCACCCGAAAATCCCGTGACTACTTCAAAATTTGAACAAAACAAGCCCGCTGCCAATAAAAGTGAAGTCGTTTCCATTTACAACTCTTGATTCAATATTGATGTAATAAAGTAAATAAAGTCCACGACAGCGATAATACAGCCCAATCCGATAAACGTTTTCCCCAGATATCTCATTATACTGAAACAGTAAAGGGTGAATAGGTCATGGACAACCTTTGTGACTGCTGAACATGTAAAATAGGAGAAATTGTTGCCGGAACAGCGGAAGCCAAACCCCAGGAGTGGTCAATTTCCGAGCAAAACGGAACAGTGGCTTAATGCCACTTGCATATCTCTAAATATATTTGTCGAAAATGATTGAAACTGTACAGACGAACTGCACATGTTCAATTGAAATGTTTTCGTTTATTCATCTTGACAATTGAATTTCATACGTAGCGCTTGAAAACAAGTGCGGATATGCTTTATAACGAAGATTCAGATTTTCATAGAACTACTTAAAAGCTTTCTCGGATATTAACTTTGGAAACCTGCACCAATAAGTCACCAAATACTTAAGTTTTGATTAGATGGACGTCCAAATGTCGATGCAGCTCCTTGCTGTTGAGCAAAGTAGGAGTTGATTGGATTGTTTCCCTGATTTAACCCTGCTGACTAAGCAATTTATTGCTACTAAAGCATAATAAAAGATAACAAGAATAGAAACATCTAGTTGACACAACAATACACTGAAGCAGTTTACTGGCTCTTCCGTGGATGATTGCGTATTTTGGTGATAATGGGTAAAAATGGAATGATGCTTGGTCTTAATCCAATTCATTCGAACCTGAGGAGAAGTGTATTTTGTAACGCTTTACAATTTTAGCTTACTAAAAAGTTTATTACTTATTAACCTGATATAAATCAAATGAACCCAAAATATACATAAGTAGTCTTACCTGAAGTCGAGCAGGCATAGGCTCAGTAAAAACAGGACTAAACCAGCCGGCTAATGATCCCAGAGTCAAAGCACCAGCCAAAACGAGTGCTGTAAAGCACAGAGCAACCAGCAACCTGCTCTGACTCGATAATACCATCGCCATTTTGACACTGAATCTAACTATAGCAGTTCACATTGTAAATAAACACTTCTTTACGCCACTAGGTTTCTAATAGTTTTCCCGGGCTTAGCATTGGTGCACTTTGCGTCATTTTTGGTAACACCGAGTTTACTTAGTGAACAATCACTACGTGCAGTTGTTGGATAGAATTGAATGGATTTTATATTCGATTCCTATAATAACTTCACTGTTCTAGAAAGATAGAATAATATAGAATAGAATAACAAGAACCTATTCAGGTTTTTGTGCGAATATTTGATGACACCAGCTGAAATCGTTTGAAACTGTTTCATAATTGTTTTTAGCTGGGCCGCTGTAATAAGTGTTCATTCGTCCATGATTACATCAAGCTTAATAGTCTCATACATTAAGACTCAATATCCACATATCTATAGATTATACAATTTGTATCGGTTCAGCTCGTCTATAAATGGAATTTGTTTAAATATTTTAGAGAAACTACGAAGGATGACTGTTATAAGGTCAAATGGTATTTTGCATTGATAGCAAATTTTTGCTTGTAATCGGATAACGTTTAAAGTTGACAATGTAAATTTTCTCCTTTTTTCAATATGAAAAGTTTTTGTTAAGGCGCTATTAGAAAAATATGTTGTTTTTAACGAGTTTTCTTCTACACAGATGTCAGACAATTTTTACACTAATGCTTGTATGTACATTTCAGATATTTGCGACAACCCGTCAATACGCATATATTTATATTTATAATTGTATTGGTGTGTGTGTAACACCAATTCACAGAGTGTTCCGTAAACGCGCCAAAACGTTTTAGCGATACTAGAAGACATCAATACAAGCATTTTAAGTTTACTGCTTATACTTATCCGAACTTCTTGTAGTATTGTTAAATTTTTGCACCCAAATTAACACAGTTAAAACTAAAATTTAAGATCAGTTTGACACAGCATTTTACAAGGATTTAATATTTGAAACGGCGTTTTTGTGCATTTATTCTTTGTATCAAATTTCCGTGGCGAAAAGAAATTCAAAGTTTGGGTGGAACCAAGAGCAACATTTAGTGAAATGGAAATAGGAACTTGGAATTATGCAAAGTTAAACATCTTCAAATTAGGAAATATGTTTTTGAGAATCCTTTAATATAATGAAGTTATTGACAAAGTCTAGTAATTCCAAAATAACGGTTTAAAATTATTTCGGCAGCTAAGGCAGCTTTTTTCCCCAGTTCTGCATGTGCAGACAGTTGTAACAGCATAAGCAACAACTGATTAAATCCCAATTTCATCCACACTATAGGCAATTTAATAAATATTAACAGTATTTTTGGAACATGGACTAATCCTCTTTCTTCCGCTAGATTTATTAGTCCAGACCGCCGAAACCAGATTGACTGGTAAATCATTTCGAAAGAACAAAATTGTTATTTGAAAGCTTTTCTATTCTGGAAATACCGTTTTAGTTCAATAATCTGTGCTAGCTCTGGAGCAAAGCGCTCCCCTTAAAATACACTATCAGCTTAATTCTACCCAACCACAATTCCAACTGCATGAATTTCAGATTAAATTAAAGGATTACTACTTTGAAAATGGAGAGATTTTCATACTTTGAATCTTTGTGTTCGTGTGTTATACTCTTCCAACATAGACCTAAGACTAAGTGAATGTATTTCTTCCATCCTCAGCGGTCAGCCAGCAGTTTCAGATATTCACGTTGCCACTTTGATATTTTACATATACAGGTCCCGTAAGCACATGATCAAAAGGGTACTGCGATATTCTTTGGAGCAAAAGAAGACCACCTGGCCTTTTATCCAGAAAAAATGTCTCGCTCCTCTACTATTGGATGGTAGATTGGAATAATTTTTTCTCGCAAAAACTACGACTGCTACAAGATTTTACAAAGAGTCCAAAAATGCCCTCAAAGAATTAGTGAGCCGAACCAAAAAAAAAAAAACCGTTGATTCCAGCTACCAAATAAAAAGTTCTGGTAGTTTTTGTTTTAAGGTACTCAAGTATTTACCACTTGGCCAAAGCGGGTGAACTCCGTTGCTTCACCAAAACCTTAGTCCTACATAGGAACAAATTCAAAGCGAGTTTCATTAAAATCCATCGTATACTTAAGAAAAAACTTTTTTTTGTGAATAATTTTGACCATCAATAGCTGAGGAGACATTTTTTCTTAAGAAAACTTAGGTCAGATCGTCTTCTTTTGTGCCAGAGCATGTCACAGTGCTCTTTTGATCATGTGCTTACGGGACACCCTATATTTGTCTAAGCCTGAGCATCAAACATGTTTGGGAAATTTCTATCCTTCCGCTGTCCGTTGATGTGTGGTTTGGGGTTTGGTTTATAATGCTCTCTAAAGCCCAATTTAGTTTTAATCAATTTGTGAAAATACGTTTTACACATTTCAAATTAAAGTTGCGGCCGACAAAACCACGACTCAACCGCTCGTCATCCACGATTTTTTTTGATAAATAGTACATAAGAGGCTTTGAAATATTTTAATCCGCCCACAATGCACAAATACAAAACACGCTTAGTTATAAATTTTTCAGTTCGCCTTTTTGCGATTTAGTATCGAATTGCCGGGTAAAAATCGTCCGAATTTTGTGTTTAAATCATAATTGGAAAACTGATTCCTAGTCGTGCATTACAGTTAAACTATCAACTGTCCGAAAAAAAAAACAATCGACACACAATTAAAAAATATATCGCTTTCAAGTGCAAATTTACAATGCTTCAATAAACAAACTGTTAAAATACAGATGAATATTCACTGGTCATTTACGAAGCACGACAATTTTAGTATAATTGGCAATTTTCACCACCAAAATAACCCAAAACAATAGCTCAATTATGAAGCTATCGTTTTGCGGTTGCCTATCAGTCAGCTGGTGTTTTTGTTATCAATGTTTTTGGGTAGTTGCATTGGATAGTTTTCAGCTGAGTAGCTACTGTGTAGGATTGCAAAATGGAGCTAATGGCAGGAAGTAATCATATTTTTGCATAGTCACTCTAGGAGGAGCTTTCATAAGTAGCGATTTAATTATTTTTATAACCATAACTTTAGGAGATAAAAATTTAACAACTTTTCTCATCAGGTATCCAGCGGATCGTGGTTGACGTTTTATATCCTAATAGTTCTCTAAGTTTATCGCCGAACTAAGTTGAAAAGAAGACCATTGAATATCATAAAAAGTATTTGATGCTGATCTCTCAGACGATTAGAACAAAAGTTCGCGGACTAACCTTGAAAGCTTCTGAGAGACATAAGGATCATCTGAACTTGTCACGAATCAAGAAATTGGAGAATATCGATAAGCCGGGGGAAAAGTCTGAAAGCTCTAAAGATAGCAGCAAACTTTTAAGCCAAGCTTTTAAGCCACATGATTATTACGCCACGTTTTTTTTTTCAATCAAAAGAAAAGTAGTTATGGGAAGGGAATTCTTTATTTCGTCAAAAAAGTTTTGCAATCAAGTCCCGGGGACGTTTTGTGGGTGTTTATTTGGTTTTCAATATCATATTCAATTGGGAAATAGGTGTAAACATGGTTATTGAGGGTTTAAGTTAACTCTGGGAGTAATCGAGTTATTTGTATATAAAAAAACTCGAATTTAATCGAAGTATACCACTCACAGAACAACAGCGATTGGAGGAATAAAAATGCTGAAGAAGAAGACGTCCTTCTTTCTTTTTCTGGCTATGTTTAAACTTATTTTCAAATATCTTAGTAAGTTTCTCTCCATTGGGTGAGACTCTCACATGTTACTTCTAGCAAATATCAATGTAACTGTGCATATAAAATTTACTTAGTGTCCCGGAGGACCAGATTGTAAATAAAAGGAAAAAAAAATGTAGACCGGAGCGAGGTGAGTCGTTTATTGACTTCCAAGCAAAAAGTAATAGGAGACATTGTGTAGAACTCATTTCGATTTACACTAGACTTGGACTGCGAAATTCGTGATAAAAAGTCTCGATTTTTTTCCATAATCGAGACAATTTCCCTGGAATATACCAAAATAAAAATAGGAGTATATCAAAGAGCGAGGTAATCGGGGATGTTTTGGGAACAAAACAATTTGATTTACAGACGATCAAAATTAGTTGGAATCCAAAGGTTTTTCCGAATAAAAGAATTTTCTAAAAATATCAGTACCGAAAAGGATCTACTTTATGCAAAGTAATAATTTACACGTAAGTAGGATGAAATAATAGAACTTTTTTATGTTCAGTCAAATGAATAAAGTACACTTCATGACCCTGCTTGAAAACGTGTATTTCGTTTAACATTTGGTTATTTAAGAGAGTTAATGTGAATAATTCAATTCAATTTAGTTAAATAATTCGAATTAAGAGTTCGGTTATTAAATGCGAGCTATTAGTAATATCTCTATTATGAAGCCAGCTAGATAATTCACGTGCCTTGACATGGCTTGCGCAATTCAGTTTGGTTGAGTTTTAGAAACAAAATATTTTATATGTTTCCACAGAAAAAAATGGTGGCCGCAAGTCTGGGTGTTTCAGTGGCCACACAATAAGGTCGTCTAATTGATTTATTTGGCTAATCATCATACAATCATTGTGTAAGTGGAGGATTAATACTGAGGAGGAGCGCCGTGTTATTGAAAATGTAGTAAACCCTCGATCTAAAAATATTTCTTTGGTAGTCTGTTTGGTTTTCTATTTCTTGAAGATTTAATGTGCCACCCTGAAATTTTCTGCTATAAATACCGGTTCTTCAGAATACCCAGTATGATCTTCTCTAAATAAGTGCGGCTGCTCGTCAGTCCACATGACGTCAGTCAAATAACAACAAGTTTTTCTTATAAGAATACCATTTAAAATTAATGTTGAATCACTTACATACAGTCCCATCAACAAAACTCCAATACCAACAAAGACTCAATAAGAAAATTGAAAGTAACCACATTGTAGAAACAGATAACGCTGAAGATGCCTGGCAAAAAATTAAATCAAACGTACTCAAAGCCGCCGAAGAAGCTGTCGGAAGAAGAACATCAAATAAATCTACCAAATCAAACACAAAATCATGGTTTACTAAGGAAGTCAAAGAACTAGCAAACGAAAAGCGCAAAGCATACCTGAATTACAGATTACAAACCTAAACACTGGATGGATACAATGTCGTAAGAAATACAACCAACGACAAAATCCAATACATTAAAAGAGCACATTGGGAAAGTTTCTCGGCAGACATGGAACACGACCTTTACGGAGGCCAGAGGAAGGTTTGGAACATGTTCAGGACTAGGAAAAAATCAATCAATGAACATATAAACATAACGGAAATTGCACTGAACGATTGGCAAAAACACTTCTGTCAACTCTATAGCGATGACAGACGCAGTAAATCCTAACACAGAATAGCATACTAACATCACTCAAGAATCGTGGACCGTGTCCGATGAGAGACTGAAACAATCGATCACCAAATTGAAAAACCGCACGTTCGCGGGAGTAGACGAAATATCCAACGAATTACTGAAGCACTGAGGGAACACACTATATAAAGAGCAACACGTTCTCTTTAAGAAAATCATAGAACCCAAAAAAATACCAAAAACGAATGGAAAGAAAGCATAACCATTCCAATCTTCAAGAAGAGAAGCAAAAAAGACCCAGAAAACTATCGAGGAATTACGCTATTAAGTTCAGTACTAAAACTATTCACTAAAATACTGGCAGAAGATATATCCTCTCACGGCATATGCGAAAAGCAACAATGCTTCAGAAAAAACAGGTCAGCAGTCATCTTTGCTATCAGGCAAATTGCTGAAAAGGCTATAGAATACAACAAAACAGCATATATGTGTTTTATAGATCTTACGAAAGCATTTGACCGAGTAAGACTCACGGATGTTGTGAAACTTCTAAAAAAGAAAAATGTGCACCCGGATATTTCAAGCATTGTTGCGGAGTTAAACACTAACAACTAGACCCAAATACAAGTGGAAGGCCGAAATACACGCAGACTACACCTGCAAACTGGAATAAGACCAGGTGTATGCCCAAGATCCATCCTCTTCAACTTTATTATGGACATAGTTAGATGGGCTCGAAACAGACGTCGCGAGTGGAGAGATCATGGTGAAGAGATGGACGACAACAGATTGCCGAAGATTGCAAGAGATGGTCTCCCAAAATCCAGCAGACCACCTGGACGTCCACTCAGACGTTGGTATGAAAGCTGGAATTCATCATCCCAATTACAACTCTAAGAAAGTAGAGAACAATGCAGATGTCTTACAAAAAGGAAGAAGAAGAAGAGAGAACACGCAATACTAAAGCTAATGTTTCTTACATGTCGATGAGCCTCGAGGAAAACTTTCCGCGTCACAGATTTCCAAAATTATGTTCTCTTTTTCGGGTCATCGTCAAAATCCTCTTGAAGGGTTTGCAATTTATACGGACGAAACTTATTCAATTTTAATTTTTTTAAAGTCGATACGCGAGATAGTTCTATTGGTGTAATTGTCTGACGAGTCGAGAAAGTTGGGCTTTTAACAAACAGACTGAGAACGTCAACTCGAGCTGATTCTTCAGTTGGTCTTGGCTTATTAATTTTGCTATAAGCAGTAGAAATAGTATAAAAATATTAGCCCGTTTTTTGCCATCGTATATTTCATTAAACGCTGCAGCTGCGCTCAGAAAACAGCGTTTCTCAGAACCATCAATAAGTATAATTTCTACATATTCTCCTTTTCAGACATTTCAAGTTTTTGAGTGTGAGTTTTTTCAAGTGTTTGAGTAATACTTTATTTCTATATTTAGTCTTTTGAACCACATTTTTTCCTTGAAACTGAACAATATCTGGCATAGTTATCTAGCTTAAATGAACATACTTCAGTCTGAATCAGTGAAAATGTGGTCAAGTTTCAAAGATGCTCTTTTCCGGGAAACTGCCTATAAAAAATAATATATTTCCAAAGGGATGTGTACACAATATGGCTTTTGCAGCTAATTATATTCGTGCACCCAATTTTAATCATAACACAGCGCTCTTGATTGCTATTCACATAAAATATCTTAATTTGGACTCTCTACTTTCGCCTTGTACATGAAATCGCGGGAGAACAATATGGGTAGTATAGAACAATATGGCCCGAAAATTACTATGCATTTTCACCCCGTTATTTCGTTTTTTTTTCACTGTTTCATATCAAAATCAATCCTTCGTGTTCAAAATCTCCGCAATGTTTTAATTACTGCGCCATTGTGTGTCCGGTACAAGTAATACAAAAATGTCGGAATGAAAGATTATAAATTCCCTCGGCTCCATTTTCTCTCTTGGAGACAAAGGTCTTCTCAAAGCGATTAAAAGATAAAAATATCGTAATTCTGTTTAATTATACAAGAAATGTTGAATAAGCAACAACATTTGAACAAGCGACTTGAATATGTAATTACTAACTACTCATATAAGCCATGGACCAGTATTTCAGATAACCTTAATTCCGTGCTCAGATGTTATTTTTACTACCTATTAAATAAAATATAAATATACAGTGCTTTCGTTTCAACTCCGCGTTCGGCAGAGTAGCGCAAACGAAAACATATAATAGGTTAAAATGTTAACGTTACAATTTAAGTGAGAAGATGAAATATTGACTCAGCATTCCGGCATAGTACTCTTCAACAGACAATACTCTAAAACAACATTTCCCGTTACCTGCTGTTCCTGATGTACTATAGATAAATCCAATTTTCACGCTCAAATATCACTCAATTTGTCTCGAGGGGTATTTACAAAATCCGAGCAATAAATAAGCTATCAGACGGTAAAGTGTTTTCAAGCATTTTATTGGTGCAGTAGAATGTTCTAAATCGATACCCGTAAATATTTAATACCTAAAAATATATTTGATGATGGCAGATCTGAGACGGGTAAATATTTGAACGAAGCGTGGGGTTTTAACTTTTAACTAACATGAAAACTGTTTGTCTCATGGATTATTAATTAACAGGTTAATGTCCAACTCAATTGACTAAGTCAAGTGTTTCAAGCCATATTAGGCAATATGACCACCCATTGACACCGATGCTCATGCTCAACAATTCAGGTCAAGTTTAATATTGCTTATTAGACACGAGATGCTTTGCTGCAAGTCCAGTTTAATGGATAAAGTATGTATCTATATCTACGTCATTATGTGAAATTATTGTGTATATTTTCCTGACTGTATTTCAATTTAATCCAAAAGAAATTCCTGGGTTCCAGTCAATATTAGTGTTTATTATTTAAAATATTTACAAATACGAACAAAAGTTCTGCTAAAATTTGTTTCAAATTAATGATGTCTGTGAATGTGTATTTTAGACAAACTGATGATGGTGGAGAAAGACACCGAAACGTATTGGTAAAGATTTAAAATAATAAACACTAATATTGACTGGAACCCAGGAATGTCTTTTGGATTATGTGAAGCATGAGATCATTGAATGAAGATGCAATTTTTAGGTATTAGTCCTCCGAGTTTCAGTGAACTACGAAAACTGATAGAGTGAGTTTCTAGATATAAAATTGATTTTGGCGCCAGTCCTTGAAAAAGAAAAAAATGTCAGTGTAATGAATCGTGGAGCATGAATGGTTGAACTTCGTAATTAATCGAAGACTCTTTCAAGAGATGTCGGAGTTAGAAAAATCGAAAGATGTAACTTTCAAACGGACTTTCATATTTTCAGCAATAGAAAATTACATGTAATGCTCATTAAGTTTTCCTGTAAAATTGATAGCTTTCCTGCACATTAATTTGTACATTTTTTGCAAATGGATCGAGATGTTTTTGCTATTAAATTTAAAATCATATTTTGCTATTGCGTCTCTTTCATCAAGATAATAAATTTTAAAATAAATCGGAAATTAAATATTTTGAACTTTCTGCAGTGGACAGTTGCAATATTTTTGTCCAACACATTTTCTTGTGATTTAAACCTATTTAGGCAGAAAATGTACCATAATAGTTACGCATTTTGATTTAACAAGCCGCTCATACCCTAGATATTACAGCTATAATAATAGTAATTATCCAACTGCTATATGCATTTATATTGACGCTTCTGGTAATGCGAGTGGCATTCAATACCCCTTTGTAACTTAACGCTGCATGTATTTGCCATCTATTGATTTCGATTTCAATGGGCTGTAAATATCTACCTATAAAGTGTACCTGACTATAAATATTTATTAAGTATAGATTGAGGGTGCATAACCTCGAAGGGGTACCGGATGTTTTTGTTTCAATATTCTTTCACAAATCCGACAAATGCATTTTTTTCGAACCATCCGAAAGCTCAGCAAACGTAGAACTATTTGCAGAAAATAATCAGGTTTGTTGGCTAGTTGCAATATTAGTAACATTATAGACGTTCGTCTCGTCCAGGTGGGTCACTATAAATGGTGTTCCAATAAGAATGACGGGATTAAATTTTAAATAAAATATATGTATTTGTGGCATAAGTTTGAAACATTTATTGAAAAATGAAGTACACATCGTGAGGTTATGAATGGAATAAGACATCGGACAAATGACCGCCTCGACTTTGCTGGCACAGACGTGTTCTTTTCATGAAATTTTCAAGGACTGTTGCGCATAAATTTTGCGGTATTTCAGAGACACAGCGCTGAATTTCGTCTTTTAAGGCTTCAATCGTTGATGGTTTGTTCACATTAACTTGTGACTTTCAAAAACTCCAAAGAAAAAAGCTCAAAGGCGTTAAATCGCATAATCTGTGACGCTAATGCCGATCTCCTAAACGAGAAATAACACGACCAGGAAATGACTCAGTAAGTGCAGAAATTCAACAGTTTCTCTGGCTGTGTGGCATGTTGCACCGTCCTGTTGAAACCACATGCTGGTGAGATCCATATTTTGCAATTTTGGCACAAAAAAGTCAGTTAACATTTCACCATAACGAAGACCGCTCACGGTTAATGCTTGACCAACTGCATTTTCGAAGTAAAATGGCCCGATGATGCCTCCAGTCCACAATGCACACCAAACAGTGACTCTTTTTGGATGCATCTGTTTCTGAACGATCACTCGTGGATTTTCGGAACCCCAAATGCGACAATTTTGCCGATTAACGAAGCCATCCAGATCAAAATGGGCCTCGTCACTAAAGATGATTTTCGTTGGAAAATCATCGTCCAATTGTCGTTGTTCCAAAATCCAGTCAACAAAGGCTCTTCGTTACCCATGGCCTTACGGCTTTAGCTTTTAAGCCAATTCAACTTTGTACGCATGAAGGCTTCAAATCTTTTGTTAAAATTCGATGCATAGTGGTTGTAGAAACACCAATTTCCTGGGCTCTATGCCGAATTGATGTGGTTGGGCTTTCCTCAACATTTGCACGTACTGCTGCCATATTTTCAGTCGAGCGACCAGGACGAACACCTGTTTCTCTTTTCACTTCATTAACAGACCCAGTTTGCTGGGTTTGCTGGGTAAATTTCTTTATTAATTTTCTCACTGTGGGTTCAGTTGGAGCATTCCGATTGCCATAAATGGACGCATTTTGCGAACTGTGGTTGCAAAACTTCCACCACTTTGATAATATTTTTTCACAATGAGAATTCGTTGTTGTGTATTGAACCGCTCCCTTTTACTTAACCTGCTGCTGTCTACTAACGAACGGCCTTTTTTTAAATGTCAAATCATGACACTACAAATGGCGCGCAATTCAAAATCGTCGTTCTTACTGGAACACCCTTCAGAACACGCTGATAAATTACAGTTTTATACATGATTGGTTTTAGATTTTGATGATACCGAAGAACAAGAAGTTCTTCATTTTGTTTAGTATAGTCTTTAGTGATAATTAATCAATTAAATTTAAGTGAAAATTCTGATCCAAGTTCATATTTCAATGGCGAGCGGAGTTATTAATATTGAATTAAAACAAATTACGCTAATCTTCTGTAAATTAATCTGCAGATAGATTATGAGCGCCGGGATAGTTGTGCCAACGATTTTTCAGTTACATTTGTGTCCCTACATCTTTAGCACAGTCCTGCCTATCATTATAGAATAGACACAACATTTTCGTTTGAAAGTGGAATATCTACAGCACTGTGTGCATTCGGTTTCTATTACATTATCTCGAGAACAACTGAAAGGAATTAAATGCGAGATTCGCGAGTGTGAACTCGCGTTATGGACGAACAGCCAATTAAATTAATTAAAATAAAAAGTAATGTTTTTCTTCTTTAAATGTCTAATTAATATTTGTTTAGTTTGCCCTAACCAACATTTCGATTTATTTCATTTTCTTATACAATGAATTTGTCACACATCTTTAAATTGATAAGACACGCCAGTATACAAAACAGACCTTTTTCGTTGAATGTAGCATTAAGAGTTTGATTGCCTAGAGTAGTAGTAGTAAACATCTTTATTTCTAAAAAAGGCTATCGACCTATCGGTCTTTCTACCCTTGTTTAATACATGTAGTCTTAATCTAAATAAAAAACAAAGATGAAAATTCTCTTATTCTAGGTTAATAATCTTATTAAATAAACTTTCCAATTCTAATGACAAGAAAAAATTATTTTATTGTCCAGTAGTCAGTTGCGTTTGTAAGTGTTCGAGTAGCGATTCCCTAGATTTACTGAATACGGAGGATTTTAGCTACTTTGCCTAGTCATAAATTGCACAAATTGACCATTTTTCATACGGTTTGTAGGCCAGATTTTACATAGTCATGACTACTTCGTAATACTTTTTGCCATTCTCATTTTTCCTATTATTGCCGCCAGCCGACATGTGGTGATGACGGAAATGTTCCACAATTGTCCCCGTTTGGTACTAATATTTTCTTAATTGGTAAACTCCTTCAAAACTGTCCCCCGAGGTACTCTTTACTTTTAGAACATTTTTTCGCTTTATTTCTTCAGCCTTTAGGCGTTATTTCGCATGAAAAACTTTTGCAAATCGCTTTTTTTTTAAATATTGTCGCAACCCTGATTCCCACATGTACCATTTACGCATTAAGACCAGTATTTATCTTTTCATGATTTAAATGTTGATATGCGTCCAGGACAAATTTTATTAGTCATAATTATATAAAAGACATAAACATTCGTTCCGTATCATTGCTGTTAATATTTTTTTGTACTAAACATCCTGTACAGGTGTCTTAGCAGGAAATTCGCAACGAACATTAACAGGATTCCTCTCAGGCATAGAAGAAGGCATGAATATTTCCCATATATGAAATAGTCCTTTATAGTTTACGGGATAATTCACAAATGTCACTAGTTTTTGATGAGTTACTGAGACACATCTGGGGAGCACAAAAAAGCTATTGTAAAATTGAGAATTATGCAGTTTTGAGATAAAATTCATGTAATGAGTGTATGCACTGAAATACAGTATTTCGTTTTGAAATTCGATTAAAAAATTAACATTTTCTGTGTCCTTCCTCAATACACCCAGAAAGCTCCTCCACTAGAAGGTCGCTGATTTTGAATCACCAAGTTCAATACTAAGATTTCCGCATTTAAAGTTTGAAACAATTATTTTTGTTACAAGATCGTAACGAAACTAATTTAACTCTTCGAAACGAAACTAACTTAATTGTTTGAGCAAATGATAATCTAATTTTTGCGTGCGCGATTCTTGGTAAAAGGAGACTGTTGAAAACAAATTAATGCTCTAAACATACACATACATATACAAGGGCCTAGACATTTTAATGGAAAGCATATCTTCGACGGCTTCCGAAAATGCTGCGAAAAAATCGCTGAAGTAAAGTTTAAACGAGTTTGAATAACTCGAAAATTCTTCTGTCAAGAACATTTGCAAGCAGAATTCTGTGTCAGCAACAAATGTAGACAATTGAATTAAATTCCTGGCAAACTGGTTCAAAAACATAGCCAGTTACTACGAATCTACGTCAAACGAAGATACACATCGTCATATGATATGTATACCTCATTTGTAGGACAAAATAAGACAACCGATTCACGTAACTACTGTTTTCTGTGGTAACAATAATTGGTATTAAATTTTCATCAAAGGATTATCTTTATTGTTACGCGATAATACACTTCTTAATGTCATTCATCATCATCATTCATTTCATCACGCGATTTCATTTTCGTTATTTGGTCTTTATATTCATGATTCAGCAATACGATTTAACCGCTGATGAAATTCTGAAATGATGAAATAAAAATACGACCCGTTCCATTTGAAAATCCACGCCACCAAGAAAAGTACAAACGTTCAAGCTGCGACATTTTGCTTTAGATTTCACCTCAAAAATGCAGTAAATCGACGAAATATTCCTATATTCTATATTTCGCTGATACGATACGATTTGAAAATGAAATAACTGTAATCGTTTAGCTTTGCAATGATTAACATTTTTGCAGGAATATTCTCAGGAAGGGGAGAACAGAAACGCTGAGCATTTTTCACATCAAAATTACTGTTTTTTTGAACAGGAAATCCTCTAATTTAATTCACATACATCATTGAACTTTACCAACCAAATGGTATTAAACACCCAATATAGATGTTGTTTAATGTTCATAGCAGAATAGTTAAGAAAAATTTACATCATATATGCAACATACATTCAAATCTAGTGAATCTGTCTTTTCGGCAGAAATATCTCCTGTAGGAGAGACAATACTGTAGCCTTAGGCGATACTCGCAGGGAGAAATCCGGATACTTTCAAATTAGGCGAATCAGAAACATGCGCTTAAAAACAGCAATGTTCGCGAACAATGGCAGCTTATGACTGACTGTCTGAATGTCTTATACGTATGGAATCCCAGCTCTTGTTGTAAGACTGTTAGGAAATGTTTTATTTGGAATTGCAGAACATGTTTCAATTTTTTGGTCTCCAAACTGCACGGGGACCACCAACTCATTTTGAGGCTAGCCTTCCCCTTTCTGTGAAACTTCTTACCCATCCCAAAACGGAATTTCTTGTTGGAACTTTAGCACGCGCAAACAAATTAAATTCCTTGCCGACTTAGAGAAACCGATTTAACAGCAAACATCCAATGGCTCTTCGATTGGTTTGCCAGCTTAACACAAAACCTTAAAGACTTGGAGAAATATGTTATAAAACGTTTTCTAACGTAAACAACTGCTCAAATGTCGTCTGCAGCAATATGTCATAATGTATTAGATATGAGTTGCGTTAGATCCGATTTAGTGCAGCATATTGCACATGTTCCAAAAGCAGCATAAACGGAATTTTTATACCCAACTTTACCATATAAAAAGTACAAAAATGCATTGGAAAAACTTGTCAGTGGACAGAAAATAAGCGAGTGTATTTTAATGCTTTGAATTGAATGATTAGAAAAACATGGGATGTTCGTTGTCTGCTTTAAATTTAAATACATTTTAATTTAGGTAAACTTTACAATAATTTTTTTAGTAATTCTAAGAGATTCATTTAAAATATATATTTGCTATTGATTTTCTGCGGTTAATAGATCATTTCATTCACTCTAGAATTTCAGTGTTTACTTATTAATTATTAATCTGACTTGTGATGTTTAATTTAATTAAGTTCTTAGACTTTCAGATTCAAAATGAGCCAGCAAAAGCCATAATGCATAAAATATAAAAACAAGCGAAATTTTGTTTTCTTCCAGAATTTGAGAAAGTGGCTCTAGATCCACGTAGTTAAAGTGTGTTTCAATGCATTCTTTTGCATTATTTCAGTAAACCTCACACGTTTTTTAACTGGAAGTCGGCCAGGGCAGGGCCAAATTTAGTTATAGTTGTCATTGAACACCCATTTATTATGCGTCCGTTACCTGATTCACATATGCTTATATTAGGTGATTAATTACTAATCTTTGTGACTGAATCAGATTTTTTTCGCTTTAAGTATCCCACTATTTGGGGCAATATAAAATTGCCTTCGTGCTTGGAATAAATTACTGCGACCTTCGTAGGGACTTGAACTTGATTATTCCAAAAGCTTTGCATGCTACCTATAAAAGCTTAGGAAATCTGTCATAATTTGGCCTTATTAAAACACCAATGAATAGTTTCGGCAACGT
The DNA here is from genome assembly GCA_024550625.1 of Dendroctonus valens. Lineage (NCBI taxonomy): Eukaryota > Metazoa > Arthropoda > Insecta > Coleoptera > Curculionidae > Dendroctonus > Dendroctonus valens. The sequence goes on along the minus strand of JAJTJO010000017.1, from coordinate 503,447 downwards.
GAACTATTCTTGGCAATTTTTCTCCACACAAACTTTATTATATTGTTGATGGCAGCAAACGTATAGTTAATTTTTCCGGATAAATATTCATGGCACACGAGCGCAACTTTGAAATTTATTTGAATGTAGCTAAAATATGGTGCCGCTGGCTATTATTCAAATTTTATTTAACTAAACGTTAAATTGAATTTGTTTGCGGACTTTTATATTCAGACAATATAAGCGTTTTTTTTTTTAATAAAAATATTTTAATTAACTACACTTTATGCCATTTTAATGAGGCAACAAATATCAATTTAGAGCGCAGCAAAAACAATATTGGAGATTTTTATTTATAAATCAAAGTATGTACAAAAAATCTGGATATTTGTAAGTAGAGTGACGAATGAATGAATTTAGAACATTGCAGTCGCAAAATATTTCGACCAGAGACTAGTCCAAAATCGAGATTGACTTTTCTGTAAATATTTCAGTTTTATGAAGACGTTATTTTCCGTTCAACGAAACATTTTTTTTTAAGTTCACTATAAACACTTGCAAATAGTAGTAGTAAACATCTTTATTTCTAAAAAAGGCTATCGACCTATCGGTCTTTCTGCCCTTGTTTAGTACATGTAGTCTTAATCTAAACAAAAAAAAACAAAGATAAAAATTGTCTTATTCTGGGTTAACAACAAATTCAATAAACTTTCTAATTCTAATGACAAGAAAAAATTATTTTATTGTTCAGCAGTCAGTTGCGTTTGTAAGTGTTCGAGTAGCGTTGATGTAGGGAAATGGAAGCGGGATTGTCTGGTTGGTCTTGTAAGACAAAGGGGATTCAGTATGGTCCAGTTGTAGGGGTTGTTTGTCCATTTTGTCTGCAAATGTATGAGTTTTTCCGAAATCTTTGTCATGTTTGTGCGTTCGTATAGTAGTTGGGTGGAGGGGTTGTGGAGTGCGTTTTGGGGGTGTCTTATTCGTGTTATTAGTTTTAGTGCAATTTGTTCAGTTGTTTGTATATAACGTTTTGTCCTTTCTGTTCCGTTCGTCATGAGTATATGCCGATGGTCTTTGTATGTTAGTGAGCGAAGGTGTTTTGTTCTTTTTATCGTTTCTGTTCTGATGTTTCGTATGTGTTTAGTAAATTTAAGTTTCTGGTCTTGGTTTTTGGTTGTGTCGTTTAGCCGTCTGCAGTTATTGTAGGGGAGTCAGCGTTGAGTCTGTGGTTTGTGAGCAGAAGTTGGTTTTTTGAAGGGTTTGGTGTTAGTCTCCATTTATAAAACCATGTCATTGTGGTGTTTGTGAGTGTTTGGGGTCTTTGAGCTGCTCCCTCAGTAGTTTTGTCATGTACAATAAGTGCCGTGTCGTCTGCGTATTGTAATATGTATGCCGATCTGTCGATTTGATTTTTGTCTGGTAAGTTGTAATTGTATATGTCATGGCAGTATATATAGTAGAGAAACGGTGAGAGCAGGGATCCTTGAGGGAGCCCTTGTTCAGGGGAAAAAGAAAATGACAGTGTTTTGTCAATTCGTACTTGTAGTTGTCTGTTTCCAAGTAAGTTCTTTATGGTGTGTAGTAGATATGTTGGTGTATGTAGTTTGTATAGTTTGTATAGTAAGCCTCTATGCCAGACACTATCAAAAGCTTTGTTAATGTCCATAAACAGGCAAGCTGTTTTTCTGTCAGTTAGGTGGGTTGTTTGTATATTGTTAGTGTGAAGAGTGGTTGAATAGTCGAGTGTTGATGTTTGAATCGGAACTGATACGATGGTATGTACTTTCCGACAAGTTTTCCTAGTCGCTGCTTTATTATGTACTCAAAAACTTTGCTAAGTACTGGGAGTAATGTACTTGCAAATATTATATTTAATATTCAGTAATAAAATGTTCATATACAAGATTTGTTATACATATATTTAATCGTAATGAGCATGCAAATCTTCCAGGAATCTGTCGATGAGCGACACTGACTTTTGATTTATTGGTTGAATTTATTAGCAATATGTCCTGTTTCCAGCCATCTGGTTTAAATTTATAACAAAACTTTGGAGGTACGATTAGTGTACACATTTCGGAATGGTTTCTTAATTAATAGTTAGTCGCCTAAATATAACGTATGCCGCCGCCTGTCCCCTGTTTCATAACTTTTTAATTATGTAACTTTTCAGCCTGGACCAACAAAGGCGCTGGGTCAATTTTAAAACTATTTTTTAATCTACAAATCTGCGTTTGTTCATATTGAAATTGCAAAATAGCCCCTGCTAAAAACCTGCTAGATTTAAGAAAATATTCCTAAATTGCAAGAAAATGTCGCAATAAAGGATCATGTTTAAGGACGTGAATTTATTTAAAGCAAAGACCGTTTCTAACAACTTCTGCCAAACATGTAAGTATGCAGTTTATTACTGTTTCGTGCTAGCTACTAATAAACAAATTACTACGCCAATGTAACCTCAAAGTGGGCTGAACCTCTGAATGCAGCAAAAACGTTGGAGTTTCGAATAAAATTCGAACTTACCAAAAGGCAGCTTAATTGAAACACTATTGAAAACTTCCGTGTTAAAATACGTGACAGTTTCGAGAAGAATTGTTTTATTACCTCACGGGTTGCAAACAAAACTATTGTTAATCTTTTGCAGTCAAATTTAAAATTCACCGCTCACGAATACAATGTTAAAATTAATCTGAATGCGACAAAAATATGTTGCTGTTGGCTATTAATGAAATTTTATTTCGCTGGCTTTTGCTCTACTTTTACGTTTAGACAATAGCTACGTGATTCGTTTTTGAAAATGCATTTTAGGTTCCATGTCAAAGCTTTCGGTATAATTGCATAAAATATTTCAATTTTGAAATCAATTATTCGAAAAAATATTCGAACTGAGCCAAATTAATTGTGCGCCACTTAATTCTGATCTGGCTTTCAGCTTCGCTTAAAAATGTTATGATTTTTTTGTTGCGAAAACCAAATGTTATTAAATATTTTTCGTCTTAGAAATTAACAACAGAAATAAAGGTTTCTATCAAAAGTTTTCTAACTGTTCAAATTCCCAGGTCTTGATCTTATGTACAGTTCTATCCCCCCTTTCCGCTTTATCTTTCTCTCAACTGTGACTTCACATGCTTCCATGGTAGCTTTTTGTAATTTCAAAATTAAGTTCTGGAAGATGCACTTGCAACTTTCTATTAAGCTATATTTAAACGGTCATTTGAAAAACCATTAATATAGCTAAATGTTGCCAGTAAAAATAGAAAATGGTGGCAACGGGACATATTATTGGAAGATCGTATTGAAAGCGGTGACCATAAGCACAGATTAAGACTAAAATCAGTTTGGTGGAAGAAAAGCACAAACAAAATCACGCAAGACCATCACCGTTTTATAGATAGATTTGCGTTTAAATCGAACTCTCAAAAGTACTCCATGTCAAGTAATAGTGCAGAAGGAAATAACTGTAACGTTCTGTAGGTTTTGCATTTTATCTCAAAAGCTGTTCCTTTTAACATAAGACGGTACAGACTCTTAGCTGTTGATTTTTCTTATTGCAAACAATGTAGTGAGTCGCATAAAACACATTGAAATACAAATTTATTGTTGACTTGATCACTCAATCCAAAACCTATATGTTGAAACTGCTTGAATGTCTTTGAAGTGAATATCGTGAAAAATTGGAAGTTTAATACTTACGTTTTAGTTTCACTTGTTACATTTCTTGACTTCCGAAAAATGCAGCAAATTTGTACGTAATGATAATGAGAAAAACCTCGCTTGTAGGCATAACTCAACAGGAACTTTGCAGCTACAAAATACGAGTATTATTGCTAAATTTTTGAGCTTATCGTATTGTATACTGACAATTTTTAACTATTTTATGTGTACTACCTAGATGCCACCGGAAAATACTCCGAGAGAAATTCATTACATTACGCATCACCCTGTATACAAAGATTTCCAATAAAATAATATTCTCTAAAATCTAGAAAGTACAATGAGTATTTTGTGTTTTTGTTGCTCCATCTAAAATAAACTGCTCAACAAAATGAACGTTACACAGCCAAATTTGCCCTAACTTTGGAACTGGATAAATCGTAATTGCTTGCAGCGATTCTGTTTCTGTTTGAAGCGTTATTGAGCCTCATTTGTCTTCTGTCAGTCACGGATTTGGTAAAAATTAAGCACCTCAGATAAATTTTCTACATGATGACAAAACTACTGAGAGAGCAGCTCAAAGACTCCAAACACTAACAAACAACACAATGACATGGTTTTATAAATGGAGACTAACACCAAACGCGTCAAAAAACCAACTTCTGCTCACAAACCACAGACTCAACGCTGACTCCCCTACAATAACTGCAGACGGCCAAACGACACAACCAAAAAACGACGTAAAATACCTTGGAATCAGAATTGACCACAAACTTAAATTCACTAAACACATACGAAACATCAGGGCAGAAACAATAAAGAGAACAAAACACTTCCGATCACTAACCTACAAAGACAGAGGAATTAGCACAAACACCGCCACCAAAATATATAAAGCTATTTGTAGACCCTTGCTAGACTATGGACATATACTCATGACCAACGGAACAGAAAGGACAAAACGTTATATACAAACAACAGAACAAATTGCACTAAGACTATAACACGAATAAGACACCCCCAAAACCCACTACACAACCCCCCCACCCAACTACTATACGAACGCACAAACATGACAAAGATCTCGGACAGACTCATACAGCTACAGACAAATGGACAAACAACCCCTACAACTGGACCATACTGAATCCCCTTTGTCTTACAAGACCAACCAGACAATCCCGCTTTCGTTTCCCTACATTAACGCTACTCGAACACTTACAAACGCTACGGACTAGTGGACAATAAAATAATTCCTTCTTGCCACTGAAATCTTATTTATTTAATAGTATTGTTAACCTAGAATAAGAGAATTTTCATATTTGTTTTCATTTAGATTAAGACTGTATGTATTAAACAAGGGCAGAAAGACCGATAGGTCGATAGCCTTTTTTAGAAATAAAGATGTTTACTACTACTTTTCTACATGGTGGCAAATTAAAAAATATAAAATTTCGGAAAGTTTGGCATGCTTCTAGTTGGACGATAAAACGTTTTCTAAATGTCAACACCAAAACTTTAAAGATAACCGAAATAACTCGAAATCGTTTTGGAATTTTTAGGAAATCTCATCTGTTAACAGGGTGGTCTGAAAAAATCAGCTTTTTGGTCTTGCAGCGATAACTTTTCTACTCTTGGTCCGATTTTCCTGATCTTGAGCTCGTGCTGAAGCTAAAACTTCATAGGCAATTTCAGACGAAAATTCGAAGTTTGACTTTCAACAATTTCGTTCATTTAAGCAACCCTTTATATGGTTTTCTTTTCTGAAGTCGATTGCGAAGTTTTAGCTTCAACATAAGCATTCGCTTTTGCCTATCAGTTCAAAAGAAAAAAAATATCACTGCAATTGTTAGTAGCAAAGTAGAACTAGACCCGGTTGTCGGAATCAGAATTTATCCAGTGTCAAAGTTTGTCCAAATTTGTCAGAGGAACGTTGATTTTGTTGAGCTGTTTAGATCTCATTTTCCAATTTGAAGTTTCTAACTGTAGACGAAATTATTACGGTCTCGCGTAAGATATTTAAAAATTATAAATTTGGTGCCAAAGTTTTTAAAAAGTCGTTTGATTACAATAACAGATAATTTACCCATGCTGAATGATCAATTGAAAACGCACACTATTCACTAGTGGGTTTAGCAGCAAGTTTAAAGTTTTGTTTCAATGTGCAGCAGTTGGAAACTAAATGATTAGATTTCATTAGCCCTATGGAAACGCCCCATAGTTTTAGTTTCGAATTTAATGGTATGTCGATAATTTTGAAGTACAGTAGCCGTGTATTACACAATGGATTTGGAGAAGCTGCATTTTGGTATTTGGATATTGCCGTTAAAGTGTAATAAACTATTCGGACGCTTTTCGCTTATGCGAGCTACTGTTTTTTGTTGGCATCAATCAAACTTTTCTTCTATCTACGTTTAGAAAATGTACAGAGTGATTGAAAATCGGCATTGTTTCTCTGAAGGTCCGGAGTGGCATTTTGTGGCAAAAGAGTGGCAAAATCTATGATACTGATTAGAACGATTAATTTGAAGTTTCCGAATTTAATTTTTTTAAAATCAATTTCGTGCAAAAATAGTGGAAATATCTATATTATATAGCCAGCACTTAATGTATTTCCAAAATTTCTATCAGAAATGGTGTCAAATGAAAATAAATTCTCTCCTGCGGATAAATTTTCCGTAACATTGAAGCAACTATTTAGAGTATCTCCAGCAAGGTAAAATGTTTATGTTCCACATTGTTACACGAATTTTAAAGTTTTAGTTAACGATATAACTGCTAACCCTTTACTGAGACATTGTTGGCGTTTTAATTCTCCAACAAAATTAATAGAAATAAAAGCTTTTCCAAATATAGACAAAATTCCGAGAGTTTTAGAGCGTTACTCAGCTTTGGTATGGAAATATTAAGGTATACTAATTGCCTACGAATGGGTCTTTAACCATATTATAATAATGGTTTTACACGTATTTGATTTAGTATTGTATATATTGGCACAAATTTGTATCGGACTCTGAAAATCATCCTCAATTTAAAAGTTCCGATAGAAACTGTCCGTGGCAAATTAATTTATGTAATAAACACGAAAATTTCCTCATTGGCAGAAAGATATTCAGTAGATGGTTTTTATAATCAATAACTGACAAGCTGTTAAAAAAACGAACATTTTAAATTCACATTTAAGTGAATTTATCAATTGAAATTAAACTATTCCCATTCCAGTTGTATAAAAAGTTAAAATGCCAACTTTTCGAAACCACTCAAGAAACTCTTCACTTTACATTTCAATAAATAATCAGTTCCCAACCGCATATATTATATTCCATTTGTTAAACCCGTTCTGTCGATCAATGCAATTGTTCGTTTTCCGTTAACTTAGCGCTAAAAGACTTTTATTAAAATTCTTAAATATGCTAATATACAGATATTCCCATGAAGAAACAATCGCCAATAAAACCAAAGAAGGAACGACTGTAATCAAACTTCTGCTTCACCGCAAAGTTATGTATTTTACTCAATAGATTTTACCCACTTTGTTATTTAAATATAAACGAATTGATAATAAAGGTGGTTTAAATCGAACCAATAACACAGCAGGAAAGACAATCGTTTTATCTCATCACCAAAAGGCTTTGTGGACATTTAATGAACTGACAGAGAGGTAACTGGCGGTATAAAGAAAATTGATAGAATCAAACGTTATTACCGCTTACAAGAAAGGTCTTCAACGTCCTTTTTGTCAAACAACTGCATGTTTAAAAAGCTAATTTAGTGTTGTTTAAATTTTGCTTAGTCTTGACTGCTTTGGTAAATTATATTATGCTTTAGCCGTTATAATATTTTGTCGTTGAACCATTCAAAAAGTGCATTCGATTATAGTGACGATAATAACAAAATAATGCCAAAAATTTGCCTTTTCCCAATGCTCTTTCAAATAAATATTCTATTTTTTGCTACCAAGCATTTTATGAACTTGAGCTTCGTTTTGCCTTGCGTTATTGTCTGCGGCTTGTCAGTCGACTATTTCTGAACAATTCGGGAGTTCCGCGAAAGCAAGCAGTCAAAAACATTTTTTCAATATCCAAATTACTTTCCGTCTGAAGACATCTGGATCGGGAAATGCCATTAACCAAAGACTGCCAACTTTTGAAACATATTTTCATGAATTGCGCATATTTATTGTTTATTTTGCTTCATGTTCTTTACTTTTTGAAAGTGTCAGGTTTTTTGTGACTGAAAAGTAAAAAGTAATTCTCTGTAAAATTAAGACTCACTTGATATTACTTGAATCGTCTTATTGGGTTTTTTAATCTCAGATACTGCCATACTTTCCAACCAATTCCAGATAAACGAGCTCAAAAGTTAGAGTGTTTTAAGCTGGAGCTCATTTTACATTGATTAACTTTGTCGGTCGAAGCTGGGTTATTTCTTTAGAAGCTGGAGTTAATAGAAATAAAAATTTGCCAAGTAGCAAATATTTGGTAAATGGCAAGAGTTTCCTGAGATCGCAATGCGATTAAGTTAGCAAACGGATGCAGGATTGTCAAAGACCTTTCTACCGATTTATTTTCAAGTTCTAAAAACTGTTTTGAACTTTGTAGAGAATCTGCCTTTAAATTTTTGTGAAAAAATAGGTGTATAGAGAGAGTATTTGGGAAATGTCCCTTCATATGTTTTAGGCGAAAGTAACAGTGTATAAACTGTTGAGGACAGTGTTTTTAAACTTCACGGGAATTTTATTAAATTCGAGAATTAGCCAGATAAATTATGCAAAAATTTAATTAATCGAAAATGCAAGTTAGTGAAGTGAAGATTAGAAATCGATTTTTTGTCCACATGTGATTTTATGGACTAGAATGGGGGAATTACATCTGCAGCACCATTTGCTGCTTCTTGATCAGTTACCGTAAAGAATTTTTGTTTTACTAAGCACAAGGATAAATTAAGAAGTTAGGAGAAGAAAAGTTCGCATAGAAACTTTACCTAAAGTTTAACATTCCAAAAAAATAAATATACGAGAATTGCAACTGTGGTTCTGCATCCGTTTACACTTTTGTTTTAGTTCCTTTTTAAAATGGAGAGTTTTGGAGTCTCAGAATTCACGTACTAAATGTTTAGATTAGTTTAATACAATGTTACTCAACCTAAAATAATAACGCCACTTTAGAACTTTAATGGAAATAAAACTTAATAGTTGGCATAACTTTGAACAGCCTGTGTTATTGCAGGTACTCTTTCGTTTGTCACCTTAAAAGAAATATTTAAATAAAATATATTTATACGGTATATTGCTTAAATTAACCGTTGACTTCTTCTTAACGATTTTGGTATGATTATTTCGCTAATTGTTTTCAAATCTGAATAAACATCTCTGCTTTTGCGCTATCCGTTCAATGCTGCTGTCGAAGCTAGTTTTTCGCAAATGATCACCAAATTAACAAATCAATAACTTCGGTTGCCAATAAGAATATTTTTATTCATGTGTAGAGACATTTTTTATCCATCATTTTGTTTAATCTGAATTTCGGTTTCATTATTTCCTTCTTTAAATAATTTTGTAATAAATACAATCGGCTTAAAAACGAGGAATAAACCATTTTTAATACATCAGGTGCGTTAGGCGTTCAGAGCCATTACTGGAAAATGATAAGATTTTCTCATCAATTGTGAGCAACAACTTCTTCTGGCAGTTTCGCAAGCAGGAGCAAAGTAGATCTTATTCAAAAGCTTTCAATGTATTGACACCCCACTTCTATTTTCCAGTAAAAATACTGTGAAATGCATTTTATTTTTTGTGTTGCATTTTAATGGTGAAATTCTTTAGTATTCGGGTTGCATCCGTCAAATAAAAATTATACTATTGGGTTTGGAACTCGATGTAAATCGGTCACCAACAGGACGATAGGCCAATATGAACACAAATTTGGTGTTTAGTATATAAACATGAACTTCATCAATACGTGATCAAACGTTTTTTCCAGTCTAATCCACATCCACAAAAATATATATGCAAAATAAACATATGTGTCTTATCACAAGCAAATTCTATGGCTAGATGATCAAGATGATGTTTATTATTTAATTAGCTTCTTATTAAATATATTTTTTCTTAATAAAGATGGCAAATAAATCTCAACACACTTCTGTTTTGTTACAACATTAAAAGAAACTTTTCCTCGTAAATAATAAAATGGTATTTTGGAATCGTTACCGAACCAAAGTTGATAAATATTTATAAATTAGCTTTAAGGCCGTCGGCGAAAATTGAATTAGCCGTTTTTATTCGGAATATTTTAATATTGTTTGACATGGATAACGAATTATGCGATAATTAATTTTTCGCTAAGCTGGCAGCGAAAGCATAACAAAAATAATATATACATTTTGATAAATGAAAATGTTCTACATTAATTATTAGGTGGTTGCTTTGCTTTTCTCGAAAAAAAAAAACTAGAAACAGCATCGAATGAAATGATTTATTTTGTCGAAAGAATTGGAAATGAGAGCCTTTCATTACATTCCTAACTAGAAGATGAACCGGCAATGGCGGCCATTGTTAGACCATAAAGCAAAAGTTTGGAAAGATGTTTATTGAATTATGGTTCATGTGCATCTTTGAAATGTTAAAACATAACCGGATAATAAACATAAGCGGCTTTGAAAACTTATATAGTGTTAACTAATGGCTTCGTAAGAATGTGTAAGCTTCCGTTCAAAACCTACATAGCGTTATTTCTATAGTTGAAAATTACATAAAACAAATTGCTGCCATTCATCACTGCTCCTTTGCTCCTTGCTCCTTTCCCACCACATAAGTTTCGCACGCATTATACAGCAAAATTATCATTTTGGCTCAAACGACTGTACGCGGATACATTTATGGAAATATTATTTAATTTGATAGTCTATGGTATACTGCTGTTTGGTATTTGTCGGAAAATATCATATTTTAGGTCCTAACATCAGACGCTCATATTATGTATTGATAATTTCACCATACTATTTGATAGCTGGGCAAATTGCAATCAAAACTACATTTGAATCTAATCTGTCTGTATTTCGAATGCTGGTTACAAACGTAAATTCAATATGAATTGCAAATACACTGGCCAGTGTGTTATTTTAAATCGTTATTCATATCCACTCAGGCCAATGGCACTGATTGACTTTTAAAGCCGTAACATCGAAAGAAATAATCGGAAAGATCACAAAAAACTTATTGGATGTTCCGGAATTCGATATCCACATATCAATTTCATTTCCAGATTTCTTGGAGAACAGACTTGGAAAACTTCGCTCTTTGATTTATACAAAACCAGCAGCGACTCAATTTTTTTCGGATACTTTAATATTTTTTTATTACATGGGACGGTTAACAAATTGTATAATTCATGGGGCGATTTGAACGTTTCTCTGTTTCAATGAAAATGTAACTTTAGATGGATGGAAGCACCAGTTGGGATTTACGATTTGTCCAAATGTCTGCAACAGCAATTCGATAAACAGATTTATACGAAACAGTAAGAAAATACATTATTCCGAAGAACATCCGCAGGGTAGCTTTGGTATCATGCTGGAATATTTTACAGTGCAAGTAGAATTAAAATTTTTTGGCTGTCTTGAAAGTTATAGCTGGCCGAAAAAAATTGTTACAAACCTGCATGTTTTCAATAGGCGATCTTATGGTTATGGCGATCTTATTATTCTTTAGGTTTTCTCTATTTATGGTTACTAATTATAGATCTTTTGACAATTGAGCTTGAATGGCTAAGTAAATATTTTCTTTGACGACTAGAAGCCGACGAGGAGAAGCTTTTGATATCTTTCAGCAAATCCAAGCAAACTGTGGTATTTTCATAATCAAGATGAAATATAATGCTAAGAATTTCCATTTTTTAGTTTAAAGTACGTTACATGAATGTAGTCAAATATATTAATTTTCTTCCGACATACTTAGCGTAGAACAACTATAGCAGATAATTACCTATACTTATACTTATACCTATATAAAAATAATCGCTTACTTCGCAACTTCCGTTTACCCACAAGTTAAGAAATTAATTTCAAGTCAAAAAGGCATAAATTAATTTATCTACATATTGTACACATTGGCGTAACAGATCACTCATTAACGTTAATTAATTAAAGGCTCATCATCAGCACGTCAGTTAAAGAAAATTGAATAAAACAAATGACTCGAGTTTACGGCTTTTGCTTTCATCTTCAGTTCATAAAGCAACGCTTGTTAAGATGCATAAATTTGAATAAATCCAGAGAAATTGAAATTAAAATTTTCAAATTCAAACTTAAATTAAATCTTGTTGAAGCTCCTAAGCTTCGCCATAAAAATCTGCAATATAATCCGATAATCTGCATTATTCTTGTAATATCGCAGGGGATTATTCAACTGATAATCGCTATTTTGCCCCATTGCTAAAAGGGATTAAAATTATATAATCTTCGGGATTTACGATTTTCGCGCATTCTATATAAAATCTTTGTTGCTACAATAGAAGTTGTTAATTTAGTGCTTTATTAGTTAAGCGATTACTGCATAAATCCAGGGTTTAAATGGGTTTTTTACCGTGTTTTTCCTTAAATGTGTGGGTTTTTAATGTTTGTGGGATTATAAGCAGTTGCATACAAATTAGAACGGAAAGGGCATTGATTATTTAAAAAAGGACATAAATGGACTAACATTCTAAATTAAATGTTTTTTGATTTTTAAGTGAGTTTTACTTTTATGTCTTCGTGAAACACTTTCAGTTCAGGCAATGAGGAACTTTACATGGGAAAGGTCCAAAGATCAAAAGATTTGTATATGACAAATTATTAAAATTATTAATACAACAATTTTAATATTTAATCGAGTACGATAACCACAAGAAAATGACAGAGTATCATAAAATTCTTGAGAACACATTGAAAATCAACGAAATATGAATCTCCCTTTTCATTTTTAGAGTATTTGCGTTGGTAAAAATCGTTCATACAAAAAGGCGCTAAAGTTCCAAGACTCTTCCGGCTCAGACTCTTCAGCTTTTTACATAATTTGGACAATTAAACTGCTTTGAACAGGTGTTTTGTTAGGTAACAAATTCCTATATCGAGTTTGTAATGATCCCTTGTCATACCTGCTAAACTGTTTTTCTTCATTACTTTATATCCCAGCAATTTTGCTATTTTTGTATGTAATTTTATTTTTCCTTTTTTTTGTATTTTCCTTATTTTTCCTTTTATTTTTTTTTAATTTCCCTAACCTCGGATGATTAATAATTTGCTCGCTAATAAGATTTTTGAAAATTCGTTCTAGCATGCAATGGTTTATTTAAAATGTGTATTTAAGACTTTTCTTAATTAGAAATTTATTTTAATAGTTCCCTGTAACATGGACAAATGAACATAAACAAGCATGCAAAAGAACGAAATTATGTAAAATCTATTCATCATTATTCACCAAGTAATAATAACTTTTAATCCCAAACAATGACGTCCAAAAAGTTTTGGAATGAATTATTTAGGGGGTGTTCTATGAGAAACATCAACGGGGAGGCTAATCCACAAGGAGCACAAAAACTGTAACAGCAAAAAGTTTTTAAAACTTGATAAAGTCGTGATTACGAACAAGAGCGGCAAATAGAGCGCGTAGAGCAGCGTCGGAAAGGAGCAAGCGACGTCGGCGTCGGCCACGTTACTATTTCGGAAGAAGCGTCGCGGTGCCGAACTGTGTTACATCTCTCGGTTAGGTCGACTGCGCACCAAAACAATCATTTTCTTATGTATCTAACAATTGTTTACTTTTGCAATATTTTTGCAAGTTTTGCAAATCATCAACATTCTTGAATTCAGGAAGACCATTCAGTTTAACAATCAGATCTTTAGCATTTTTCGGCGAAATTTGCAGGTTTAAACTCCGCAAATTTCACAATACTGCTATGTTCTACTTAACACACCGTCGGTCAAGTATGTTAATAGGCGTACAAAAAACAGATTTTTTTCAATTTGAAACAATTATCTTTACAACAGCTGCGCTGGGTTCCATGGTGTCCATAAATGCTTGCAGCTGAAACTACAACAACTAAACAAAATCAGGGGCAAATAAAATGATGTTCTCATTCTTTGGACCTTCCCTTATCTAACAATTTGCCTTTATAATTGTATTAATCGTAGTTAAAATAACCGTTTGAAGGCAAAAAATTCTAACAATACTAGTAATACTCCAATTAAAATATGTAATTTTTAGTTTTATTATTTGAGAACTTTGCTGTAAGTTTCATTTTCAAATATTTTTCCTTCTATTCAAAATACTCATCATTTTACAGTTTACAATTTAATAATTTTTTTTCCGACAGTTTAAATTAACTAAACTGAATTTGATATTTCGAATGAATGTTTAGCATGTTTGTGCTGTATCGTCTGTTCTCACTAATTTGTGAGTTCAAATAATTTTAATTTAAATTACAACGGAATAAAACAGCATTCTATTCAATTTGCATTTACGTTGAAATTCATGAAACGGGATACGAGTTATATTTACTTTACGTTGCCTTTCAATTTAATAAAAACATACATTTTTCGACGAGTGCCCCCAAAAAGTTCACATTTTATTTAAATACAAGTGTATGATTTTTGCTTTTTGCGATGTAAATAGTGTGGAGTCAACGGCCTAAAGAAAGAAAAAAAAAGAAAGTTAAGTGTTAACAAAAAAAACTTAACTTATGACTGCTCTTTCGTGGTTACTAGCTGACTGACGCGACTAGCTAGAGCAACCGCATTTATGTGAATAAAAATCGATTAATAATAATTTACGACCCTTAAATGTAACAGAAACTGAGACTTAATTGACTAAAAAAATACAGCTGCTTACAGGCCAATAATATTTTATTACTAGCAATTAATATTTTATTGCTAGACCAACTGTTCAATCTGTGACAATTTATTATGCGAACTCAAATTAATATTGTCCAAGGGTCGACCCGTGGTTACCATGTTAAGGGTGACATAACTCATATTCGTCTAGGCGCAAATTTGATACCATATAAAAGTAAACCAGGGCAGTTAGGGTGACATAACTCATGCAATCATTATTTTCACCAGCAAACAGCTCGAACTTCTTCTGTCGGAGCTGCCTTAAGCTAATGAACTTCACTTATATCTTTTTATCTATTTTTTGAAACTGAAATTCAGATGAATTTCCACCATTTCTAATCCAAGACGCTTTCCATTTTTATTCTCCTTTTAGCTAGCGTGAAAATGAAGCTTAAGACATACATTTTAATAAGCCATGAAGTGGAGGCTGTGTTTTAGTGTTGTTATGCATTAAATTTTCTTTTTAATTTTTTATGTACTTATTGTTGCAAAAATTTTGGGATGTTAGTTATAAGAAAACTTTAGGTATCAAATAACTTATTATGCACGTTTCCTCTTTATTCTAGCCAACATTATATACAACCCTGTGCGAATGTTATATTTAAAACAGACTTTTTCCTGCGTCCTGCTCGTACTAATCCGGTTAACTGGTTGAAACCGACACATTTATAAAAATTATTTGTTTTTAACCGTATTTTATGCCCGAAAGCCAAGTAATGTTTATGAAAGTGAAGTACTAAATTACCATACGTAATGCGACAAATAATTTGCATTAATTCGTTTGATTAAACATTTTCTATTATTCGAAAATCTGAACAAAGCAGCAAGAGTAATCACATGCAAGCCATAAAATAATACATAATGTCGAGAATATAAACATACAGCTCGTTTTTCATCCATTATTCCCATGCTTAAAAGCTTTTATATCGGTTCGGATTTAGAGGACCCTCGAGCTGACGATTGGAAACTTAAGCCGTTATTTATTCAAGTTTGTGAACAACAAGATTGAGTACTTTTTCAGGCCTTAGAAGTTGAAAAGACCCGCTGCTGTAAACGTGTGCTTTTAATTTTCAATTCGGTGATGGTAAACAGGCAAAGGAATCTGTTCCTCAACATAAACAGAATGGAAGTTAATATAAACTGCAGTTAACTAAAATTGACGGTATTTTTTGTTAGATCTCTTTATCCCATGTAATCGAGAATAGTTTCCAAGCATTATACAGAACTGAGTGTTGTTTTGCCATGTTTGGGGCTGCAAATAGCTTTTGGTGAGCTCGATCTATTCAGTAGAATTACCGCGAAACTGTGATTTAAAACTACGAAACACCCATGTGATACTTTCAAGTTCACACATAAAAACGTATTATGGCAAGGCACTGTTCACGAAAGCCGTTAGTAGAAATCCGATTATAATTTGTCATTTAATATAATTTACGAACATATCGCGTGTTTGCTTCTTGAGATATTCAATAGCGCTTTTATATAGTTCGTCAACGGGCTAACTAAGTATAGTAATTTGGTTTTATTTCCATTGATACACGACTGTTTGCAGCAGTAACGTGTTTGTTGATTGGAAGAAGAAGTCTGAGACAATTTTATTATGAGGGCAAATTTTGAGGTCAGATTAGTATTTGATTCAAGTAATTGTCTTTCTGTAAGAATTACGTATATCCTCATTAATGTAGAATTGTTAAAATCGTATAACTAATTAATTCAACAATAAATATTTAATTACCCATTAATTAAGGGTTTAAATATGTTTTTACTTAAGGGTTTTAATTAGGTATCCCGTATCAGGTGAACATGTTTGTGGATCACTTTACGTAATAAAACTTTGACTGCTGAGAAGGCAAAATATTTATTTTCAATTAGAATTTCATTCTTTAACAGTGATATGTTTCAATAGTTTAAATGAAAAATTAGGGCAATTCAGCAGGGCATTTAATTTAGACTTTTAAAGTAATATTTATTTCATATTTCCTTTGCTCCTTCCATAATTGTAACTATTCCCATTTTAGATATTTGTCAAAAAATGTCCGCAGTAAAATACTTTTGAGCAGCCAATATTCATTTAACTTTGCTAGTTGTTATTCAGAAAAGTAAAATATCTCTTTCAAGTATTCTAACGCACCTGCATTGCCCCTTCTAAAGCAGCATGAACATTAATCATGAAGTCAGGTGTGCTATTCACAAAGGCAGTAAAAACTTTTGATTGAATTCTTTCATGAGAATGTGAGACTGAAATCCATGAGGAAAAATCGTTCCAACAGAACTCCACTCCTACCGCGCAGATTGAAATTGAAAAATATGTATAAATCAGTGGAGTAGCTCAATTGCGGGCCATTTGCTTATTTTTAGCATCAACTTTGATTTAGAATCAAATGAGAACAAATTCAAGGAAAGTCATAAAAAAAGGTTGTTGGAGGAGAAAATGTTGCAAGTATTTTGACTCGGCAAAAAATACGATTCAGTCAATTTCATGATATGAAACGTTCTAGCTTTTTAACGAATGCAGCTCATTTTAAACTCTCAACTGGCTTCAGATTTACCATTAGATTTTCGATTTAGACGCCGTTACAAAAACATGTTTCCGACGTTTTACCTCTTCACCGGACTTACATCTTCAGAGGTGATTAATGGAAAATTGCACTCGTGAAAAGGAATGGAACCAGGGACAAAAATGTTAAGACCGGAAAGGTATTTCAAGACAACACATTTTATATTATTTAGTATAGCATTTTTTCGGTAATAGCATTTCCAGTTAATTGCACTGCATTAAAAGTGTGGGTCAATTTATAAAATCTACTTTATTGAAAATGTGAAATGGTAGTGAAGACGTATAAATCGTAGCCCCTGCATTTTGTCCTCTGAAATTTCAGGCATCACGTCTCTAATTGCCTCCCAAAAAGAATTAGAATTTTTTTTGTATCTGTATTTTTTTTTGTAATGTAAAATTTATAGGAAAGTAAATCACCTTAATACATACATTGATAATCGTGCCAGCTAATGAAGTTTCCTAATTAAATTAGATTTTATTTGGCGTTGAGGCTGATCTTTATATAAATGCGTAAAAACCATGGACATAATTTTTCCATTATTTAAGAAAAATAATTTGGGTAGTTTCAATCAGTTGGTGTTCATCCATAATAAATCAGTTTCGGCATTTACAACTTTTATTGCTGTGTATTTTTGTGCATAAATACTTTAACTTACTTCCGTTAATAAATTCTATATGGGCTGCATTAAAGGAAAGCCGCTTGGAAATTTCTACTCTGTGTCAAATAAATGTTGCCTTAAATTTCATTCAGTGAGATGCGTTTTCATGCGCTTCCGACATCTTCAGCTAAAATTAAAAGTTCAATATTAGATGTCCATAGTAGTAGATGTCCATACTTTAAAAATGGTTATCTAATATTTCTACATTTAAAAAACATCTGCCCTGAACACCCACTCCGGCTTTATTCAGCAGATCTCAAGAAATATGCAAACAATTCGGAATTACACGTCAGTTCGGAATGGAATTGAAAAAAAAAACATAAAAAAGCTAAGTTATGAGTACAACCTGTCATAAAGCGGTAAGAGCGCAGCTAGCTTGACGCTTGAAAATGGAAACTCAGATTCGATATTTGGCTAAATTGTTGGAAACGGGAATCAACTCTCAGCGTACGGGCTCTTCTATTTACCGTTGGTTTCTTTCCGTTTCCGTTATTGATAATTTGCCTCATTTCTCTGCCACAAGATCACAATCCTAGTGGAATTTAAAGTCCTGGATTTTTAGGAACAATCGGATTTGCGGACTATTTTCGGTAACTCGGTTTTTCAGCTGAGATTTTTAAAGGAATATATTCGTAAATCGCCTTTGTTTCGGAACCAGACGTTAATTTACAAAACCGCGAGAAAACTTATAATTTTGATTTAAATTTAATATTAATATGAAAAATATGTAGCTAATGTATTGAGCGATTCAGCCAACTTTGAAAATTGTCACTTGAAACAAGTCCTATAAAGCTTCTTCAAAATTTTTTTGCTAATTTAAAATACCCGAAATAATATATCGTGTTTCCAAAAACCACAAACTCCAGTTTGAATTTGAGAAAACTAATAAAGGTATTTGAGAAAACTAATAAAGGTAAAAACTAATAAGGTATGTCTGAACAATTTAGCAAAATGAAATCAGCATTTTAAGACGCAATCTGCTACATTAAGCTTTAACAAAAGCTCTCAGCGCGTATTAAATACACTTTCATTTTATATATGTCCTATTATTCAACAACTCCGAAATCAGGACATAATTGAGAGTACAATAAAGCTCAAAGAATGTTTGAAAATATAATATAATTAACTTTGTATATTATAATTTTTACAGTTAATTAGTTTTGTAAATTGGTTATCATACCATCGTGAATTATGCAGATAATTTTTATGTTTAATCATCCAGATTCTAAGGATAAAACCCATTTAAACTCTTAAAACGACACGGAAAATTATGGTATAGTTTTGGGTTTATTTTAATTTGAGACAGTAGTAGTAAACATCTTTATTTCTAAAAAAGGCTATCGACCTATCGGTCTTTCTGCCCTTGTTTAATACATGCAGTCTTAATCTAGATAAAAAACAAATATGAAAATTCTCCTATTCTAGGTTAACAATAGTAGTAGTAAACATCTTTATTTCTAAAAAAGGCTATCGACCTATCGGTATTTCTGCCCTTGTTTAATACATGCAGTCCCAATCTAAATAAAAAACAAATATGAAAATTCTCCCATTCTAGGTTAACAATACTATTAAATAAATAAGATTTCAGTGGCAAGAAGAAATTATTTTATTGTCCACTAGTCCGTTGCGTTTGTAAGTGTTCGAGTAGCGTTAATGTAGGGAAACGGAAGCGGGATTGTCTGGTTGGTCTTGTAAGACAAAGGGGATTCAGTATGGTCCAGTTGTAGGGGTTGTTTGTCCATTTTGTCTGTAGCTGTATGAGTCTTTCCGAGATCTTTGTCATGTTTGTGCGTTCGTATAGTAGTTGGGTGGGGGGGGTTGTGTGGCGTATAGTAGTTGGGTGTGGTTGTAAGACACCCCCAAACCCACTACACCCCGTGTAGTGGGTTTGGGGGTGTCTTATTCGTGTTATTAGTCTTAGTGCAATTTGTTCTGTTGTTTGTGTATAACGTTTTGTCCTTTCTGTTCCGTTGGTCATGAGTACATGTCCAAAGTCTAGCAAGGGTCTACAAATAGCTTTATATATTTTGGTGGCGGTGTTTGTGCTAATTCCTCTGTCTTTGTAGGTTAGTGATCGGAAGTGTTTTGTTCTCTTTATTGTTTCTGCCCTGATGTTTCGTATGTGTTTAGTGAATTTAAGTTTGTGGTCGATTGTGATTCCAAGGTATTTTACGTCGTTTTTTGGTTGTGTCGTTTGGCCGTCTGCAGTTATTGTAGGGGAATCAGCGTTGAGTCTGTGGTTTGTGAGCAGAAGTTGGTTTTTTGACGCGCTTGGTGTTAGTCTCCATTTATAAAACCATGTCATTGCGTTGTTTGTTAGTGTTTGGAGTCTTTGCGCTGCTCTCTCAGTAGTTTTGTCATGTACAATAAGTGCCGTGTCGTCTGCGTATTGTAATATGTATGCCGATCTGTCGATTTGATTTTTGTCTGGTAAGTTGTAATTGTATATGTCATGGCAGTATATATTGTAGAGAAACGGTGAGAGCATTTGAGACATTATAGTTCTTGTTTGAGATTAATCTGAATATGAATATTAATTTTTCAAAATTTTTACGTCTTCTAGAATTATTGCCATGTTTTTTGCACGCATGGACTGTTTTACCAGAAGCACTTTTATCAATTCTTATACTTTATACAAGTAGACAGTTGCAAATATAGTAATCAAATTTTGCATACAGTGAATTTTGAAAATATATGAGAAATGTTTCAAGAGCTTTCCAAGTCATTACACACTGACTCGAGAAACGCTTAAAAGCCAACATAACAAGAAATATTGATGAGTTTCACAAGCAAAAACTTTCACGATAATCACTTTGCAAACTTGTCGCGATCGTGCTCGATTGGGTGTATCTGGCAAAATGACTTTAGATAACACCACAATGTTCCAGCAAACTACGCAACAACCGATAATAAAGCGACATCGAAGCTTTAATATCCATCAAGATCCTGGTATTAGTTTAAGTACAGAGCATTTTAAAGATTTACGTGCAACTATGCCGAAATGCGACTCAAATTTAAGATTCGCGCGAGTGTCGCGTTTGCACAACCATTAAACCTTGATTAATAATGCATCTAATATTCAATGTGGATTTATAGAGCGACTAAGTAAGTATTGGTTTAGATTTATGTTTCATTGCACTAAAGTGCATACTCATATTGCGCTTGTATCTATCTAATTGAGACTTAGGAAATGCGTTTCCCGAACTATGCTACAAGAACATCAAATAGAGTCACTTTTATTCCCAGAAAATGTATACTTTTTGAAATAATTAGATATGGTTTATTTACCCAAATTTTTGCTTCCAGTCGGATCAATGTGTTCATTGCTCAGGCTATTACTGTCCTGCACTTATTGTGTACACTAAATTTGAAAAAAACAGAATAGAAACACAATGCCGTGACGATACAGTGATAATAGAAATTGGAGTAACATTATTACTGAAAGCATATCCGATGATATAAATGGAAATGTGCCTTAATAAACAAGCGGCTTAATTTGCTGACTTGTTCTCATTAAAAAGAATCCTGCTTTGTTGGAATAAAAAATATATACATACAGGATTCTGCAATTGAATTAAAAAATATAAATTAAAAGCAAAACGAAGCGCCACAAATTTTGGCTACAGTAACAGTATCGAGGAAAATGAAATGCTTGAACGAATAAATATGATATCATTTCGTATTTTATAAAATATGCGTTTAAATTTGACCGGTTCAGATCAAAATTCAATTCAATTCCTAGGAACAAGCAATGGGTGCTGAATAGGAATGAACTAATTAAAGTTTATTGCGGGAATCTTGGATCTCGTTTAAGAGAATGTGGTCTTTGAATTTGAAATTTGCCATGTTCTTGAAAACCGCGGTTTAGTATAAATAGCGGAAATATTAATAAAACATATTTGCAGTTCCAGAACTAATATAATAGGAGGATTTCACTGTGATCTAAACAGGGTGATTGCACACTACCCTGGATAAGTCAGTCGAAAATAAATATTCTGGAAATGCAAAAAATTGTGCTTAATCTGAATTGTAAATTAGGCAAACCATGCGCGCATACTATTAACTGTGGTTAAGTTTTAAAAAGTGTGCGCTTAATATCGAACATCCCCTCTATAGCTTCAGAAGATTCGTATAAAACACATTATACATTTTCCACAATCACTCGGGAAATTAGGTTGCTTGTCACTTTTCCACACACGTTCCGGTTTCAAGATTAAAGCGAAAATGTTATTTTCGCTCGACTTCAGCACTGAAATACTATTTAAAACATTCTCATCATTTAAAAATGACGAAATAGCGAAGTCCAAGTAGATCACAGAAAGTAGTTGTCCTTTGTTATCAGAAGCCGGGACACATATGAACACAAAGTCACAAATTGCCGTAATTTTACTGAGTATTTTTGGTTTGTAGGTAATTTCCATGTTGATTTCCTACTTTGATCAAAATCTAATAAAATCACAAGCTGTTAAACTTTCAAATAACTAAAAATAATTTAACAACAATTAGATTAAACTTACTGTGGCTGAAATAACATATTCGATGTGATTATCATTCACTGATACACAACGTTCACTTGTACATACTGGAGTAAAAACTAAACATTTGATGTTGCTTTCTGCTCACAAGAACAATCCCAAGGAGATAAATCCGGTGTTTTGATACATTGACGAATAATCGTTTTTAAACTGT
This sequence comes from Dendroctonus valens, assembly GCA_024550625.1. Lineage (NCBI taxonomy): Eukaryota > Metazoa > Arthropoda > Insecta > Coleoptera > Curculionidae > Dendroctonus > Dendroctonus valens. The sequence goes on along the minus strand of JAJTJO010000017.1, from coordinate 481,040 downwards.
TAGCATCTGCATTTCCAACAGACCGAACTTGCGTATCGAAAAATCACAAATTGCGGAGGACCTTTGCGATAAAGTTAATTTTCCATAATGTCAAATTCTTACACAGTGTCTCCGCTTTTTTCGTATTTTCGTGAGTTTCCATCTAGACTTTTCGACTGGAGTTTGTAGAAAACAAAGTTAATTTGCACACGATTTCTTTCAACTATTTAAAACACTTGCATTTAAGCAATAGACGTGGCGAATTACTTAATTTTTCTTTTGTGGAGCACAAATGCTGCAAATCGGCATCCTAAATTGCTTTAGCGTCAGTTTCCTTTTCGGAAGCTTACCGGATTTTGATGCGACTTAGTAGTTTGACGAGATTGGTTTCGGTAGCCAGATGAGAGAAATGATGGGTACTTAGAAGTTCTGTCTAAGTCAGGTTTCAGAAAGTAATCAGCGAATGGTTATCAATTTATATCGAAGTCAAGCGAACTTCCAGATCTCGCGTTCTTGGTATGGTTTCTAATGTGTTTTGTTCTCAGAACTTAAAAAAAATCTTACACTAGGCCATAGAACTCCAGCTAAGTTGTATAAAGCAAATTACTCAAGTTTCCATTTAAACATTTTTGCTACTAATTTATGCTAACACTTATGAAACGTTTATGTTACCCTTGTGTACAGTATTGATCTTATTGTGTCAAGTTTACTAACAATATTCCTAAGCTAAATTTAAATGTTTGTAAGTACAGGCCTCTAAGATATTAGCAGCAGGTAGACAAAGCCATAGACTTTGAGTGAAACAAACCAAAAAATACTATTTCATTGAAAATTTATTTAAATGCGAAATACTTTGGAAAATTTTAAAATTAATCCCTGAATATCTATAGTTTTAATATTTATTACGGCTTGATATTTGATTTACCATGTGACTGGATACATCAGGTAGCAATTGAAATATGGTTTATCTAATGGTTAATAGGTATAAAATTGAAATTAATTCATTTTATGCATTTGCTATTTAATAACTGGTTTATGCGTTTTAAAGTTTTATTCGCTACATTTTAGAATAAACAAATTTATTATTAAATTCGCGAATAAAGCTCTGCAAACATTACATCCAAATTGCATTTATGTTAGTTAGCTATTCAATATTAAATATGATTATGACAACATTGTGTACATGTTCACATTTTCATAAAATATTAATTATCTTTAAATTAACTTATATTCTTGTTGAGCTTATCTATGTAAAAATCAACTTTTTCTTCACTGTAAGTAGACTCTAAAAACGTTACTCTCAGTCAAACATAAATGTGCATTTTTGTGTGTGAATAATAAAAACTTAGTGAATAATAAAAGAGCTAAAAAACAATTATGAATTTAAAGATCTAGACTATTTTAAGGTATTTTTACACTCATTACCAAGCATCTTCGACCTATTTGTCTTTTAGGTAACTAGGAACTAGCTGCCATTTCGCATAAAAAATATCTTATTAGATTTGCACACTAACTTCAGAAGCCTTCAGTGTTACGGTCCAAATGGTTTTCTTTCTTCTGTATGTCAATCCGATGGAGTATTTGACAAAACATCGACTCTTTAATCTCCTAAATTAAGTTTTTGCTTCTCTCCCAAAGCATGTCGAAATAAGTCACTTCCGACAAACGATTGAACAAAATTTAACTTAAGATCTTTAATGCGAAATAAAATTGACCCTCTTCCTCTCTCTGTCGAGTTGGGATACTCGAATAAACGTTAAAACGACATTACTGAACGATTATCTGACATCAGATCTAGAAAAAGGTCAAATATCAACAGGATAGCACACGGAAGGCAACTTTCTTTTTGTTGCTTTGTTTTAAGAAGAAGAGGGTAAGGTCTGGATAGACAAAGTTAAATTGAGAATTTTACTTTCAAACAGAGAAAAATATAATCGATTCTTAACAGCTAAAGAGGATAGCTAATTTATATTCGTTAATGTTCATTATTTATTTATATTCTTTATTTCTCTATTTTTTGCCACTGGCATGTGTAGAGAACATGTTTGGGTTGAAGAACTGCTGTACGTCATGCTAACAGGCGTTTAACGGTAAAAATCAACAGCAATAAGTCAAGAAGAATGATAAATAATTATAATTTTTCAAGTTATTTTTCAAAACCGAATTAAAGCGAATATTCTTGAGTTTTCCACGGATAATTTTCGAATTGTGTTATTACACCAAATTTGACGTTAAAAGAACCAATCTATTTGCTGTCCGACAATGTCATACAATCGCCTTTTTACACGGTTAATTTACAAAGCATGGATTTGCAATAAAAGATCTTAATTGTGCATTTCAAATGATTCTGTATATTCGGTAAAATCAAATATGTTTTTAGTACAAAATTTACATACAAAATAGGATTTGGTTATAATTGATAATTCAAATACACAAAATTAAGTTTTCATTGCCCATACATTTTTGATAATGCTTTCTGCGATTATTTTGTGGTAATAATTATTTTTGATATAATGGAACCGCAAAAAAAATGAATAATATTTTATTAACTCATAATACACAAAGCTAAAAAGTTCTAATCCGTTTTCTGTCGGGAAAATGTTAATTATGTGTTGAAAGTTTATTCATTTTATATAAATATTATTTAAACCTTGCAAATTACTATAGCAATATACTGCTATTCCCTTGCACAGTTTTTAAATAATAACAAACAATAAAATAAATAATATTGATTTTTATTTTGATAATTTGATTTTGACTCATCAAGTTAATCGTTAAACTCTACAGAAAATTATGTTCTTATCGTTTATTAATTAGATTAAATAGTTCTAAAAATAGAACATACAGTATACATAGGTATATAGAGAAGTACGAAACAATAAAAATATTTAATTCATTAAAAAATCCAAAGTAAATATAATAAAGCTTTACTGCTTTTAATCATTCTATGCAGAATACGGATCATTTCAATAAAATTGCACCGAGAAACAATGTGCCATTGTAAAATCGAATAAAAACCCGATTCGTTATCTCGAAATGAAATCCGAAAAAGGTCCGAATAGGAGGATCCAGAAATCTGCAACGGTCTGACGCGTAACAATAAAACTAAACGAAATCGCTTAATCTTTGACAAAAAAATCGGCGGGAGGTTCCAGTACATGAGCATTTGTCGATTGTACGATTTAAAAACGTGAGATTCAACTTTAATGTGAAAAGGACTGAAAAGGTTTTGGGGCAGCAATTGGAGGCATCGCTTTTTCACAGATAATCCAGGACACATTTGCCTGGATGATAGCGTCGATATATATTTGAACGTAGAATAACTATTGAAGGGTCTGGCTATAATATGAGCGCATAAATGTTAATAAATGGACAAAGGTGTCCTAAAAAAAAAGGTTGCAATAAAGTAAAAAGCTGACGCTTTTATTGCTCACTGCTGAAAAATTTAAATTCGGTAAATACTGTTCGCGGTTTCTAGTTTGGGAGGAAATAAATAGTACGCTTAACAAAGCAAATCGGAAAAACGCTTTTACCAGCCGGGAAATAAGTAAGCTTAGTAGAAAATACTATTACTAGGAAATTGCTTTACTTTCTCTGTCAGCTTGTTTACGATGGTAAAAATTGAATTTAGATATTAAGCCAAATGTGCAAGCCATTATTTACAACGACAAAACAGATATAACAAATATCAACGTTGATGGGCCGAAATCGAAACATTGACTTCCAAATCTCATAATACTATTGTGTAGAGAATTTTACCAAGTTCTAATATGTGACAGTAATTTAAAAAAATTCGTTGTCGTTGTTTCGAATTGTTCCTGAAGTAATGGGAATTTCGCAACGTTTGTCGCAACCCGTAAACGGGGTAACTTTGCCCTACCCAAACCTACTTCGAATTTCTAACGGTTTACGAGATCCAGTGCTAATTGTTATTATAAAAATTATTAGTTACAGTATTACTATGAACACCTCGAATTTTTAACACCCTGTATGGTTATAGTGCCCATCTGGGGTTGCTGAACCACCATTGGGCGCCTTCCCAGTTGGTGGATTGGGGGACGCCTCCCAGATATGGATGGAAACGGGGAAATTAAATACTCGGGGCGAACCAGAATCAGCGTTACAGCGTCTGTCCCAGATTGGGCGGCTGTAAATCGGGCACTCTCTTGCCCAGGGTCTAGAACAGGGCCCCCAAAAGCGGTAGAACCACGATAGTGATTAACGTGGTGAGAATTCAGAAGGCAAGTGGTAACCACTGAATTAACGATCCCTTGTGGATATCCTTAGTGAAAATCATCACGCCACTACAATGGCTTTGCTCAATTCTAAATGGTCCGGAGTTATAACTGCTCCAATCCGGATCTCCGGGAAGGAGGGCATTGAATAAAGTTGATTACAAAACTTTAACCCATGGAAACGATAGAATTGCCACATAAAAAGTTAGAAATCTTCATGCACCTGGGAAAGTAGGTAACGGTCATTTTACATACTTGGCTTAAGCGATGTTCGGTGGAAAGGGTAGGGGAGGCATATCACCAAGAATGGCACAATGTACTTACAATTCAGGGAATGATGATGCCTCTCATCGATATGGAGTGGGAATAATTGTCGACAAGAGGGTGCAAAATACGGTATCCAGTTTCGTCCCATTCTCAGACCGCATAGTCCTACTGAAACTGATCTCGAGTTCTAGTAAATGTTGTTCATGTTGTTCATGTAAATGTTGTAAATGTAATGTTGTTCATGTAAATGTTGTATAATAAAATGTATAATAAAATGTAAATGTTGTTCAAGTATATACGGTTCAAGTATATGCAGATAATGACGAAGATGAAATAGTAGTTTTACTAAGATCTAGCTAAAGTGATCAAACCTATCAAAGTCCAAGTCCAAAAGAAATACCAAGTCCTCATTATAAGGGGGGATCTAAATACGAAGATTGGGCAAGGGGAAGTGACTGGTACTGTCAGCAAGTTCGGACTAGTTTCTGCGCAATGAACCAGGAGACAGATTGGTCGAGTTATGTCAAAGAGAAGACTTGCTAATAACCAACACCTCCTATCAGCTTCCTCCACGTCGTCTTTAATACTTGGAAAGGACCATCAGATGTAAAATCCGGTATAATTAGAAACCAAAGACATAAGAATAATATCCAATCTCTATGTGCCAATAGAGATTCAACAAACAGCACGAGTCAAAGTAGGAGAAGATCTGACTGAGGATATTAAGACATGTGGAGTTGTTAGACAGGGATGTGTACTGACGCCTCTCTTATTCAATGTGTATAGTGAGGGCATTTTTGAAGAAGCGCTGTCAGGAGAAACCGGTGGTATTGTCATGAAATGGGAAAAAAATTACAACTTGTTATACGGGGAGGATACCGTTATTATCGCCGTCAGTTGGGAAGACCTACAACATCTGGTTGAGATAAGCATTTTCTGCAAGAGAAATGGCCTAGATATTAACCTAAAGAAAACCAAAGTCATGGCAACTTCAAAAAACCAAAACATCAACCACAATAGACCACCTATAAATATTAATAACGACAACATGGAATGGGTATCTTCCTGCAAATATCTTGGCACATGGGTAACTGAAACATGAGAAGACACAAAAGAAATCAAGTGTTGAATCCAAGTAGCTCGCAGCGCTTTCATAAAAATGAATAAAATACTCTGCAGCCGAGATATAACATTAGAACTGAGAACCAGAATGCTAAAATCCTATTTATTCTCCATTCTATTGTATGGAATGGAGGCTTGAACACTTAGTTCAGAAAACATCAAGAATATAGAAGCATTTGAAATGTGGTGTTATAGGAGGATGCTGAGAATACCATGGGACGACAAGGTTTCGAAAGAGGAAGTACTAAGCCGAATGAATAAAGCCAAATAAATTAATAACACCATAAAAAGGCGAAAATTAGAATATCTAGGATAAGTTCTGAGAGGAGAAAGTTATAACATCCTTTAGCTATTGATTGAAGAATGGCAGAGGAAGAATCTCTTTGCCGCGCAACTTGAGGGAGTGGTTTGGTTGCACGCCTGCAGAACTCTTCAGGCGGGCGATTGATTTGGGCTAACGATTTTCAATCTCCGATAGGAGCGGAATTTTAAAAGAAGACGAAGATGTTACAGTGCTTATAGAGAACCCTAATATTGAGTGGACGTAATAATTGCCACTAGTTTTTCATTAAATAGTTACAGTTGGTATTTAGTTGTATGATGTTTCAAAAACTTTAATTAGCTCCAACAATACATATTTTTAACATCAATGAACAATTTTACTACGTATGCATAATTGATCAATATACTGTGGTTGAATTCTGTATGTGGGAAGCCAGACAGCACGTGTCGGTATAGAAAGCCGTCATTTCTGTATAAAATTCGATTGATCGATTTTGAATTAATCATATTTTTAATAGTCAATTAAGTTGCCGCACCCTGACTGAGACTCAGTGAAAATGAATACAATATTGGTAATTAATTCGTTGGAACACAAACATAAATTTCACTCTTTATTTGCCTCCAAATACGTTTTAATTACATTCGAAAATCGGAAATATGGCTCTTGAAACGAACATAAATATACCGAACACGTCAAATGCATAAAAGCATGGTGATCATTGTGCCATATCTCCTGAAACTTCATATGTTCGTCCATATTTCTCTGCAGGTTGGTTAACATTAATGAAATTTGGATGCCAATACATGGACGAACGATATGGAACAAACAGAACAAAAAACACCCCATGGATAATTCGAACGAGATATTTCGAAACGGAACTTTTTACCAGTTGTGTGTTGTTGTTTACCTATGAAAGAGCATATCGCAATTCATGCATATCATATTTGCGTCATTTAAATTAATTTTGTCCAATTTTCTTTCTTTCTTTTGCGATTTTCTCAGATAACAGTGAAAATTGCAATTCAATACGCTACTGCCATTTATGAAGAACGTTCTAATTTAATTAATATCATACAATACTGTATTTCATATTTTCCTGCAGTAAATCGTAAAAAAAATATATAAGATAAAATGTGGACAAAATTTATATTTATTACGTTCAAAATAAGCCTTAAAAATACGTTTAAATTCATACGATGTAGCAAGCAGGGAAAGCGCTACTAAAGTCAAAGGTATCGGCTGAACATTTTCAAAAAGCGAAATTAACAAAAATGCAACAAGAACAAATGTTCATTTTTCAAGAAATATTGTTTGTTAATACCACTGTATCTCAAACTTCACTAAATGAAATTACTTTGGTGTATTTTACTTAAATAAATATGCATTCGTTCTTCCGATTAGGTCCGTGCTTCTCCAAAATTCAGAAGCCTCCAAGTTTTTATGAATTATTTGATAAAACTGTATAACTTTGAATTCGGACAATGAATATATTTTTGTTAAACAGAACTATTTTTTAATAGGTCTGGTAAATCATACTTAACTACATTTCTTTGAATTATGTAACGTATTTGATATTTAATATGCCATTAAGGAAAACCTTAGCAGAAGGAAAGCAACAGTTGGTTCGATAAAAGGAAAGTATAACAGACTTTCAGGAAAACCCAAGGATAATCACTTGTAAGAGCGCCCCAGAAAGCAATTCTGGCCAATTTTTTTGTTCTTTACTAATAAACACCTAAATTTTTAAAATATAATAATGGAAACAAACTTTTATACATACAAATGGTTATTAGAAATGTTGGTAAGAGTTAATAGTAAAGCTTGTACCTTTTGAATTTTGTACCGGCTCGCAATACCCACATATTTAGAGATACAGTGGTACCTCCATATACGAGTGCCTTAATATGCGAGTGTTTTGAGATACGAGCCGCCGAGCGAGCGATACATTTTGGTTTAAGATGAGAGCCAGATAGCCAGATTTGAGATACGAGGAATTGCATACTACACCGCTGCACATGACCCCTACATGCCTTTAAGTCACATAAGATTTTAAAAGCAAACTGCAAGTTATCTGGAGGGCAAATCCGAAGGCGTGGTCACCAGGGAATTATTTGTGGAGTGGATAAACCTGGTGTAAAAAATATCTACAGGAAAACAACCTACCCATGCAAGCCCTTCTCGTCCTCGACAATGCCCCTGCCCTCCCACCAAATCTCGAAGATGATTTACTCGAAGAGTTCAAGTTTATAAAGGTTCTCTACCTACCACCCAACACCACTCCTGTCCTACAGCCCATGGATCAGCAGGTGATTTCTAATTTTAAGAAGTTGTACACCAGGCACATTTTTCGGCGCTGTTTTGAGGTGCGGAGAACACAAACCTTCCCCTTCGAGAGTTCTGGAAGGACCACTTTAACATCGTGATATGCCTACGAATTATTGATCAGGCCTAGCTGGGTGTTACAACGAGGATCTTAACCTCAGCATGGAAGAAGCTGTGGCCTGAGGCTGTGGCTGAAAGGGCCTTCGAAGGATTGGAACCCGAAATGTCAGTGGTGCATGAGATTGTTTCTCTGGGAAAATACATGGATCTGGAGGTGGATAAGAGAGATGTGACTGAACTGGTCGAGGAACAGTCTCAGGAGCTGACAGCCGAGGAGTTACAAGATCTACATTCGCAGCAGCATACAATGGTCAACGAAAAATTAGTTTTGAAGAGGAGCCTGAGATGGAGGAGGTTTTCTCTACAAGAGATATAAAGGGAGACCTTAGGAATGTGGGAGAAAGTTGTAGAGTTCGTGGGAGAAAAATCACCCCGAAAAAGTTGTAACTAGTCGTGCATCGGAGTTGTTCAACGAAACTTGCATAACTGATTCCGCAATATCCTGAAAGGGAGGAAGAAACAACCTCCTTCGGACAGTTTTTTTAAACGATCTGCAGGTGAAAATGAGCAAAGTGTGACGAAAATCCGCGAAGAACAGTGACGAAAATTAAGCGCTTCCGTAACACTTCACATTTCTTTTGTTATGTTTTTATATAATAGAATATGGATTTGTTATTTATAAATGAATGTTTCTTCTTGTAAATACATTTTTCTTATTCAAAAACACTTAACAAAAACAACTGTGGTGGTTTTTTGGGAGCTAGAACGGATTAACTTCTTTTCAATTAATTTCAATAGAGAAAATTGCTTTTAGATACGAGCAATTTGACATACGAGCAAGGTTACGGAACGAATTAAACTCATATGTCGAGGTACCACGGTACTTTTATTCTTAGGATACTTATTCATTCGCTTTTCACTGGAAAATTGTCGTAAATTTTCAATAGAGCTAAGAACTGGCTTTAACTCAGTCAGACGTCCCACCCAAACGGTAACTTTCAGGTGCAGGAAAGTCTAAAATAAAATCGACTTTTTTATTGGCACAATTAAAATCAGCAATAAAATACAGATAGTTATACAGAAAAAGCCTGAACTTTGATTTGTACAATATTTATGAAGGTCTCTGTATACCTATAAAAAACATATTTTAAAATATAGATCATGACTATTTAAGTCAATTTTAATGGCATATTTTTTTGCTCCGTTTATCAACAATGTGTTAATCTGTATAATAGATAATAGATAATTTTGCTGATCTGACAATGTTTTGTTCGTGTCAGTAATTCATTATTCACATTAAAGATTCTCTCTTACCGCAAAGATGCCCTTATCCACGACTGTTCAATAATAAAATCATTACACTCTACTAATGATGCTTAATTAAGTCGTAGTGACAAACAAAGCAGCACATTGGCTTGATATAGAATCTCAAAAAATCTTATACTGAACATTAGCAAGCTGCGGGCTGGATTTCGTAAAAAGAAATCTTCTGGATCACAGTATTAATGGATAATTTGAGAAAAAAGGCAAGGTTTTCAAACAATTCCCGAATTCTCAGCAGTAACAGAGGCACTTTAAGAAACCATCTCGAAGATAATTAATAATCCTAATCGCTGGGCCAACAACTGTCCAAGTTACACTTAATACGAAATCGAGCACAATGAAAACCAATAACAAGAAAAGAATAATACTTAACTGGCAAATAATTTATCAAAAAGCGCAATTGAATTACGGGATGATTGATAGGCTCGGTCAGCCGAAATTAATACACGCCTTGTTTCGATCTGGGTTATGGATTATAGGGGCGCGCAGACTGATTTATTGTCGGTCAAATAAAACCATAAAATGTTTTTATTTAGTTAAATACCTTTCACGAAAGCTAATTTATTAAACAGGCGATCTGGGAAGTGTTTTAGTAGCACTTTGTGTCAATAGGAGAATTGCCGTTAAAAAAAGTAATT